>OX101787.1:42654254-42869254 GCA_944452715.1 Ophion slaviceki | reverse complement strand
CATCCATCCATCCATCCATCCATCCATCCATCCATCCATCCATCCATCCATCCATCCATCCATCCATCCATCCATCCATCCATCCATCCATCCATCCATCCATCCATCCATCCATCCATCCATCCATCCATCCATCCATCCATCCATCCATCCATCCATCCATCCATCCATCCATCCATCCATCCATCCATCCATCCATCCATCCATCCATCCATCCATCCATCCATCCATCCATCCATCCATCCATCCATCCATCCATCCATCCATCCATCCATCCATCCATCGATCTATCGATCCATCCATCTACCCATCGATCCATCGGTCCATCGATCCATCCATCTATCCATCGATTCATTCACCCCCCCCCTCCCCCCTCTCTCTCTCTCTCTCTCTCTCTCTCTCTCTCTCTCTCTCTCTCTCTCTCTCTCTCTCTCTCTCTCCTCTCTCCCTCAATGCGAAAAAATAATGTAAAAATTCCATCACTCATTACTTTATATTTTGTAATGTAAAAAAAATCCATTACTCATTACATTACATTTTGTAATGTAAAAAATTTCCATTACTCATTACATTGGATTTTGTAATGTAAAAAAATTCCATTACCCATTACATTGTAATGAGCAATGAAAATGTTCCACATTACAAAATATAATGTAATGAGGAATGAAATTTTTTTACATTACAAAATCCAATGCAATGAGCAATGGAAATTTTTTACATTACAAAATGTAAAGTAATGGGTAATGAAAACGGTAATGCATTACAAAAAGTAATGCATTACTTGCAACCCTGTGCTCACAGCAGCTATCTCTCGCGGACTAACGCGAACCCGCAAAAATGCTTTCGCTCGTAAAGTATGTTGTGTAGTCCAACAGTAATTCGTGCGCGACAATCCTTTTCGTTCTTACATTTGTCTTAATCTATCGTATCCGAATAAGAAATTTATCAAGGCCGAGCGGCACACCGAGTGAACGGCCATCGGTACGAAAGAGATGGCTGATTTGCAGATTCCCAGTGTTCTCCGAAACGGTTGATATTGCGAAAAAACGAACAGAAACGCCTTTTGCTTTGTTAAAAGATGATGAATTTGGCAAATTTAGGGCTCCAAAGAAGTTTAAACTTTTTCAGGATCATTTTTAGGAATCTTTAGCCTAAATATGTAAGGAAATTTTTCGGATGATTTTGAAAATGAGGCAGTAAAAAAATTAAACTAGATTTTCGTTGGATTCCAACGATGCAAACTTCAATATCGTAATAATTCCTCCAAGAAATCTCCGGCATAGCTTTTTTTAAGAAATGAAAAGGCTATGAAAGATTATGCTCTGGATAATTTTAAAATACTTCGCGATGGAGATAAATGCTCATCAAAAGGGCGACAATTTTGAAAAATGTAGATGAGTTCATTTTGAATAAAGTTCCTTAATATATGAACATTTTTCAATAAAGCCTTATCTATTAACTGGTATGTCTGCACCTGTGTTACACGCGCCGTGCTCAAAACAGCGTAAAGGGAAAGGCTTCTCTGCTTTCTGTTAAGGATATGTGTCACACTCCCCATCGGTACATATCCTGCAGCCAAGTTTTTTCATAGGGGGATCACATTTCGGGCAAACGAAGAGGTGATCGAAGCGTTGGTCTTCTTTTAATAGAACCGAAGGTGTTCTTATCTTGTTTCCAAAAATCAGCTGTCTCAGAGAACCCTGACAATCTGCAAATCAGCTATCTCTATAAAACTCATGGCCGCCCGGTCCATGTGCGCTTTCCTCTTATACCCCTCCACATCAACTCAGTACTACTCATAGAATCACTCAGATGGACAAGAAACTCGCGACATGCGACGGCGTCTTACGGAACTGAATAGTGGCTTCAATATTAATATGGGATCTGTGATTCCATAACCGTAACATTTTTTTGGTCAAAGGATACAGCTATCACCATCCGAGACATCACTATTAATGATATATTGTAGAAGTGCGATACAAATATGAATACCAGCTAAACGATAAAGTTTTATGCTTATCTGGTGATGCACGAAACATAAAAAAATTGCAGAACAAATTCTGGTTATTCTAAATACAGTGTTTAACAGATGCGTATATGGGAGCGGGAACCTCTGAACTTCCAATGCCTTGTGTGTGGGTGGGTGGGTGGGTGGGTGGGTGTGTGTGTGTGTGTGTGTGTGTGTGTGTGTGTGTGTGTGTGTGTGTGTGTGTGTGTGTGTGTGCGCGTGCGCGTGTGCGTGTGCGCCTGCGCCTGTGCGTGTGCGCCTGCGCCTGCGCGTAAGCATGTGCGCGTATGCGTGTGCAGGTGCGTCTGCGGGTGCGGGCGTGTGTGCGTGTGTGTGTGTGTTGCTTATATACTCTAACACTACCGATTCTCACACCGCTTGTTGCATTTGAAGTGGCATCCGAAAATTTGTGGTGCTAGTGGTGCGAAGGACACGCAGTTATGTTTTTCTTCAATGTCATCAGAAATCATGATAATTAAAACTATTCCCCCCAGTAAAGCGGTAAAGACCAATTCAGCTAGCATACAGTCACTGTCTCCACTATCATTAGTACATGCTTGCTTCTATCAAAAACCATTACAAAAGTATAACATTTATCCACAATGAGACAAACAGTTATCACTATTCATCTGATCTGAGAAGGGTGCAGCAGATGAAAATGCATTTCAATCACGTTTCGCCACATAGCAATGTTTTCCCAAAACTTAAATACTGCGAAGCGCTATCCTGCAACGTTCAGCCATTTTTAATCAAAATGCTCTCAACGAAACATATGACGAGTGTGTACAAGTACGTTACATACCCATTAACTGAAGATAGCATGGCCAAGCACACTGGGCTAGTACTCTGGAGGTCTGGAATTAATTCCTGTTGGAATGCTGTTTCCCTTACTTCCTTTCCCCAAATTGAATTGCAAAATGAACAAGTTATTTTCAGTAAAACCTATTATAGGTAAGAAAATCTAACAGATTGCAAAATTGTCTTGAACTGTTAAAAAAAAGTGACAGATCGTACCTTCAGAAGATGCTTTAAAAATATATGTAATACTTTATCATTAAGTGAATATTCAGAATGTAATTAAATATGCTTGACATGCTGCAAATTGGATAGATGACAAAACTTTCTTCCCTAAAACGATCAGTCTGTTTCCCTCTAAAAGTGGTGAAAAAAATAGCTTCTATCGAAAGAATTTTTTCATACTGCGTCCATGGTGCGCTACAAATGTCTTTACAATAATTAACATCTCAATCTTGACCGAACAATTTCAGTGATAAAAATTGATGACGCGTAAGCGTGTGTGACAAATCTTCTCTAATATAATATAGAATTAAGTACTTTTTTCATATGATTTGGTCAATTCAGATTAATGAAAGAGTTTTTTTCCAATAAAATCTTGATTCATAATATTTAAAGTAGTAGTTGTTTGCTGGAAATAACTATTTTTTAAATTTGTCATCAAATTAGGGGGAAAAGGTGAGAAAAAATAAAAGGAAGTATCTTGACAAAATTCGAATTCAGACCTCCTGCAACTCCTCCGATGCCTGATCAACTCGGCCAAGTCAGCTTTAATGAATAGGTATAATCTTTATACGTAGACATTTCCATGTTTTTTACACATTAAAAACATTTTTTGCAAAACTGCCTCAAACTCGTATGCCTACAGTTTACAGTATTTACATTCTAAGGGAGGGCTACTATACAGCAAAGTTAAATGAAACTGTTTCCCAACTGTCGAAGCCCTTCCCGTGTTATGACGTTGAAGTTTGCATCGTTGACATGCAACAAATTTTTTTATCTCCTTATTTCTTCACTTTCATTATTATTGGAAACCTTTTCTTTTTGCAACTTGAGGCTGTAAATCTGTAATAAAAATATGCAAAAACGTTCGAATCATTTTCATAGTCTAAAACGATCAAAAATACCCCAAATTCATGATAAGAACATATTCGAAAATGTGTAGTAAAACAAGAGGAAGTAGAGAAGTTCAAAAATAAAAAAAAAACGTTCCAACCTTTTCAAAAAGTAACTTGATAGCTGAATAAATGAATTTCTTCGGAAACATGTATTTCAACTTATCTATTGATATGCAAATACGTTTGACCCAAATTAGCATATAAATTAGGGCGAAGCATTAGTCCGATATCTAGTAAATAAAAATGTTGCCGCAAAGCTTCATCCCTGATCGTTTTCAACATCAGACTTTTCGATCCCAAAATTAGCACTCTATTTGAAGTTTCGCCATTTGGTTTGGAATTTTGATGCTTGTTTGAATGTTACAGACCAGGAACTAGAACCATCAAGGATATATTACAGAACTCTCCTTCTTGAAGAGCTGCTCAACGGACGCTGAACACTATATTGACGTTTGGATAGTTGGAATGCAATAAAAAATGTTTGCCTGTAATTCATCATTTTTTTTGTGGCGTTTAAGTTTGCATCCCTGGAATGCAACGGAAGTACTGTTTAATTTTTTTCTATCCATTCTTTTTTATTGCGGCCCATAATTTTTAAATTAGATTGGGGTCGTGGATCTCTCTTGAGGATAAGAAAAACCGTTTGGATGGTTTTCATACCCTAAATCAGCAGAATAAATGTGTAATAGAAGGAAAATCAACTTTCGGAGCGTCCCAATGATGCAAACTTCAAAATCATTTTTTTTCCGGTTTAAACCTACGATAAACGTCTCTTTAAGATCCTTATTAGAGACCTACAACCTAACTCGATCGAAAAATATTTCGGATTACAATAAGAATGGAGAAAAAGGAAATAAAAAAGAATTTGAATTGCATTCCAACAATGGGAATTCAGCTGCATAAAGATGTCTGTCTGGAGATGGACTCATTTCTACATTGTAGCGCTATCTAATGGTACGAGGATGCTTGTTGTCAGATACCAAAGTGACTCGGTATGTTCCTAATATTGACCCATCGCTGGCGGAACCACATCAAACGATACCACGTGTTGACTATGATATTAAGATATTCCTTCTACGAATCCAAATATTTATTAATCAACTGATTTTCGTCTATAATCAAGTAGAAATACATTCCAGTATACTGGAAAAATTTTAAGCCGAGTTAGCGAACTTTAAAAATGTCAACTCTAAAAATCTTTTAAACTCATTTATACGGCGGGATTAAAGTTTGCATCGTTAGAATGTAACGGAAATTCTTTACAATTTCTTATTTTCATTATCATCCAAAATCATATTTCGCAAGTTTCTTGTAGATGGCTAAATTCTTAATTAAATATTCTTATCCTAAAAAATGTTTGCGTCATTTTCATAGGTCAAATCAACCAAAGGAAATTTGGGATACTGAAAAAAATTAATGCTGTTGCATTCCAACAATGCAAATTTCAACATCATTTTATACTGCACCCTATGGAGTTGCCACGCTGGCCACCTATCTATCTAATTGTTTGTGCACTAAATAACTCTAGATGCTTGATATAAACTGCTTATGCATGTAACAAAATCTAAAGACTCCATAGCGACAATAAAAACAGGGTTACCCCAAATTTTTTAAGAAAATATTAATGATAAATGACTAGCAGAAGAATTTTCCAAGCGCGACTGTTCAAAGAAAATGTAAAAGTTTCTAAATCAACTCAATCTGTGCCACATTTTTAAATTCAGTTTATTATTGGCTATAATAATTGATTGTCACTTATTTTTACTAAGCGCCACTGTAATTTACCAATAATTAAGGTACTTTACGCCAATACAAAACAGAGCCCTCTGCCAAAGGAATACCTTAAGGCAGGATACACATTTACAACGATAGAAACATCGATTTTTTTAAACTATAGAACTATATATGGAGAATATTTTGCCAAAGTTTGAAGGCGAAATTCGACAAACTTCAAACATTACAGCTCGTCAATGCTATGCCTCACCGCTCGGATTCGGAGCACACGCTGCAGGAGAAGCAAGATCGCAGAGGGGCGGGCAGAGATAGGTAAAAGGTGATTAAATTAAAAATTACAATTACAACTATAATTGATAATTTAATCACTTTGTAACAGATGACTTAAGTAGTTACTTATCACAAGTACATAGTGCAGTTTAATTCACATTCTATGTCAGTTTTGAACACGTTTGTGTCTAAACTGCAATTTTGATATTGGCGTACAGGGTTATGCAATAACGATTGAGCCGATTGAGTTGAAACTTGGTAAAAATATTGATAATATTGCTAGATTTAACTTGACCAGAATTATTATTGGAAAATTAAAAAGAAAATACTTTTGAATCCAAATTTTACGTGAAATTTTGATTTTGAATTGTAAATGCGTGCCGCCCTCTTAAATATGCATTTTTTTCATTTTGATTACTGTTGAATAGAAACTTTACATGTCCTAACTGAATGGTATTGAAGTTTGCAACATTGGAATGCAACGAAAATGCCTTTCTTGGCACATTTAGGCTACGAAAGTCACTGAATTACTTTTGGTATTCCTTATCAACGATTTAAGATCAAAAGGTGCAAAGAAAATCTTTCAAATATTAGTAAAAATGAAGAAATAAAAAAATCACGAAGAATTTTCATTGCATTTAAATGATGCAAACTTTAACACTGATTGAAAAATGTTTTGAATTTTGCAAATCAAAGTCTACGGAAAGCTAGACTGTTTCACCACGTTAATGATGAATGAATTAAAACAAAAAAATGTTTTGTATACCTTAATATACTATTCAAGTATACCAACAGTTTGATAAATGTAGAATAATTATTTCTCAGTTTTAAAAAATCCTTCAAAATTGCTTAATTTTTTCCCGTCCGAATGTATATCCCGCCTTAGGACATAATCGTCCATTATGCGCAAAGATAATTTTTTGCACACTTCTCAGCATCTGTTGTGCAGCGCCAACATTTCAAATAGGCCATACCAGTTACGAGGCTAAAAAAGAAGAAAACCAGCATGCTAGTTAGTTCTACAAGTGTATATTTTCTAGAATGGAAGGAAAAAACAAATACTCCGGAGTATTCCAGCTTGTACAAAAGACAATCATATGAGAATAAATAACACGAAATTTCAAATGCGAGGATGCGGAGGACACCTACGATTGACAATAGCTAGACGGAACGGAGAAGGTACGAAGAGGATAATGTTCAAAGTTTGCTCGCCGCACCAAACTTCAGGTTGGTTCAAACGGGACGGAACAAAAAGTTTTTTTTTCCTACACATGACATTCGCGGAATGGGACTGGAAGAAAGCAGGTGAAAAACATAACAATGAAGATAAGAAAGATACATGTATGCGAGGGCGACGTCCAGCAGAGAAATTTACGATTGCCTACCGCTGCGATCTCATTATATTCGCTACTCGATCAACGATGGAAACGAAAAAAACAAACGAGTGTTAGTCGAAGTGAGGATAGACAGTGTTAGAGCCATGGGCGAGCAGGAGATTAGATTCGTGTGAGAAATGCGAAACTTACCGCAACCTCAATTTTACTTCAGCGTTGTAAGTGAGGCATTTCAAGTTTTCATTTGTTCGAACATTAACCTTTCTTGCCGAACACTACTGAGAGTCACCGTAACCCCGATCTTGAGCTTTCGATAGTTTTTAGTCCTTGTAGTTCGTCTCCCGCGTATTCGCGTCACCTTTTGCCCCTCTTCGGCAACAACTCGTGGGATCCTCTCGTGGGCCAACGTAACCGCTTGAATAAACCTTCACTCTTGATCAAACACTATTTGCAATTAAAACACTCTATATGAGGCTCTGTCCTACGCGAATTTACATATTTATCCAGCAGCCTTGGTATTATTTGGTGAACGCGGATTCACTACCAGCCACAACACCCATACGCAGCCATCTTGTAGTACTACGGCTGCTGTTGCGTTTTGCTTCATTTTTGTTTTGTGTGGGTGCGGTCCGTGTTCCGCGCGTTCCCTAACTTTAAACGGCGTATGCGTCGTGTCGAGTTTCGACTCTAAAATTGATGCAACAATCTTCAAAGGCAGGAGGAAAATTCTCTTTTACGATAAATGTCAATTTTTTTTATACAAGATCGCAATTGCAACGGATATTCTCTTTCTATTCCTTTAGATACATTTGTTTTGTAACGTTGGATCGATATCGGGCTTTCTATTTTCGGGTTCAATTCCGAACGTTTCAATTCTTTGAACATTCGATTACTGAATTTTACAGATAGCAGTTTTTAAGAGTAATCGTATGATTTACGACCAAATAATTTGACTATAAAAGAACGATGAAATATCTTAAGGTGGTTGAAGCGTCAGCCACAATCCGAGATTAAAATTTGAAAAATCTATGTGTTATTGTCCAGACTATATCGAGTCTTTACGAATTTTTTGAAATTGTTGCATCACAATACTCCGAAGATGAAAAATAGTTTAGTGTATGGAATTTAACGTGTAGATAGATGGGTACGACGTTTACGCTATGCGTGATGTAATTTTTTTGGCTATTTAGTACCACGATAAACCTTTTCTAGACGGATTAGCGCATATATATTCAATATTGAACCATCAAGGTTTGATGAAAGATTACGAATGTTGGTTGGCGAATGAAGAGCATCGCTGCCAACCTCAATGTCCGCGAAGTTGCCGTATTCAGGCAACACTAATATTAATTAATGGTTATAACAAAGAATTTCATGACATAAATAGTAATGCGGGCACAATTATAAATGGCTCAAAATTTCATTCTAAGTTATATAAGACATTCGCTGACGCAGTTTTTTTCGTAATAATCATCGATAACGTTAACTTTTTCAAGTTGGTAGTAGCACTAAAGTTTTTCCTATACACATAATCAAAATATACAAATGCATAACGCTTCCCTTTAATTGTATATTTTATGAAAAATTTGCATCTACAGAATAAATCTATACCTCGTGAGCATTTTTTGAGGTTCATTGAAGAAAAAAAAACTCATAAACAAACTCATATTTGCTTATGTGCGCATAGTTGAACATGTACGAAATTCACATTGAGGCAGTGACGAAAAATTGATTTGCGCTAATAAATAATTGCCTACCAGTGGGTGCTTTTAAACAATGGGCACTATGAGGCACAGTGTTCATTCATGTTTTCCGTCAGATGAATATAATGTACATCAAATTACACTTTGTGTCTCATCACAGTTTCATTGGGTCTGTTTGTTTGAGGTACACTTTCACCAGATACAGCAACAGAAAGTCCACAAAAGGTGTAAGAAGTGTAGAACAGTGTAGTTAAAGGAAAAAACCCAAATCCGAATATCGCTGTTTAATTTTCTTCGGGATGCTTCTGTGGCCAATCACTGCCCTCTATTTCGTGTGCATCTTCTGTGCGTAGTTTTTCGATCGGGGTGATTAAGAAATTGACGACCAAACGTTATAATTAAACTACCAATTACCACCAAACGATGATTTCTCAATTGTCAGTTATTGAAACGAAATTTGTTGGAAATACAGGATAAATCGATATATCGCTGTTCTCCTTTCCGTTGGATCCTTGTGTGACGAATCATGGCCCCTGTATTCTACGTGCGTCTGTCGTACACGGTTTTTCGGTGGGGGTAATCAAAGAATTGACGACCAAACGTTATAATTGAACTACCAATTACCATGGAATGAGTATATTTCAATTGAAGGTTATTAAAACGAAATTGGTTGGAAAATAAAGTCAAAAGCAAAATATCGCTCTTCTCTTGTCTGTTTAGCCTTTGCGTGACCAATGATGCCGCCCCCTTGGTATGAATTTGGCATACAAAGGATTTCGATAGTCGTAATTAAGGGATTCACTATCAGAGGTTTTAAAGAAAACTACGAATAACTCCAAACGTTCAACTTTCAGCGATAGTTATTGGACTGGCATTGGTTAAAAAATAATATATTTACTCGGCTAGTTTATCGGCAGAGACCTCACTACAATAACCCAACGGTTTTTTGTTCAATTTTTGAATGGTCTATCGGCTATCAATCATTTGGTAATCCCATGTATTCGTATTCACATATCCGTAACCACCAAACGGTTCGGGGCTAATCAAGCTCGTTAACTATTTGATTATACGTTACATAAATAATTGTCGGGCCAAATTTACGAAACAAAATTCGTAATAGAATTCTGTAATGCAAATGGTTACGGCCACCAAATGTTTGTATTAGGCTACTATTTACCACTGAACATAATGATAAGTGAGAAAAGTAAAACAGTTAAGTAGTCCAGCTAGTTTCATGATGCCCGATTATCACAAAATAACCAGTTTTTATTGTTTCAGTGGTACCCATACTGATCAATTATGACCTTTGTACACTGCGCGCGATAAACTCAGTGAAGATGACTCGCCGATGTTGATATTCAAAATGTTTATTATGAGAAATTCCGTGTGGGTCATTTAAGGGTGAATGTTGGAAATATTTTTATAGAAACAAAAAATCAAAAACAGAATTTCTCGTAGCGTTAGCCCATTGTGGGTATGTTTTACTTCTTAATCTCTATATTGAAGTGCTATCGTTAGTTATTTTTTTTCGCGAAGGGGAAAATGCCTTAGGCACCATAAGAGAGACACACGTTCTCTCCCGTGTGTCGGACTCCTTATTTCCTACCAACTAAAAACCTCTTCCGTCCTGTCTCCGCGGTGTGTCAACACGTACGTATAACTTCACCCCCGCGGCAGCTGACCATTAATTAGTTAGTAATAACGTAATTAAAATGATTATTTGTTCACCGCTGTTCAAATCGGCAGACAAGAAATCTTTATTGCCAGTGACTGAATCATGAAACTACGAGGCCGCATTTGCAATGCGTGCGTCCGAGATTGTTGGAGGGACTGGCCGATCAGAGACGCCAATAGTGACCAAGAAAGAATATTACCCGTATTCGTAAATGTTCCTTGAGGATTCCAATCCAATAAGAATTCCTTGTTCTTTGTTCAGAACGGAGAACAAGGAATCCTTATTCCTCAAGGAACATCTATGAATACGGGTGTATGGGTGCGTTCGACCTGCGCCCTTGCACGTTTTGGCCATCTGTGAGCATGTGCTTCGCACATTGTACGCGCTTTGCGACATCCAATGGGAGCTTCACTTTCCTAGGGACTTTCCGGAATACCTTAGCTGCCATTGGATATCATTCATTGCTTGTCGCAAATCACGCGCAATGAGCGGGCATTCTAAGGCGGTAAAATTGAAAATTCCTTTTTTATCTGACAAAAAGATCATACTGTTTTTTTTGCGTTTATCTCGAAACGTTTTTCACGGAGGCTGTCCAAAAAATCGCATAAAGTACTCGTCCGATTTACTTTAAATTTGGTCAACATATATTCTTTATTAGATTATCTCAAGTATGGAATAGACTTGTGCGATACGCGTAATGATTTGTTTAGAATACATTGTTCAATTCTGAACTTTTTGGGCCACAATTGAGCGAGAGTTGTACAGAGGGCAAATTTTTGTTATCCCTATGCAATATCATGGCTATGTTATAACTGGGTGAGAACATTTTTAGTTTTCTCAACCGAACGTGGACCTCGGAAAAATGAGTCATCAGTGCACGTGACGGTAGAAGAGCTTCAGAAGACAAGGCATAATTTGTCTATTTTTTAAATATTAAAAAATGAAATTTTCATACACTTTTATTAAATGTATCCTATAAGAATAGGGATAACAGTTATATTTAAGGAGGTTGAAGCGGTCCAGTTGAGTCAAAGTTGACGGTTTATGATTTTTTTTCCATGAACCTCAGAAAAATGCATACGACCCTGGTCGAATTTTTTTTCCGAATTTCTCATATTTGCTCGCTTTTTCCCCAATTCGGAGAAAATCGGGGAAAAAATGAGAAATAATAATCTTAAAATATGCCGATTTTCCACAATATTCCTCTTTTTCCGGTTTTCTCATTTTATTTACGAGAATTTCCCATTATTTCTTAGCCTTCTTAAATGCCTTGGGAGAATTTCGGAGAAGTGATAAAAACTCAGAAAATGAGTTTGTCGGGAAAAATTCCCATTTTTTCCTTACTTTCGATCAAATTGTGAATGACAATCCCTTGATTTTTTTAGAAAGGCGGTGACCCAAAAAGTATTTGGAAGTTTAAAGGATAGTAGGAAATTCAAAAATGCAGAAAATATTAGGAAATTCACATAGATTCTACTGACAAGGAACATCCCTCAGGCCTTCGATTTTGTTGAAATTTGGATATGTTATGAAGCATCAAAAGTAAGCGATACGTATATTTTTTCATCGGCGGAAATACGGTTTCAAGGGGTGAAACCACCTTTTAATATAGGGGTGGTTCACCCCTTAATTTTTTTACAGTCACTATAGTGGATTTTTCATTGCTAAGGATTAGAAGAATTTTCGATTTTGTTTCATTAAAATCGGTGGAGTCCTTGTGTGTGAAACTGCTATATTACCCCTAGAGATGCCTTTTTTCGAGGGGTGGTTTCACCCCCTAAAACCGTTTTTCCGCCGATAAAAAAATTCGTATCGCTTACTTTTCGGTGCTTTATAACATAACCAAATTTCAACAAAATCAAAGGGTATCACCTGAGGGATGTTCCTTGTGAGATTAAAATGAAAACATTGCCTAGGGAGGCTTTCGGAGAAATGGAGGAAATTTAGGAATCGAGTTTTTTGGAAAAATTCTCATTTTTGATTTCCGAATTTGTCATATTTTCTCCGTTTTCTCCCAATTTGGAGAAAATCAGGAAAAAAATGAGAAATATTAATCTTAAAATATGCCGATTTTCCCCAATATTCCTCTTTTTTCCGCATTATTCCGACTTTCTCATTTTATTCACGTCGTAAGAGTTAAAAACATTACATTTTATTATATTTATTTTAAACCATTCAATCGTGATTTTTACTCTTCTACTTCGTCTTCTTTTAATTTTTTTATTTTATTTGTTATGCACAATAACAAGTCATTATTTTTGTTCTTTTTTTAAAAGGTAAAAAAGGGGAAAATGATATATTCAGAAAAAAATGCAATCTTCTTTTCATGTAGATAGGAAGCATGCACGGTACAGTAATCCGAAAGATAATACTTGTGCAAAGCAAAATATATTCTTTGGTTTCTACAAGTATTATTGCACTGATTTATATTTATGTAGGAAAAATGATGAGAATTAATGGTAAAAGAAGGATTTCTGAATTTTCAAAAATATGTGAAAGGAATTCGGAAAAAAATAGGGAAAGTTTAGAGAAATGCGGAGAAACTTGGGAAATTTCTGAGTAATGGGGAAATATTTTTTTGCGGATTTCGCCGAAGTCTCAATTCATTGGAAAAATCGGAAAAATTTTGGGAGAAAATAGGAGTTTTTTAGAAAAATGCAGGAAAAATTTCTACCAGGGGAAGTATAGATTTATTCTGTAGATGCCAACTTGTCCTAAAATATATAAAGGGCCAAATTAACCATTTTTATATTTTCATTACGTAAATTTAAAAAAACTTTTGGGTTACTACCAACTTGAAAAAGTATATTATCGATGATTATGTTGAAAAAAAAAATGTCAGTGAATGTTTTATGCAATTCAGAATTGAATTCTGAGCCATTTATAATTATGCCTATTTATATTTATGTCATGAGATGATTTATTATTACCATTAATTAATAATAAATGTTGCCGAAGTACGGCAACTTCGCGGACATTCAGGTTGGCAGCAATGCTCTTCATTCGCCCGCCAAGATTCACAATCTTTTATCAAACCTCGATGTTTCCATGTTGAATGTGTATGGTTTACGATGGGCAAAATGAGATTTTCTTCTTCTGAATATTTACAAAGGTTTAGTTTGCATTGATCCGTTGTTAGAAATGGTTTACATCAGTGCTCAATAGCCAAAAAATTACATCACCCATAGCCCATCCAGACGCACGTAAAATTCCATACATTACATTATTTGGTGAAAAAAATTCGTAAAGCTTCAGTATAATCTAGAAAAGAACATAAATTTTTTTAAATTTGATATTCCATTTTGGGTAGCGCTCCGACCTCTCTTATAGTTATGTAATGAAAAATTCTGTAGTTCCTATCTTTTTTTGAGCATCTCAGCATGGTGTAAGACCTGCAAAACAATATGAGGCTGAATAGCACCAAACTAGCAACCCTGTAAACAGACTTTTGCCAGCAGAGAATGTGAATTATTCTTTATGGCCACTTGATGCAAACTTGTTTAACGCGAACTAAAAAATGACTGCGATGGATTAAGCCTAAGCCAGTGATCAGAAGGATAGGGAAATCGCAGCAAAATGGTTATAGATTCTTCCAAAATTGGTGTTTATGCTTCAAGTCAAATATCCCGGAAAACAACGGCACATGATCATCCAGTCCATTGTAAGCTGCGTCAGCAGTTAAGTCTCGGTGGAATATTTGTACGAAGTCAGTACAATATTTCTCGGAGACAATGTCGCATCAAATATTGGCTCTAACGAAGGTACCAAATTGTTTTCGGATAAGTAGAGGAAGCGGTCAAACAGTACCGCAGTTTCAACAAGCGCAGCTAACATGAAACGAAGAGTTCCAAACGCAACAACTTCGTGCCAGCGTGCTAGACACTTCGCCACCTCCTCCTTTTTCAAATCGTCGGCACTGGGTTGATTTTCCAATTTCAGATCTGCGGTTGCCATTTTGCAGTATCTAAAACAAAAAGCGGTCAAATGTTGATATGACATTGGGTCGCGGAAAATCACAGTACATTCGGGGCAAAGCCTTCAAAAGCAATTATACGTAGCTGTGCGATAAAACTATTTAATTTCAATTAAAAACATAAAATCGGTATAAATGGAATGCGCGAAGTTTTCTCCGCGTAAAAATTACCAAATGAACATGTGTTGTGAAAAAATGCGAAAGCACTTCCAGTAAGGAGTTGGAAGTCCGTTTCCACAAGTTTCCCATTGCAGGGAAATGCTTCGTGTACGTGAAAAATTATTTCGGAAATGTACAAAAAACCGATCAATTAGAGGCTTGGATGAGAGCCTTGAAGATTAAGAAGGTGAATTCAGACATGAAAGTGTGCTCACTGCGGTGTGTAACAACACCGATATCGCAAACGCCGCTCATTTTACCATATTCAAATGTGCCCTGCCGGCCACGTCACAAACTGCACTAATACTTATCATAATATCACAGAATTTTTCACTAAAATACACGACTGTTTACGTTTGACGATCCTCCTATCGCCGCCATGTTTTTTATGCTCCGCCCATATGATAGATCCCAATCAAGGAGACTAGAGTAAAGGAGTTCAAACTCCCTATCCTAGCCTGTATGTACGAAGTTCTTTCAATCGGTCGCAGAGATGTAGTGCTCAGTTGCGCCGCCGGCGTCGCTAGTGTTCCCCAGAGCTCATAATATATAGTAATACAAAACTGCATAAGGTCCGAGCTCCGCTCAACGACCAATCACAAAACTGGGGTGATCGTGTTTCTCCATCGTACTCACTTGGAACAGTCATGGTGCGTTCTCTCTCGCACACCTGAACGATAATACACCCAAGTGGAGGTTCCTTCTATTATAATATATAATAATATTGTGTACATATATATAATAAATAAAATATAAATAATATTAATGAAACAACTCGTGTTATTTTATTCACATGGGCTTATTATATAATAAGCACATCAGATATAATAATTATATAAGAAGTACAACACGAGTTATTTTATTATGGAAACTTATGATTTGCCTGTTATGTTTAAAAATATAGCTGATTATAATGAAACGCGAATAAAGCGATAAACCAACCATTATGTCTCCAACCAACCATTATGTCTCCAAACCAACCATTATGTCTCCAACCAACCATTATATCTCGTAATGTACAGTAGAACCTCGATTATCCGAACGATGACTTAGTTTATCCGAACGCTCAATTATCCGAACGCTCAATTATCCGAACGATGGCGTGAAAGATACATTGTTACTCGCTGCCACCGCCGTGAGCAACAATGAACAACCCAACGCAACTTCTCCTTCTCAAACGGTTGCAAGACTTAGCCGCTCAAAAACGCGTTACAGCCGTTCGTCAGTTAAAAATCGACGATTTTATGAAAAAAATATTTAAAAAGGCATTCGACTTTTTTCAGCTATTTAAAATACACACACATATTAGATATATATCAACGTTAATATGTATGTCAAATTTTAATATATATGTATGTACTGTTTTTATGTAAAAAGGTGTTGTTTATGATCTCGTCCCAAAAAACCCACGTTTCCATTATCCGAACTTTTGATTATCCGAACTAGTCTCGGT
This sequence comes from Ophion slaviceki, assembly GCA_944452715.1. Lineage (NCBI taxonomy): Eukaryota > Metazoa > Arthropoda > Insecta > Hymenoptera > Ichneumonidae > Ophion > Ophion slaviceki. Next base: position 42,853,032 of record OX101787.1, on the reverse strand, counting down.
CCCAATTGGTTTGGATAATCGAGGTTCTACTGTATTCATTATTCGGATCAGCGTCGGACTGGGCCTAAGAGGCCCGGATGGCATTATGACATTAAGGGCCCGTCGCTCGCCCAGGATCAGGGAAAATAACCCAAACAAACTAAATAATAATAATAATAAAATAGGCGAGAGTTTTTGGATACTTTTATTTCAATATTTTTACATACCCTTTTAGGTCAAACTTTTCCTCTTTATTGGCTAACCAATCAACATTTTTTTCAAAAGAGGAGAAGTTTCAGCTAGATTATCTATAACGCGTTCGTAAAAGCTGCTATCCTCGTCATCCTTGATAAGATCCGACTCTGTGTTTAATATAATCAACGATTCCAGCACTTTTTGTCCCAGTAAAGAACGAAGTCTCGTTTTAATACGCTTTAGCGCGGAAAATCGTCTCTCGCAAGTTACTGGGGTAAACGAAATTGTGAGGATGACACGACAAGCGATGTATAGGTTGGAGTACGTACTGATGTGCATGTTGTATTGAGACAAAAGTTTACATGCACATGGTATGCAACTTCGGCAGGCATCCGAACTTCTTTTAGACAAGCAAATAGCGTTCTTTGCTGTTTGATCTAAACCATCATTTTCGCATCAACTTTCGGTATCTACTATTTAATTAAGTACAATACCCGCCACGGATCTTTCTGCTTCTGAAGTTAGCAAAAAAGCGTTGCACATTGGGATTAAAACAGACAGAACAGACGAAAGACTGTGAGCGGCGAAGGGTAGATGTATAGTTCCTCGCCGTTGCTTGGCAGCGGAGCGTCCGAACGACCTTTCGTAGCTCGCGCTTCTGTTTATACGCACGTGGGGCTGATTCCGTGTAAAGTGCGGCCGTGTTCAGTTGTTTTGTTATTTAGTAGTTATTACGTGTTCGTATTGTTCTATTTGTAAGTTAGTTTACTTGTAGGTTATTACTTGTTGCATTTTTGTTAAGTTTTTTTCATTAGTTTACGTACTTTGTTGTTGTTTTTGTGTTAAGTTTTGTTGTTAGGTTACGGTCGTTACATTGTATTATTAAAAATGCTGTGTAGAAATACAGTTTTCAACAGACAGGCGAGAAAAATGATGGTCAATGTACATGATTTGTTGCTCAAGAAGCTGTAAAAGGTATAAAGAACTTAAAACAAGTTCATCAGAAAACTGCCAAGGCGACCGAAATTTCTTTGAGTACCATCCAAAACATTATTCGTGAGTCCATGAAATGTGAATTGGCCCTGGTATTCCACATGCCTGGTAAGAAAAGGCCAAGAAAAAGCGACGTCACAGATATTGATAACTTTGACCAAGGTATTATGAAAAGATGCGTCCATAATTTTCATACAAAAAGAGAACTGCCTACAATAAGTAAGCTGAAGGCAAAATTACAGGAAGACTAAACTTCAAAGGGTCGTCTGCCAGCCTACAGCATATTTTAAACAAGCTCGGGTTTAGTTGGCAGAAACCCGAGAATAATAGAAAAATTTTAATATAGAAGACTAACATTCGGCTGAAACGAATAGAATATTTGCAGATGATATTAAAATATCGACAGGAGGGTCGGCCCGCTATTTACACTGAGTCCTATATGCATGCAACACATTCGAAGTCGAAATCATAGTTAGACGGATCCAATAAAGGACCTAACAGCCCATATCCAAGGGCCAGAGAGTAGCTATTCCGCGCGCAGGGTCCGCTGGTGGATTTGTTCCCGGTGTTCTATTAATGTTTAAGTCCGGTACAAAATCAAGAGATTATCATGACATTAACTATGAAGGTTATTCAAAATGCTTAAGAATGCAATTGATTCCGAATCGGCCTGAAAATTCAATCGTCGTCATTGTTAATGCTCCATGACACAATAAATTACTAAAAAGAAATAAACGAAATTATTTAAATAAAAAAATTGTTTAACCCTTTTATACCTGACGGGACATGTGCTGCCCCAGTCTGGGAATTTTTTAAAATTACGGCCGTGACAAGATATCTCTCAGTTACTGAAAAACACAGGCGCATTTCAGTGGTGAGGAATTCGCACCTATATTGAGCAAGTTTCACCCAGAAAAGTTATTTCATCGTAATAATCACTTGGAGGAGAAATAACTGTTTCCGGTAATGAGGCGCACTAAACTGATTTTTTCGCCGTATTGAAAGGGTTAAACCACGTTTCTAAAACGGACTAAAAAATAAGAAATATTTTCTCCTAGTTAAAATACTTGTAAGATTTAAAACCAAAAGCGTTGGGCGCATGTTATAGATAACTGATGCATGAATAGTTCACCTAAGTCACTAACAATTTTATTATACTGCAAATGATATGAACTGTTGTGTAAGGTTTCTCAACGACAGCTACTCCCTACACTCCTTACTGTTATCTATGCATGTGCCCCACGTTTTTAGTTTTAAATCTTACAAGCATCTTCATAGCTATTAAGGGGTTTTCTCACTTTAGACGATAAAAAAGGTTATTTTCATGAATTTTTTTGATCGGATTTATTATAGATATTCATATAAAAGTTGTTACACTTAATACTCTTTCGGAATACAGAAAAAAAAATTATTTATTTGAGTCACTGTTTGTAGACGAAGATGGTAGTTAAAAAATGTCCTAAAAAATTGTAGGTCTGCGCGGTTGATGAAATCTCGGAGATGAATCATCCGAAACAAAAAAATCAAACGGTTTTAGATTCAGTATGTTAATGGCTATAGCGCAAATCATATGATTTTTATATATGCAAAAATAACAAAATGTCGGACATTAAAAAAAAAAAATATGGTTTTTCACGGGTTTTGGCAAAAAATAGCAAATATCAAAATTTAAAAAAATATCTTATGAATATGATGATGAAAAGAATATGTGGTTAAAATTTTATAAGGATCGGTTCATTAGTTTCGAAGATTTTTTCGACAAGCTGTCGAAAAACGTTGTTTCGAGAAATACGCGTTTAAAGTTTGCTTGGGTTACATAAATACATAAAAAATTCTTTTTATGGATTTCGAAAGTTTATTTATTAAGTGTAACAACTTTTATATTAATATCTATAATATAAATCTTTTTAAAAAATCATGAGAATAGCCTTTTTTAGCGTCTAAAGTGAGAAGACCCCTTAAAAATTCACAATCACAAATTTTCAGGACAATCTGTATGCGGTTAGAATTTTATATTGGGTTATAAATCTGTATGGGGCTAGAAAAATTATTTTATACTTTCTAGTCCGTTTTAAAAAAAGTGGTCAATTTTTTTTTTATTTTAAATAATTTTATTTTCTGATTTTTACTCTTGTGTGTGTGTGAAATTTTGCTTCTCCTTCACTAGGCGTCGCTTGCGTTGGGGGCTGTCCCTTGCCCATCGTTGAAATCTTCACTAATGCACTATTCACTATTAATACTTTTTTTTTATCCTCTTTCACTAAACTATATTTTTTATTTCTTTATTTATTTTGCAACATTTTTTTCTTTTTTCTCTCTCTGTGATATACTTGCCTGTCCGTTTATTTGCCTGTCATCCAGATCTGAACTATGTTCAAAGTTTCAAGTCCCTAGCTCATCCAGAAGTTAGTTTAAAATCGGTTGCAACATTTGTATCGAACAGACAAACAGACAAGCAAAGCGAGTTAATAAAAACGTGGTTAAATAAACAACTATGGTCGCGCTACTACCAGACCAGCGAGTCAACGCGCGTATACACAGATAGGAGGTACGGGCACGGGCCCCGCGCTCCTGCCCCAACGACTCAACGGGGCCTGCCTGCATTGCATTGTACCAAGACACCACGGCCGTGAGCGCACGTTTTATATTATTGTCGCAACGGGCGTGCCAGCATTGTAAATAGAAATCACCCAATTCTTTTACCAATATAATTATAGATACAATCGTAAAGTTGAAGAGTAAGGATTCATTTATTGGATATCGAACCTGATTTCCAACAAATGGGTCATTCCACGTTATTATGTACAGGATTTCAAATGGTAGTGATTGCGTTGAAAATAATCTCTTGGAGTTTACGTCAACTTTTTGTTCATATGTGCTTCGGAATCTGTGATCACCCGAAGGTTTTGTATTAAGCTATTTGTTTGTATGCTATATGCACTATTTTTCACGTAGGTAGTAAGCGTAGGGGGGCCCGCGTAGGGTAGGGCCCGGGTGGCAAACGCCACCCTGACCCTATGGCCAGTCCGACGCTGATTCGGATGCGCGTTACTCTGTTTTCCTGTACAATAATAATAATAAATAATAATAACATGTACATGCAAGAAACCGGGCGAATGCGGGAATGTTGGCTCTACATGCTGGGGTTGTTTTTTCAACACGTGCTTATTATATGTATACCCATGAAAACTCGTTATTTGCTAGCTACGTTTAAAAATAAAGCTTAATATGAATTAAATTAAGCGATGAACCAACCGAACAAGCCGCCAAGCCTAATTGAACTCCAAGCGCGGCAATCACTTAAATATGAGAAGATTATATTTATTGGCAAATAATTGTGTGGCGAAGTTGGTAGAACGCTAGATTACTGTATTCCAGGTCCTGAGTTCGAGCCTCGGTAGTTTTAATTGTTTTTATTTTGCATTCGTACAGGTATCTGGTTGTACGAGCGAATTGAAGCAGTTTCAACCAATCAAAGAACTCGTCGAATCCCAAAAGAAGTCGAACAAAAATAACATGGAAGAATATATTTTTTAATTTACTGCCATCAATAGTTGAAATTTGTTTTATAATTCCTACCTAGAGTGTTTACTTCTTCCCTTTATCTCATTGACTCGCGAGGAGTCATCTCCATTATTATACACATAGTTCGATAGCTGCTGTGCTGGTGTACACGACAGATATATTTGTGTTTGACAGGCGCAAACAATTTTGCCGCCATAACACGGTCAGTTTCACCTTATGCAGTTTTGTATTACTATATATTATGGGCTCTGGGGAACACTAGCGACGCCTGCGGCGGAATTGAGTATTACACCTCTGCAACCGATTGAAAGAACTGTTTGAAGCCGGTGTGTCGACTTCTGCTCTCTAGTCTCCTTGGGGGTAACAACGTAGTTGTACTGACGTGTCCCAAAGTTACCCAAAATTGTCCGAAAGTTACCCCGCTTTACCTTACATCTACCTAGGTGGCTGAGAAAAATGCATTTTCTAGAAACATCTTTATTCGATAGCTTTACCTTTTAACTATATTCCCTGAAAATGTCATTGAAATATTCCTAAAAGTGGATGAGCTACAGCTTCCAACAGTGGGCGAGCGGTGGCAGCACCATACATCAAACTTTAAACGCGTATTCCTCGAAACACTTTTTTCAAAGTCGGTGGACATGATATCTTGTGAACCACTTGATGGATTGTTTCCAAATTTACAGGAGATACGATGAGGAAAGTTTAAAAGTCATTGTCGAGCTTACTTTATTAAATCGATCTCCATCTTTTTTTAATAGTTACGTAGAAATGACGACTTTTTTGATAGAACGTCGCCACGTTGTTGAAAAAATGATTAAAAAATCAACAATCACCAACGACATGTATTTATTGTTGACTTGAATAACCCATTTGGTTTTTAGATTTCGGATGGACCGTTTAAGCTGGAGTGTCCAACGCCAAACGTAGCGAAAAAAATCTTTATCTGCCAGCTGCCATGTTTTTGTTATTTTCTGTATTTAGTGATTTTTTTTTAAAAGGCTCTCAATATATGTACCTTTGTGCCAAAGATAATGCGTTTCTTTTTCACTCGACGTTCTCAGAACAAAAATTCGGAATGTGGTCTTTTTTTTCGGGCTTCTAGGTAGATTCAGCTCCTTAATACTGCCAAAGCTATTTCGAATAGAAGCTTATCAAATTAAAAAGTTTATCTTTTTCTTTCTATAATTTATTATTCGGTGGTGGGCGAAGTAGTTTCGGTTAAAATTACTTACAGTGCTATTTTCATGAATTATTGCTGATAAAAAAAATCCCAGTGACAAGAACCGACAGGGGCTTACATCTGTGACAAACACGGAGATGGATGGAAACGACGAAGTTATATGAATTCATAGTTGCTCCGAGACCAGAAAAGTCAGTGTATACTCAATAGAGCAAATTACCGTTCGAACGTCATGTTTTCTTTCAGCTTCACATTCCTCAAGTGTGAACGTCTTATACTCTTTCCATTTTTCTGTATAAGTATCTTTTCTAACGTCGCTCTGTAGGTATGAACCTGCAATCATTGAACAGTATTTCATTATTAATGTCGAATAGCTAAAGTACAAATATTATATATCTGAATATGTTCTTCACCAACAAATCTTGGTAGTGCCCAGTTCGCAACTTATCACAATAATTTTCTATCGCATGGCAAGCCACTTCTAAGGCTGCGTAGGAAAATTTGTGATTCTCTATCTCGGAAACGTAGGTACTCATCGGATAGCCAAACGATGCTGTCTGCTGTATCCTATTGTCATGGATAAAAATTGTCCGTTCTCACGTTTATCGAGTTATTACGTTTTATAATGAATATCAAACTGGCGAAGTCAAAAGTGTTACAAGAAGTATCAAAGTTCAATTGATGAGATGACGAAAAACGTACGAATCGCAGACATGTTAAAAGGCAAGTTAAGAAAGCGGTTCAGGGTCTTTGCGGGGCAGGCGTCTAGGGGGGGGGGGATCCATATGCTTAAGGGGTTACCCCCACTTGCGATTTTGAAAAAATCGATTTTTTTTATTGCATTTTTTGAAGTATAAGTATCCGGGCCCATACTTCTGTATGGGCCCGGAATAGATGACTCTATGTAAGATTACAAAAAAAAAATATTTTCTTCGTGTAAACTGAAATTGAAACTTTAAACGCGTTTTTCTCAAAATGGCATTTCTGAAGTCGGTGACCAAGATTACTCGAATACTAATGAACCGATCTTCTTGAAATTTTGCAGGCTTATTTAATACATAAAAATGTAGTCTTTAATCGTTCGATTTTTTTTTCGAAAAAATGGCCGTTTTATAGCCAAAAAACGGCCGTTTTTTTTCTTTAAAATCGAACTATTAACTTTGACTGTCCGCCATTTTGTGAAAAATGAATTTTTTGTTAAAATCCTTCGATTAAAGACTAGTTTATACTTATATTTGACTAAATCCATCCGCATTTTTTTTCCAGATGATCGACTTCGCCGCAATGTTGGTCACCGCAAACCGTGTATATAAAAACATTATTTCATTGACGGCCATTTGCCACTAAACAATGTAATATTTTTCAATAAAAAATTACTGAAAGTTCTTCAAGATGTGTTCTTTAAGATGGTATATTGATCGATTAAAAAAGTTTTGTAGTTTTCTTTTAAAAAATTCATGAAAAAGGCCTTTTTTGCCCTACAAGTGGGGTAATGCCTTAAACACGGGCGCCTGTAACGGCTGTCAACTCCGAATAATCAAATTTTCGGTTACGTAAAGGAATAAATTTTAGCTAATCAATATGTGAAATGCATATAATTGACTGTTTATAAATGTTAATCATCTTTTTGGTTTATTTACATCACGAATAAGTTATTAACCAAGTGGAAATGTGACAAACGCACAATTTAGTTATCAGTAACTGGTATCACTGAGCTCAGATACGAACGCCACATCGTGAGCGCGTAACTGTCAAACATCCTTCGCGAATTCCGTTTTTTTTTGTTCCGCGAAAATGAAAAAATGCAAACCGAAAAACAGTACAATCGACGGTTGGAGCAAGTACAACCTGGAAAGCGGCGGAAAAAAGTAGTTGAGCCGGAAAATGAATGCGTAGTCGAGAGACGACGCATAATTGATTTGAAGGTTAAGTCGAAACACATGCACTACAGCTTCTGTAAAGAATTATTCAAAATATTTAAATACTCTTTATGAAATCGCGGTAAGAACTTTATGCCAAGGAAGCAATAGTATGTGCGTTGTAAATTTTGGCACCTTTTTAAAATGGCCAACTTGACAGCAGCGTTGCCACGTACCGTAGGGCGCATTATCGTTTTAGGCGAATCAGCTGAAATTTCCTATTTTATTTCACGAATATCTCGATAACGAGACAGACAAAACGCTGTACTCTTCTTTAAAATTATTCATAAAAATCTCAAGAATTTTTTCCGTCTATTTCCATTCAATTCTTACTATTTTTATTATGTTGCGACAGTCCCATTAGGCGCAAGCAGGGGGCTGGCACCTCCTATCCCTTACCGCATTTAAAAATGCCACGCTTTTTGACCGCTTTATTTAGTTCTACCTCTCCCCGTGGCGCTAGTAGGTCACTGACAATATTCTTTTTGCGCAGGCGCGAGGCCCGCACGGGGTACTTAACTACCTCGACGCGGAATACGACTATTTTGACGTTTGAAGTTTAAGCCGCGGTGCGGAATTGATAAAATTACCGGAATTACTTATACTCGTGCGCGAATGCCGTGTGTTGTGCACGGTTGTACCTCAGCGTACCCGCGTAATCCTGAAAAGGTGCATTTTTCACCGCACTAGCCGATCCTCGCATTCGAAGCTATGGAAAGTCTTCGAATTATATGTGTGCGTGTGTGTACATTAGTGGTACATAGCCCCTGGGCGTGCATCAGAATTATTCGAGAACAACTAGCTCTGCGAGTAGCAGCGTAGGACACTACAAACGGAGGATATTTTGCGCAGAAAAAATTCTGAAAGATGCGAGCCCCCTGCGCGCAAGCCACACAGAAGAGACGTCGGGCGAAGACACGGCGACCTTTCATTGTACTTACATACAAAATACATAGAAACGTCGCGATATAAAACATACAGGAGCGACGGGGCGCGTGCACGACTCTTCGTCGTCTGCGCTCTATTGCAAAACACACACAGGTGACGAGGCACGGCAGGGGCGCAATACGCATCGGCGTTGTAGCAGGGCGCGGGGAGCAGGCGTCTCGCCCGCTGCAGACGTTTGTCTCGTCCATAGAGGCCACATAAAGGAACCCCAACTGTGTATTGGGAAAGTGAGCACAAATCGAGGAACGGAAGGGCTCCCGAAAGTGCCACTTCGTGGCGCTGATTGCTAGGAGCGCTATCTTAAAATTAGATAGTGGTGTGGTCTCTATGACAACAGTTCAACGATTCAATATGGCCGATCGTTTGATGACGCTTCATCATTCGATCTCTCTCACCACGGTCTTACATACAGGTCTTGAAACTCTGGTGGTGGGGGTATGTCCTCGGATTGAAGCATCGGTCGTTTCGCCTAGTGACCACGAGTGTCGCTGCGATAGAGTAATGCAGGGTGTGCGAGAGAGATGGAAATCGATTGTTGACTCATAGGAACCTAACCTAGCTGTACAATTAGCTGGTGTAAAACAGCGAAAATGAAACAAATACTTAAGAAACAGGGCTTCTTTTGCAATTCTTTATTTCCTCTTTGAAAAATATTAATGCATGTCCCAAGAAACATTTTCAATAATCTCTACTTTGCAGTTTCCGAAACGGTTTGCGTTGGTAAATTGAAAAAAACACCTCTTTTCCGACCTTTAAGCGAAGGACTCTCGAGTAGGATAAATGAAAATAATTCACTAACTTTGTTTTATGTTTTCCAGCCTGGAAAGTATTTATTGTAATAATCCCAATAATTTTTCATTTTTTTTTCAGGTTCCCGGCTCCAACGCCTGTTTCGCTCATTCTCGATGAATATATTTCGGTTCGAAATGATTTTCGCATACAACGTGTCTCGGCTCTAATTTCCCAACTCCCGGTATCGCGGCCTCCCATTTTTTAATTGCGCCAAGTCTCTCGGCACCCGAAACACTGAGCGTTTCGATTTTTCACTCCGAGAGCCTGTTTTACACGTTGGCACAATACACCACTTAGTCATTTTTCAATATTACCGTTTTTACAAGTTTACAAGTAGAGCATGTCGCGTGTGGTCGCGTGAATCAGCGATTATGTTTGGGTTTTGTTTACTTTTGAAATCTATTTCCGTCTCTCTCACACAGCCTGCATCACTCTATAGCAGCGATCCTCGTGGTCACGAGTTGAAACAGTCGGTGCTTCAATAAGAGGCCATTCCCCACCACTGAAATTTTGAGCGAGTTTCAAGACCTGTATGTAAGACCGTGTCTCTCACGCAGAGCTAATTTCAAGCTAACAATCAGCGCCACGTGGTGGCGCTTTCGGAAACCCTTTCGTTTCTCGATTTTGTGGTAATTTTTCCCATACCCCTTCCATTGGAGTTCGGACTCCTTTATGTAGCCTCCATGGTCTTGTCAGTCAGAATTGTGGATGAGCCGGATTCATTGTAATCATTGTAATCGGGCGCAACTGACGGTGAGAACGTTAATTTAGTTTGCGCCTTTCATGAGACGAAAATAGAGGGTGTAGATAAGAAAAAAATCGGCCACAAACAGGTGCAAACAATACACTCGTACGTAGGACGAGTACAATCGTTGCCTCAGCGGTACAAACGATTCACTCGTTGGTACGAACGGGTACAAACGATTGCTCGGCGGTACAAACGATATACTCCTTGGTACGAACGGATTCAAACGATTGCTTGGTGGTACAAACGATAGACTCGTCGGTACAAACAGGTACAAACGATATACTCGTCGGTACGAACAGGTACAAACGATTGCTCGGTGGTACAAACGATACACTCGTCCGTAGGCCCGGGGACAAACAATTACTCGCCGGTACAAACGATATACTCGTCAACGGTTGTCCTCGTTCTATGTACGAGTATATTGTTTGTACCTGTTTGTGGCCGATTTTTTTTTTCATTTACACCCTATATTTTCGTCTCCTTAAAGGCGCAAACTAAATGAACCTTCCTATCGCAATGACGGCCGATTACATTGAAAAAAATTATTCGAAATTGAAAAGAAAGATTGGAAAAAAAACTTTTAACGGTACCAACGATTCTCTTTGTAGTCGCGTTTATTAAAATGATTTATCTGTCATCGGGTTGCAACCGATTTTTCAATACCTTCATACTTTTATCCTCCTTAAGATACAAACGAAATTAAAGTCGGTACAACCGGTACAAAACGAGTACAAATGAAGGCAAAAAAATTCATTCTGTAAAGTCGGTTGCCAACTTCACATAGATAACCGTCTCGAGTCGCGTCCGCGCCCCGTCTCTTCTATATATTTTCGAAATTCGCGTCCGCGCCTCGTGCTCGCCCGACGTCTTTTCTGTGTGACCTGCGCCTTAGAGTGCTAATGAGGCTTTTGCTGCGTCGCCCGTGTATAAGAGCCTAACTTCAATAATTAATTGCTCAACAATCACGCAGACGAAGTACTTGAAATTTTACACAGATTCGTAACACCTGTTCGCAAATATCCTCAATACATTTCAGCAAATTCTTACAATTTCGCAATAGCTGAGTAACCTCCTTAAATTTTACGTTTTTAAGCCATATTCTCTTAATTATTCCATAATAATATATTGAGTCCGCCGTAATTTTTGTTTAACTTACCCACAAGATATTTTCATGTAACAACATCCCACAATGCAAATAAATCTCGCTCGGTCCTGCTGGGAGTAAAGCCTGAGTAAATTCGCTGCCAAGTCACCGCATGTATGCAGGCCAACCAGTCCGAAGCCTTTTTTTGCTTCATCCAACTGGAAATTTTCAACAAATTCGTTTTCCAATTGTTCCATCAACTCGTCTTGTATATCAGATTCGACCATTTTTATCGAAACATGACGAGGACTTCTCAATACATCTGGTATTGTCTTCTGCAACTGGCGAAACAATTTCTCGTCGTATACCCTGTAAAAGCAGATGGATGAGTTTACCTGCGCAACTTTATTATTAAAATTTCTGTTTAGCTGAAATTTCAAATACCTAGCTTGGTGAGATAGCAATTCGTCCTGTTCTAGGCATACGACGCACAGGCCGTAATTATATGCTAATGTGCGGGCCAAATGTCCAATTCCTGCACCTATATCGACAATGCACTTGCAGCTTACAAGCTGAGCACATTGTGATGTTGTCTGAATAGTGACACATGAAATATCAGTTGATGTGAAAATGAATTATAATAACAAGAACAAATTCATTATTTTGAACCCACCTCGGCCATTTTTTCTATTTCGTGGCGTTTCTTCATCTTGACGGACTTTTTTAACAACTTCTCGTGCTCCTGACTAAGATGGGTTTTTCGTATATTTGACGATAAACCGAACAGTCCAGTTTGATCATTTTGTAATATTGTTGTTCGCGAGCCGCTGCACTTCAATATCTTTTTGTCCTCATGATTTCGGTTTATTGCCAGTGAGTGAATAGTTTTTTGGAAAGCCAACATCGTAAGAGGCCACACGCGTCTACAGCATAATTCGAAATATTGTTAATGACAAGATTTCAATTATTTTAATTATTTAATTATATTCATGACAATACATCACGAAGATGTCGACTACTAGCACTGTTAGATCATTCATAGACAACAAATATTCATTTAAAAAAATCCTTTTAAAAATACCAGGACGAACCTTGATTTTTTTGCGGTCGCCCAATTGCTTAATTCTTCGGTGCTCGCCTCTCCCAAAGCATCCCTCCAATTTTGAGGTAAATGAATCCAAACATTTTCCTGAAAAAAATCCTGAAAATAACGAAATCATAACTACGTGCAATTTCGAATTTTGCTTTTGTACTTTGCGCCATTAGCGTTCGACGCGCGCAAGTTTTCTATCGGATGCTCGTTGATTCACGAGATGGCGCACAACGGGCGGTAATAAATTGCTTGCCTAACAGATTAGTAGGGAGATGTACAACGTTCCCCTTTTCGGCGTGCCTCAGAAATGGCACTAAATCGCGGCGGCGAGTTCGGGAATATGGTTTTGTGTGTATCGCCTCTGTCGAGGTTGCAGATTCCCTTGTCGTGATCGAGGCGAATGGAGCGAGGTTTTCCGTCAGATCGAGCTCGACATATATGTGTGGCCATACTGCGGATTGGAATATGCATTAAATGAATTTCAAAGAGAAAAACATGTATCGAGAAAATTGTTGTCTCTCGGTTGGCCGTTTATGCCGAGAATGCAGGTTAAAAAAATTAACGACGAACCGCGTTGAAAAATAAAACGCCGAAACGACCGTGGACGGTTCAAAAAGAAATCTTGAGCCTTTGCCGCGGTCGTTACGGCGTTTTTTTTCAAAAGTAAACATTATAGATAAGCGTGTATCATAACTGTTTCTCTATCCTCAATGAGCGTCGTGGCTGAGTTGGCAGTGTGACGAATTAACGATGCCCCGGTCATGTCACATCTGCAAAAAAAATCAGCTCATTCGTGAGTAGTGTCGCTACAATGTAGCGTAGCGGTTTTTTTTTCGACCATTAAAAAAAATTATGGTGAGCCGAAGAAAAAAATTTGTATTTTTCACCGAAATTATGGCTCACCATAATTTTTTTAATGGTGGAAAAAAAAACCGCTACGTTACATTGTAGCGACACTACTCACGAATATGCTGATTTTTTTTAGATGCGACACGACCGGGTAACAGCTGGGACAACGACCGCGCGTATCGTGCGGAGGGCCTCCGCGGCAATGTGCATAACGGCGCCATTTTTTAATATTTTGAGAGGAAATTTATTAACGTTATTCTTAAAGCCCTTTCTGACGTTATGTGAAAAAATAAAAATATTCCGGCCTATACTTTCGAGTTTATTATTTTTTTTTGAATATACCCATTTTTTGATCGGCCAAGGTGGCCAGACGCCTTAAAAGAATCTCGTACGTGTTAGCGAAAACCGGCAGAAAATTATGAAGCAACTCGTCCACTTCATTGATGTTCGCTATTTCGGTGTTCGCTATTTTGGACCATCGCTCGTTTGCCTATCTGAGATCTACACTTTCGAAGTTTGTATCCTCGATATATATGTCTTTTTGCTATAGATGGTATTACCAATATTAGATACTCACGTCTTTCTATTTCGGAGATATAGATGTTCTAGATTGTTTGAATCTGTATTTGTATGACTCAAACTGCAGACAATCTGAATACACGTTCTCGAATAAATGAGCTCTCGAATAAATAATCCTTTGGTGTAATAGTTATTCAATGTCGTCATCAGTCAAAGGATAAAATTTTGAATAATTTACAGTTCGTTACTTTGAGTTTATAATTCTGTCATTTCGAAATCTTGGTCGTTCTATATTTGGCCTTTGAAAGTTTTGTCATTTTCTCATTGATTGGATTATAAATGATGATATTCAGTCGGGGGAACTGAATTCCACCTTCCCATAAAAAGTTATGGGGTTTTAAAGTTCGCGGAAACATGTGAACTTTTTCCGCGCCGCACTACCGTCTTCTTTGCCATCACCAAAATTGTCCATCTTTAGATAATGTCGCTGGCTGCCCACACGACGCACAATTTACACTGACCAACACTACACCATGACGTTGTAAAAATTTGACACTCCGATCTCGCTCTTCGAAAAATCGACACACCTCGACGGTTCCCATATTTCACCCTGAGCAAGACATTTTTCGCACTGAAGAAATGTGCTATTCATGTGTTTACATTCGTTTTCTTGTGGTTACAAGTACGACATGTGTTTACAAGTACACGAGACATATATGTTTTTATTTTCTTGTATTGTATACATGTATAATGTATAATATACGTACGAAATATACGAAAATCGAATGTGCGGAATGTAGAAAAATCGCTATTCCTATTTTATTATTACTTTTATGGCGTGAAAATAGTGAATTTCAGCTTCCTCCGACGAAACATCATCATTTACAACCCAATTAAAAAGAAAATAGCTGGGAAACATTTTCAAGTCATTTTTCAGAAAATTCACGCCGCATTTTATCACATATTTCCACGAACTTCAAAACCCAATAACTTTTTATGGGAAGGTAGAATTCAGCTTCCCCCGACTGAATATCATCATTTATAACCCAATCAATGAGAAAATAGCAAAAAAAATGTTACGCTCATATTTCGCAAAAGTGACTAAAGTAAATAATTACCAAAAATGGTCGTACAGAAATTGAAAAAAAAGGAAATTATAGCTCAAGTATCTAGTTTTCCTATCTGGACTGTAAATTTTTTTAGCGTGGGCGGTTTTCTTGTAATCATCCGAAAACCAACGAATTTTTTTTTTCAAATTTTTGCTCGTCTTTAAAATGGTCTGTGGACTTCAAAGAATTTTTTTTATCATACGACTATAACAGTCTTTAAGACAATTTAATCAGCTTTAATTTGACCTTTTAACGAGCTCTGTACGATGATTTGGCGCGGAGGAATCGTCGATCAAAGCAAAAAAGTAAATTTTAACTTTGACAATCAATTACTCGAAAACTAATGATCGTACAGAAAAAATAAGTAGGGTTTTGGAAACTGCAAAACATTCTCTATGACGTGCAATTAGGGGCTGTTGATAAAACATTTTTTTTCGGAGTGATGATGTTGACTGAACAAAAGTTGAAAATTTGCCAATTTAAGGATATTTGGAAAATTTGGTATAACTTTGGATGAACGAAGGAAATCGTCGGTAATGTTTTAACCTCGAAGTGTCCCCAAAAAAACCCTCAAAGTTGCAAAGCGCTGCGTTTTTTTTTTCTTAGTGCCCCGAAGGTTCAAATTGATCGTTTCTGTCAAAAATCACCGGAACAAGCAATTTTTCAATTTTTATTTATTTTTTCATCTTCAAAATGTTTTTTTTTTTAGCAATAATGCGTAATTTATTTATTCAAAGACATTAAGTACCAAGACATTTTTTTTTAATTTCAAAAAAAAATCTAATTAAAAAAAATTCAAATAAAAAAAATTCAAATTTTTAGGGCAGTTTTGAAAAAAAAAACTGTTTTTTGTGTTAGACATTAGAAAGTGTATTTTAACGATTGAAGCTGCAAAAAAATTAAAAGTTCGAGATTTGTGTGAAGAGAGTGTGAAAAAAATCGACATGTTTTTTGGTCAAGACGAGATTATCGTTAACACGTGAAAAAAAAAAATTTGAAATAACAAAATAAAAAATTGAATTGGAAAAAGGTTTTAATAAAAAAAATTTTAATAAAGAAAATTTATTGACTTTTTTTTCAAATTAAAAAAAAATCGCAAAAAATTTTTTTTTCACGTGTTAACGAGAATCTCCTTGTCAGAAAAAACTTGGTCGATTTTTTTTACCAGTCTAACCATCATTGTTATTGATATACGGTCAACTGATTCTCTTCACACAAATCTCGAACTTTTAATTTTTTTGCAGCTTTAATCGTTGAAATACACTTTCTTAACAAACACAAAAAAACGTTTTTTTCAAAACTACCCTAAACATTAGAATTTTTTGCGTTTTTTTCTTGGTAATTGTTGTCTTTGAATGAATAAATTACGCATTATTCCTAAAAAAAAACATTTTGGAGATGAAAAAATGAATAAAAATCGAAAAATTGCTTGTTACGGTGATTTTTGACAGAAACAATAAATTTAATCCTTCGGGGCACTAGAAAAAAAAATCGCAGCGCTTTGCAACTTTGAGGGTTTTTTGAGGACCCTTCGAGGTTAAAACATTACATTAAAGTTGTGCCAAATTTTCCAAATATCCTTAAATTGGCAAATTTTAGCAATTTTTTTCAGTCAACATCATCACTCCGAAAAAAATGTTTTATCAACAGCCTCTAATTGCATGTCATAGAGAATATTATGCAGTTCCCAAAACCCTACTTTTATTTTCTGTACGATCATTAGTTCTCGAGTAATTGATTGTCAAAGTTAAAATGGACTTTTTTGCTTTGATCAACGATTAGTCCGCGCTAAATCTTCGTACGGAGCTCGTTAAAAGGTCAAATTGAAGCTGATTAAATAGTCTAAAAGACTTTCATAGTTGTACGATGAAAAAAAATTCTTTAAAGTCCACAGACCATTTTAAAGATGAGCAAAAATTTGGAAAAAAAATTTCGTTGGTTTTCGGATGATTACAAGAAAACCGCCCACGCTAACAAATTTTACCGTCCAGATCTGAAAAGTAGATACTTGCAGCTATAATTTCTTTTTTTTTAATTTTCTGTACGACCATTTTTCTCCGAGTTATCTCTTGTTGAAAATCAGCCAAAAATTTGGAATTTTTTAAATGTCCCTTAATTTGTGTGAGTAGTGTATTTTATTTGTACATTTTCTTATTTATTTTTTACAGTTACAAAGAAGAAATTTTGGTGCCGCAACAAAAAGAAAATGGTCGTCAGCAGCAGCCGCAGCGGCAAGAGGCACCCGAGGGAGCCCAAGGGCGCGAGAAGGGCAGGCCATTGAAAGAACAGCGGCACAAGCGAGGGGAGCGGCCGCAGCAAGGACGCCGCGGGTATCGTCGACGCGACCGAACCCGCAGTCGTTCGCCCCGCCGGACGCATGTTGAAATTGCTCAAAACGAGCGGGCGTTCCAAATTTTGGTGCAAACAGTATTGGAAAATATGACAAAAAAAATGTTTCCCCCAATACGTAAATAAGTTTTTACTTTTCCCCTTAGAAAATTAATTTTTAAAAATGTTGAAGAAAAGTGCCGAAACGATCGAGAAAGGCTCGAAGAGAACTTTGAGTCTTTCTCGATCGGCATTTTTTTCAAACACCCATTTCACATTGGGATAGGGGTCAAAACTTTTAAAGGCCAAATATAGAACGACAAAGATTTCGAAATAATCGAATTATAAACTCAAAGTAACGAACTGTAAATTATTCAAAATTTTATCCTTCGACCGATGACAAAATTGAATAACTATTACACCAAAGGATTATTTATTCGAGAGCTCATTTATTCGAGTACGTGTATTCAGATTGTCTGCAGTCTGAGTCATACAAATACAGATTCACACAATCTAGAACATCCATATCTCCGAAACAGAAAGAAGTGAGTATCTAATATTGGTAATACCATCTATAGCAAAAAGACATATATATCGAGGATACAAACTTCGAAAGTGTAGATCTCAGATAGGCAAACGAGCGATGGTCCAAAATAGCGAACACCGAAATAGCGAACATCAAAGAAGTGGACGAGTTGCTTCATAATTTGCTGCCAGTTTTCGCTAACACGTACGATATTCTTTTATGGTGTCTGGCCACCTTGGCCGATCGAAAAATGGGTATATTAAAAAAAAAAACTCGAAAGTATGGGCCGGAATATTTTTATTTTTTTACATAACGTCAGAAAGGACTTTAAGAATAACGTTAATAAATTTCCGTTCAAAATATTTAAAAAATGGCGCCGTTATGCAGATTGCCGCGGAGGCCCTCCGCACGACACGCGCGGTCGTTGTCCCAGCTGTTACCCGGTCATGTCACATCTGAAAAAAAATCAGCTCATTCGTGAGTAGTGTCGCTACAATATAGCGTAACGGTTTTTTTTAGATAAATAAAAAAGATAGAATTTTAGATAGATAAAAAAGTCGATTCACCAGGGATCGAACTCGGACCGCAAGCATCATTAATCCGTCACGCTGCCAACTCAACCACGACACTCATTGAGGATAGAGAAACATTTATGATACACGCTTATCCATAATGTTTCCAGTTGAAAAAAAACGCCGTAACGACGGCGGCAAAGGCTCAAGATTTCTTTTTGAACCTTCCACGGTCGTTTCGGCGTTTTATTTCTCAACGCGGTTCGTCGTTAATTCTTTTTAACCCGCATTCTCGGCATAAATGGCCAACCGAGAGAAAACAATTTTCTCGATACATGTTTTTCTCTTTGAAATTCATTTAATGCATATTCCAATCCGCAGTGCGGCCACACGTATATGTTGGCTGGGTGTCAACTCTGCACCGTGTCAAGTCGCCAGTTCAACTCGTCGTCTGTTCAACTTGCCAAAGCGGGCGAGTCTACACAGATCCAAGTGGACACCGTAGCAGCCCGTCATTTCCCCGACGCTCGCGTATCTCCACCCTTCAGATTCGGGCCGGGCATTTTTTGCTACCGTGTCAACTCGCCACGCGTAGCGTGCTCAACTTACATTTCCTAGCGGCTGTACTTTTTTCGAATCACCCATTCCCGGGAACGAGAAATATACAAGCAAAATGTTTTCACGTGTACCGACTACCCGCTCGGTCAGGGCTCTAGTTTATCGACTGATTTTGAATGGAAATTTCACGAGCGGCATTTTTCTATAGCTTTATTCTTTAATAATGCCACGAACATATATGTAGTCTCCTAAAATTTTAATTCTTCCATAATTCGCGAAAAAAAGCATCATTTTTGAGTACTTGAGAAAAACGATAAGCAATACTAAGAGAACTGAAAACTCATAGAATAATCGTGTGAAAGAAAAATTGGTGGCCTCGTACAGTTGGACAGATTTTCGTTGCCGTTGAATATAGGATTATGTTATTCAAGAGGATGTTTAATCTTGTTCTGAATTTAATTTCTTGTGGCTCTTGATTGATTCTTAAAAATCATTGTGCAAAGTCTACATTTTATAATCAACTTTTTAATCATCAAAAATATCGATGAAAAAATCATATGCATTTACAAGAAATTAATATCATGAAACGATTCCGTTCATTACAGATTGAAACGTTCACATTATTATTATCCATGTTGTTCAAATACTTAATGCCAATGAACAGTGCATGTCGGATATATTTATTTTTCATTAATGTGTGACATATCGTCTACTATATATGAAAAAATTGAATCATCGTATAACATGAATACGCTGTGTTGAAAAGCGCAGAATCATTAAGGGAGGGGGGGGTAAGGATAATTGGCTATAAAAAAAGCATATTTTCGATATTTTTTGTTGACGACGCTGTTTATATATATTTATTTATATAATTAGTATAAAATAAAAGGACATTTGAAGAATATTCTGTGACATTTTCGTTAATAATTGTGCAGAAATGAGCCAGTGACAGCAAATCTTCTCAGACGACACAAAAAAAAAGTTACATTGCGGTGAACTGCATAACTCACCACTGGATCATCCGAAAAAAAATCCAAAAAGATTGTATTAGTTAATAAGTTTCTTGAGGTAACGCTGTCGAGTTTCTTTTTCATCATTTTAATTCATTTTGCAATAATAAAGGTTCCAATTTTTTAAATGAAAAATCGCTATTTTGTCTTCTAGGTGTGAATAAAACTTGAAAACAAAAAAAAATAAAAATAAAAACTCGACAGCGTTACCTCAAGAAACTTATTAACTAATATAATCTTCTTGGATTTTTTTTCGGATGATCCAATAGTGAGTTATGCAGTTCACCGCAATGTAACTTTTTTTTGTGGCGTCTGAGAAGATTTGCTGTCACTGGCTCATTTCTGCACAATTATTAACGAAAATTTCACAGAATATTCTTCAAATGTCCTTTTATTTTATACTAATTATATAAATAAATATATATAAACAGTGCCGTCAACAAAAAATATCGAAAATATGCTTTTTTATGGCAAATTATCCTTACCCCCTCCCCCTTAATGATTCTGAGCTTTTCAACACAGCGTATTCATGTTATACGATGATTCAATTTTTTCATATATAATAGACGATATGTCACACATTAATGAAAAATAAATATATCCGACATGCACTGTTCTTTTGCATTAAGTATTTGAACAACATGGATAATAATAATGTGGACGTTTCAATCTGTAATGAAAGGAATCGTTCCATGATATTAATTTCTTGTAAATGCATATGATTTTTTCATCGATATTTTTGATGATTAAAAAGTTGATTATAAAATGTAGACTTTGCACAATGATTTTTAAGAATAAATCAAGAGCCACAAGAAATGAAATTCAGAACAAAATTAAACATCCTCTTGAAGAACATAATCCTATATTCAACGGCAACGAAAATCTGTCCAACTGTACGAGGCCACCAATTTTTCTTTCACACGATTATTATATGAGTTTTCAGTTCTCTTAGTATTGCTTATCGTTATTCTCAAGTACTCAAAAATGATGCTTCTTTTCGCGAATTATGGAAGAATTAAAATTTTAGGAGACTACATATATGTTCGTGGCATTATTAAAGAATAAAGCTATAGAAAAATGCCGCTCGCGAAATTTCCATTCAAAATCAGTCGATAAACTAGAGAACTGACCGAGCGGGTAGTCGGTACACGTGAAAACATTTTGCTTGTATATTTCTAGTTCCCGGGAATGGGTGATTCGAAAAAAGTACAGCCGCTAGGAAATGTAAGTTGAGCACGCTACGCGTGGCGAGTTGAGACACGGTGCGAGTTGACACGTTAGCAAAAAATGCCCGGCCCGAATCTGAAGAGTGGGGAGCGTCGGGGAAATGGCGGGCTGCTACGGTGTCCACTTGGGTCTGTGTAGAGTTGCCCGCTTTGGCAAGTTGAACAGACGGCGAGTTGAACTGGCGACTTGACACGGTGGCGACTTGCACGGTGCAGAGTTGAAACCCTGCCTATATGTCGAGCTCGATTGGACGGAAAACCTCTCTCCGTTCGCCTGTCGAGTGAGCGAGGGGCAGAGACTTTTCCCCCATCGAGCTACCCATTCGTGTGCACGCTGACCGCGATATCGACTTGAGCGGTGATCACGACTCGCGCGGCTACAACGGAATCTGCACCCTCGACAGAGGCGATGCACACAAAATCATATTCCCGAACTCGCCGCCGCGATTTAGCGCCATTTCCGAAGCACGCCGAAAAGGGGAGCGTTGTACATCTCCCTACTAATCTCTGCTCGCATACATTCCGCCTCTGTCATGCTTTATATACTCTATGACACGCATGGCGGTGGAAATCGTGCAACACCGATAGCCATTTTTTTCGGTCATTATTTTGGAGTGTTTTTAATGTTTTAAGACGATACTCACTACTATGTAAGTGTCCAAGAGCCATCCGTATCTGTCTAGAACCGTGAAAATGTTATTCAATCGTAAACGAATCACTTCGCACACTTCACAAACGCACATGTTAACGACTCGTTTCTTACTTGCCGCATTTGCTTACACCACGGTCTTATAAACAGGTCTGGGCACAGAGGCTAAAATCTTGTGACACTAAGTGAGGCCAATTGAGTTCCAAATTCCGCCACGTCGCTAGCGTCGGAGCGGCCGATTTGCTTATATATACTAGTGTTGCTCTGTTTGCTAGTATATTCTGTATAACCTCGTCGCCACCTTACCACACCGTACACCGACGGCCAATAGAAGTGGAAATGTTTATTTTATTTGAAGTGTCTTTTATTGAAGTGAACCGATAATTCAAGTGAATTGATAATTAAAGTGAACATTTTTGCAATGCCTGAAAGATCGTATGTTGCGTGAAAAATGGGTGAAGGCAGTATCGCCACTCATAAATGAATTAAAAACAACGCACAAAATACGCGAGAAGCATTTTAATCAATCCGACATTGTGCGCCACTTCATCCATACAGACGGACATGGACAAATTATCGCACAAGTGAGTTTCTATGATAAATGCTGTATGTATTATGTAAAGGATGTATTCTTATTACAACCATAAAGACAGTACGCATGCGCTAGTATATCGCTCTCTGTCCCACAATCGGCCGCTCTGATACTAGCGCTCCAATTAGTGTGGCCCGTTTCGGAACTTAAATGGCCTCCCTTTTTGTCACACGACGGCCTATGCAAAGTATATGGGAGTGCGCAGACCTGTTTATAAGACCGTGGCTTATACCAAGATACCGCATCCTGACACATGCACGTGTGCATGTCGCGTATATGGGTGTTTCTCTACTGAATGGAAAGTCGCCCGTACAAAGTTGTCCCATGCATGTTTTTTCTTGAAAATAAAAAACAAAGTATTTACAACGAAAGGCAGTAAAAAAATAAATATATATGAATAAAAAGCCGACACGTTTTCTCTTTATTTTGCAACTTATGGACGATTTTTTGAAAATTCGTTACAGGGGACTGTAATATCTTCCAGGGGACTGTTAAAGGAAATGTACAAGGTCAACATAACTTCACAATTTTCAAACCCAATTTTCTCATAGATAGTTAATTTTTTAGAAAAAAAAACAACGCATTAGGCTCTGCAGAATGTCCTGACGCAGAGCTTAATGATTTCCTTTTGCCCAAAATATTATTCATCTCTGAGAAATCGCTGTCCGAATATTTCAGCTATCTCTCTCGCACTCATATGTCACGTGGGTGATCTTCTACTTCGCATTACATTTAGAAAAAGTATTTTTAATCGAATTTAACCAAACGAATGTCTTTATTTTTGTTAAAACTTCAACATAGCTTATTACGTAAAACAAATGACTAAATCAAATAAAAAAAGTGCTGAATTATTGATGTTTTCCTTGATCTCTTGATTTCCTTGATTGATTATTAAGCATTCCAGCATAACTGGAATTAAACTTATGAAAATAAACTTTTTACCTTCAATACGTGTGCATTATTGAACCTCTTACTTTAAAAAATAACAAGGTCAGTCTTGTCATAATCTTCACAATGGAATATTAACTGCTTCGTACGAAACAATCATTATCTTATTTTATTAAATATTAGGAGTACAACTTTGCAGTGACCGTTTTACTTAGAGAGCCACTGCGGCCGAAGTAGTGGCCCTAGCTCAATAAAAAAAGTGGCATTTTAAACTAGAGGCTCTGCCAATATAAACAATTTAAAAAAGCTAACGGATACGTGTATGCATTATAAAGTTATAGGCACTCAAACATGGCAACCTACGAACCGAATTCTCAACATTTGCGGGAGGTTATGATTTACTTCTTCAACATCAAGAAATCTGCGGCTGAGGCCCACCGTTTGCTTGTAGATGCTTACGGGGAGGATTCTATACGCCGAAAATCATGGGGACTGCCCGGTCATATTCTGTCATCGACGCCCAAACCGAATATTCACGGATCCAAAGTGATGCTGTGTATCTGGTGGGACCAGCTGGGCGTTGTGTACTATGAGCTGCTCAAACCATCCGAAACCATCACAGGGGAACTCTACCGGCGTCAGTTGATGCGCTTGAGTAAGGCACTCAAAGAGAAACGGCCACAATTCAACGAAAGACATGACAAGGTGATACTGTAGCATGACAATGCCCGACCCCATGTTGCAAATGTCGTGAAAAAGTACTTGGAAACGCTGAAATGGGAGGTTTTATCCCACCCGCCGTACTCTCCAGACATTGCCCCTTCCGACTATCACTTGTTCCGGTCAATGGCACACGATTTGGCTGACCAGCATTTCGGTACTTACGAAGAAGTCAAAAATTGGGTCGATTCCTGGATTGCCTCCAAGGACCAAGACTTTTATCGACGCGGGATTCGAATGTTACCTGAAAGATGGGCCGAGGTCGTAGCTAGCGACGGGCAGTACTTTGATTAAAAAATATGTAGCCACTTTTTTATAATAAAGCCTTAAACTTTTGAAAAAAACGGTCACTGCAAAGTTGTACTCCTTATATAATCACAATCAAATGACAATCAACATATTGTTACCAATACTTTTAGTAGTGATTAATTAAAGAATTGTCATTATTGTTTACAACGAAGTCAGTCGTATCGTTGTTTCTTTAAATTAACAATCAGCCCTAATTTATTTCTCATAGCCCGGTGGAGGTAAGTTAACGTAATTAAGATATTCTTTTCCCTTTTAGGGTCCGATCTGAATTCGGTAAATTTTGCAATATTTGGTTGAAAGCTATATCAGAAACATCAGTATCATCAACTGTGAACGTGTGGCCCTTATTGTTACAAACTTCCAGAAAAATTACGGTTGATTCGTCATCCTCATTGTCTATCTGATTAATTACACCAATATACCTACATTCCTTATTTTTGTACAGCACCGACCTTTCGACCCGATACACTACAGTGTATCGGGTCGAAAAATAACTGATTTTCGCGATTTTTTTCGATGGTTAAAAAACGCTTATCAGTCTGATTTTTTATGTCAAATTAAAGCAAATCAAAGCAGTCATGAAGAACAGAAAATAAATTTGTAAACGTTTATATTTATTTTTTTTTCACATTTTTATAACGGTTGAAAATATCTTCGAAAAAAGGACTCGTCGCGATGTACATGGTTGTGGCCGTAAATATTATCAGAAACAAAATTTGTAAAAAAAATTATTAATCAGTATTTATCAGTAAAAAATTATTAATCAGTAAAGCCGCCATCTTCCCATGGAGGTTTTTTTAAAATCAACATTGACAAAATGATTGCGGTTTGAAAAAAAAACTTATCGAATTGAGCCTATTTTTTCGACAGTTTTTCGTTAAAAAAATATGAAGATTGAAAAAAAGCTCCCATAGCAAGATAAAGAATGCATGAAGAATGTTGTGTCAAAATTTGAGACGGATAACTTGAAGAGTTCGTGTAAATATCATCAATGTTACGTTGTGCCTTTCCTTCGTACTCCACTGTTCCAAAATTGAAGTGCTGGCATTCGTCATCTCAAAAGTCATCATTACCTAAAAGAAACAGCATACTGTCAATCCCGGAAGTTAGAAGATAGCTAATACCTGACCATGTTCGAAAATAAAACAGTCTCCTGTGTCATAAAATGACAGGGGACTGTTATTTTTGCAAAAAAGCTATCTAGAGCTTAATCATTTGAAATCTTTTTAGAATTAAGAGTCAGACGTGCTACCTTATTAAATGAATAAATTATGTATGAAATGATTTTATTTCTCGTCATTCTGGAAATTGGACACGACAGGGGTCTGTGTTTTACGGTGTTTGAAAGGCACTTAAATGAATATTAAGATGTTGCGTCATTATGTGCGTTATGGCGTACCAAGAATAGATAACGAATTATCGTTTTAGACAGATACCACACAGTAACAATAATTTTAAATGCATAAAATTTGCCTGGGACATCGATTTTCCATTTAGTAGAGAATCACCTATATATATATATATATATATATATATATATATATATATATATATACAGGGTCCGGCAATAAAACCTCCCGTATTTGAAGACGCCATTGTGTGAGTGTAGTGGGGATACTGAAGTGGTGGAGGTATTGTTTGAAAGCGGTGTACGTGCCATTTTCAGTATGCGCCATGGCGTGGCTTGGTGAGCATCGTGCGTTTATCGTGGAGGAATTTATTAGGAACGGTGGTTCTGTGATTACTTCTCAGCGAGCATTTAGAATTCGATTCAAACTTGGCCGACATGATTGTGTTTCTGATAGAAAAACCATTCAACTCTGGGTGTCAAACTTTAGACAAACAGGTTCAACATTGAAAAAAAACCTACTGGCCGACCGCGGACTGTAACAACACCGGAAAATGTAACGCGTGTGAGAGCATCCGTCCAACGATCACCTAGGCGTTCAGCACGTAAACATGCAGCTGCCCTAGGATTATCTGACAGAAGTGTTAGAAGAATTCTCCATAGGGAACTTAATATGCACCCCTACAAGATGATGATTACCCAGGAATTAGGTAACAGAGATTTTGAAACTCGCAGAGCTGTGTGCGAGGAAATTCTTCACAACATCCCCCCTGGCGCTATCTTTGTTTCTTCGGATGACGCGTCATTTACCGGATGTAATTTTCAAAACAAAGTAATGTAAGTAAAATAATGTAAAATGGCATTGTATTCCTTTTCCAAAAATAAAGGTTTGTTTTCTCTATCTTTAATGTTTTTTTTTTGTAATTACCTATCAAAATTAGGGAGGTTTTATTGCCGGACCCTGTATATATATATATATATGCAAGAGAATGCACACACACACACACACCACACGGGAATTTGACTCGCGACCGAAAACAAATGTCGACTTTTATAGAAGCATAAAAATCCGTAAAAAAATAACTGCTGGCGGATTTTTTGTGACAATTTTTTTTAATGATACATATAAATGATTAATTTAAGCAGATTTACAAAAGAATGAACAGTCGTAATTCCCTTTCGTTGTGAAATATATTCTGAAACATCTTAAAACAAATTATACATAGCTATTCCCCCGAGAACTTAAAGTTATTGCTTAAAAATATTGGGGTGAATAGATATTAATGAAAATGTTACTAGCCGTTATGGTATATTTTCTGAATATACTGGCAAGAAGAAAACGGAGGTTTGCACACAAATTTATTAAATTCAAAAATTTACGTCAATCTGCGCTTCATCGCATTGGTCGTGTGAGGCAGCGTCGTTATTATTCAAGTTTCTCGCGTGTAGCTTCCACATTTGTGAAAAGGTGACCCAAAAAACGAATATTGTGTGCAGGATAGTGTACAAAACGATTTTACCGAAAAAATATAGGGTCCGGATTTGATTAATGAGAATGTATTGGAAAATATGCAACCAGCTGATGAAAAAGTGAGGCTTGTTGAGACGTATGTATTGAAATGTGGCAACGTCGGAACTATGGGAATAGTCGACCCATTTGAAGACCTAGCGCGCCAATTTTAAATGCGTGCCAGTCAGATGCGAGTAAGGGGAACTTATTCACTTATTTATTATGATGTATTCCTTTTTTCTAGCTTCGATGAGCATAGTACGGCATTTGGGCACGAGCACTGACAAATGGTCTTTTCCAACAGAAACTTTGCGGCGCGCTAATATTTTTCTGAATCATTTGTTGCCTCCTTTTGCTCTGACATAACCTCTGGAAACGCCGGCCGGAACGAAACGTGCGTAACACAGCCAAGGAGATTATACAGGGAAGAAGTCCAATCTTCGTATGGTTAGACGGTATCAGAAACATCCGTAAATTTGACCCCAGAGCGTGGTGTTAAATATGGCCTGTAGGTGTCGTCCGTGTCCTGAGTGAATCAAAAATATAGTAAGCCAGTGCACAGGGGGAAACTGACTGTCATGGCTGCTAATTGTTCACGCTTATGAAAAAACACCTATCGTGCACTAAGATTGTTTGTTTGCGATCTAGTTCGTCTAATAAGTTTAATGCAATAATTAGTATGACAATTTTTACAAAGTTCTTACATTTTTGTTTAATTACGAAAAATGTATTATGACTTTGTAAATAATTTTTATAATGCATTTTGGGATAGTCACAAAAAACCATCAACCATCAATAAACACATTAACGTTAATAGCTTTTATGAATTATTACTATTTTTATTTGCGTTATCATGATTCTTATAACAAATGTAATCAATAATAAAACTAATTTACCGATAAAAAGCATAACAAATAATTCCAATTAAAAAAAAATCATTTCAGTTATCTTAAAACTTTACGAGGAGAGAATCGAAAGCAGTACCTCGCGCGGTGCCATACCGTTTTTGATATTGTGCGTAAAATTAAGCTTAACAAACAAACGCATCTCAGTGTAGTTAGATTGTAGACTTTGGGCTGTTGTTATCAGCATCTTTAACTCTTGATATTATTTTAGTAAATGTAAAATGTGAACGTTGGCTCATGGTAGCTGTGAGTCTCCCGGTGCTGCGGATGACTCTCGCTACTGCGTAGCGGGTCTCTGTGTTGCTACTGTCGCTGCGGGTCGTGCCATAGTTTATGCAAAGGATATTTCCGATGTGACTTTCGAATGTATTGCTTCAATCATTTCGATGACTTGTCTAATGTCTGTCACTTTATGAGCGTTTGGATATGAACTTGCAGTATAGGCATCACGTATAGTTCACTGGGTTTTTGCACAATTTGGGTAATTTGCACAACGAGAACACACGCGAGTATTGTGATGCTGCGGATGATGCTGGCAACTGCATAGCGAATCTCTGTGTTGCTACTGTCGCTGCAGGTGGTACCATACTTTATGCAAAGGATATTTCCGATGTGACTTTCGTGTGTATCGCTTCAATTTTTTTGATGAGTTGTTGTCTAATGTCTGTCACTTTATGAACGTTTGTAGTAGTTGTAGTTTTATTCCATCAGTACAGCTTTCGCTTTTTTTTTACAAAACCGTCCTTTACATCCTTATCTCTAAGCTCCAAGCTAATCAATTAAAATTAAAGTTAAAATTTAGAATTAGAATTACATTTGACCCAAAGCACCGTACGCCGTTCTGTGCTTTTTATTCCTCCACCTCTTGATCGTCCTCGGTTCTCGCCCTTAATTTCGCGAACGCCCTTAAGTACTCTCAGATTACCGGCACCGGTTCTCCTCATAGCGTGTCTTTCATCCAACGCTCTAACTCCTCGCCACGGTCTTACATACAGGTCTTGCAACGAAGCCAAATTTTCGTGGTGGGGGTAGGCACATTTAACGGCTCCACTTTTCGATTCACTAGGCGCCGCTACGCGTCGCCACTAGCGAGGGGAAGTGCATTCCCCTTACCTCTTACCCGTGAATAGGACCAAGGTGTTAACGTCTGTTTTTATGGCGCGGTTGTCGAAATAACCTTTATTTGCGACCATATACCACGAGGTTCTACGCGATTTACCGTGATATATTTTTTAATCGTGTTTTTACGCATAAATGTGAATTTTTTCGGTAGCTTTTTCGAAAAAAATGCGAAATTACTAAGGGTTGCGCAGTTCGCAATTGTAAAACGGGGTACAAAAGTTTTAAGCAAAAATGCTCCGTGTTTCGACTGCCCAGAAACGTCGAACGATACAAAAATGGCTCGATGCTATTCCGGGACTGAAAGACTCTCAGTACGTGTATCAAAAACATTTCGAAGAACGATGTATTATGAGCCATTGGAAAAAAACGGATGTAAATGGTCGTATTATCGCTTTCTATTGGTTTCGTATATTATGCAGTTTACACGACAGTACGGTGCATTAAGTTAGGGCAAACGGCGCATGCGCTGCGGTCAGGAGGGAAAAGTACAGAAGAGCTATATCTCTCCGTCGCACCCCTACTTTCTGTTGCCGTCACGCACCAAGCGGCAGAAATCGGAATAAAACCAGAGCCGCTAAGAATGCCTACGCCCACTACCGCCGTTGTCAGACCTGTATATAAGACCGTGCTCCTCGCCTTCCAACCCTTCTCTCCAGGCATCCACTGCCCTCACCCATTTTTCCATTATCTCCCCTCTCGCTATCTCGCACGTCCAGATATGCTCCAGGCCCTCATGCTCCTTCCGGCATATTCCGCAGGTCCAGCTACTGAAATCTTTTTTCCCAACTTTCTCCACATTTCCACACCTCAGTCTTGCCCATTGTTCCTTCGATTCCCCCGCCAGCCCTTTTTTATTCCAATATTTCTCTCTCTCTCGCATCCCTCCTTTATTTCCTTGTACCAGCCCGAGTCGAAATTTTCAGCCTATTTTGCCCCTCCAGATCCTCACAGTGGTAGGAAAGAAGACTAGAGGTAAGGAGGACAAACGCCTACGTCGATCACGCAAGGAGTTTTTAGAAGATCTTGTGACGGGAGATGAAAGCTGGGTTTTGTATGATAACAGGGGGCCTATTACGGTTCTCGGGTGAGACTTCTCACTTCTCGCATTTTCATCTCACGTGAGTTTAGTCACGCTATTACGGATCGGTCGGGTGAAAATGTCAGATCACTAGGAACTTCCGGCTAGTGATCTCACATTTTCACGACACCGTAGAAGGGGTATACTAGCACGCCTATCAAACCCAGCCCAAAACGAAAGACGTGCGCATCGACAAAACAACCTCTTCACCCGAATAAGCAACAAGTTTAAATAGAATCTGAGTTTGCAACATGAATGTTACCAAAAAACAAAGACAAATGTTATTAGATTTCATGAAAAAAGACGAAGATTTAGCACGACGCAGATTGCGACACAGCCATTCAAATAAAAAATACTGGTAATTTTTGTATCATATTAGAACATAAAACGGTTCTTATAAACAGTGATAGAATTATTGTTTTATGTCAATAAAGCGAACTATTATGCAATATATTCTTGTTCCGTTATACGGAAGGAATCCAAGGCATCGCACAGTGATCGTCGTATACGAAGCATTCGATTTTTCCGATCTCGCAAAACCACAATCATCAGAAAATGATTCATCATTATCGGATGACATTACTTAACTCGCTACGATATCAACTTTAAGTTGCTGAATTTTATTAATTATTCGGTGTCGAGATGCTACCGTCTCTGAATCAGCCATTTCATAGTAACTTGTGTTATGTGTTAGCTTTGGACGTGTCGTCGCTGGGTTAGGAAGACGCTCACGCATGCGCATTTCGATTTTCGACATGACATTTCTTGTCGAGTAAAATTACGTGAATAATCTCGCATTTTCACTAGGTGAAGAGAACCGTAATAGACTGAGCTGCTCACTTTTGTCATTTTCACTCGAACGGAGAACCGTAATAGCCCCCCAGAACGCGTTTAGCCTACTGGCTTCCTATCGAAGAAAAACCGCCACACCAACCGAAATCTGATCGTCACTCACAAAAGGTTTTGTTGTGCTGTTTCTGGGACGCAAAGGGAATGCTGTTTCACAATTTTCTCCCTGTAGGTAAGACAATCTCCTCTACACGATACATCGAGAATCTCCAGGAATTGGTAAAAGCTATAAAAAAAAACGGCCAAGACGCGCGACTGTGCACCTTCTCCACGACAACGCGAGACCCCATGTCGCAAAGGAAACCCACAAAACAATCACTGAGCTTCACTGGAATATGGTTCTTCATCCACCATACTCTCCCGACATCGCGCCATCTGACTACCATTTGTTCAGACATTTGAAGGCATATTTGAGAAACAAAACTTTCAAAAACGTCGACGATCTCAGAAGGGATATTTCAAATTTCTTTGAGTTCCAGCCACCGCAGTTTTGGGCAAAGGGAATAAATGAGTTGCCAACTAGATGGTCGAGTGTCATAGAAACCGATGGCGAATATATTGTTGATTAGAAATGTTTTGTATAAGATATATAAATAAATAAATTATATCTAAATTATTGCGACAAAACTTTTTTATCAACCTGATAGATTGTTTTGGAGAATAATAACTAAATGCGGAAATTCAGTCAATATGTTTTTTTTTCGTTGCGGAAGCAGTAGCAAACCAAATTTATTTATAGACCGAAGAAAATTCATAAGAATTTGGAATCTAAACAAAACTTCTACAAATTATCACTCATTATGATACGCTGTACAGATAAAGAATAATAACGAAATACACAAATTAAGTCAATATGTTTTTCTTTCATTGCGGTAAAACTTTTATCTGGGTTCAAAATTCTCATGAATTTTCGTGTATCTAGAAATAAATTTTGTTTATGACTGCTTCCACAACGAAAAAAAAACATATTGACTTAATTTGTGTATTTCGTTATTATTCTTTATCTGTACAGTGTATCATAATGAGTGATAATTTGTAGAAGTTTTGTCTAGATTCAAAATTCTTACGAATTTTCTTGTGTGTATAAATAAATTTTGTTCGTTACTGCTTCCGCAATGAAAAAAAACATTGACTTAATTTCTGTATTTCATTATTATTCTTTATCTGTACAACGTATCATAATGTGTGATCAGTTGTAAAAGTTTTTTCTGGATTCAAAATTCTTATGAATTTTCGTTGGTCTATAAATAAATTCTGTTTGTTACTGCTTCCGCAAAAAAAAACATTGACTAAATTTCCGCATTTCGTTACTATTCTCCAAAACAATCTATATTATCTATATAAAAATTCTATCTATCTAATATATAGAAATTTCCTCATCAATTGGTTTCATAATTAATTTGATCAAATTATCGCAGCACATGAAGTAGCAAAGGGTGCTTTCTGCATTTTGTACGGCACTGGTTCGTTGCTGACTTCAATTCGGTTCGGTAGGAGAGCAGCGCCACCCCTCTCATCTTGATTTCCATGGACGTTTCTTCAACACTGCGTTCGTACCATGGTCTTACATACAGGTTTGGAAACTCCGTCGGATGGGGGGGATCGCTTAAGTGCCTGATACGCGGTTGACAACCGATGCCGGACAGAGGTGACCATGGTCGACCGACGGTCGAGTCTGTTTGAACTACATGGTCGACCGACGGTCGAGTCCGTTTTACATGAACGCCAACACAAGGCATTCCGCCGCGATATTGGAGCAGTAAAGACGTGAGATGGCGCCGAATTTTTCTAAATTTCAAAGTGTCGATGTGGCTTTGGCATTGTTGTGCGCGAGCGAGGAAAAAAAAATAAAAAAGAGAAGAATATGGATGAAGCGATGGCTGAAAGAAAGAAACAAATTGAGTCATGTGAACATAATGAATTTACTTGAATCTGACGATTTAGATAACTTTCTCAGAATGGATTCAGAAACATTTCATGAGTTGTGAGAAATGGTGTGACCTTTAATAAGTAAACAAGACACTAACATGAGACAGGCTGTCACTGCAGAAGAACGCTTCATAGCCACCATAAGATTTTTAGCTACTGGTAGAGAGTACAAGGATCTCAGATATAGTACTATAATATCACATCAATTACTGGCCAAAATAATTCCAGAAACTTGTTGGGCAATATACGAGGTTCTAAAGAAAACAATAAAGGTGAGTTTTATTTTTTATATTTTCGTAATTACATTTTGTTATTCATTTTAATAAGCAATTTTTTACAGTTAGTTTTGCTGTCTCTTGAAAATTAATAGCTCCTTCAGCAGCGGACGAGCACGATCTTCTATAATATTCTCAGAAATTTCTTCAGCTTGATGAACGGTTCCAGATGAGGGAGACGACGGCATGGCGATTTGAATTATTATAGGTTGTGTTTGGTGCTGCGATGGGAAAGGATGTGATTGTATCTGAGGTGATTCTATGGGTTGTGGTTGTGTTTTGTGCTGCGATGGGGAATCGTACTGTATCGACTGAACTGTAGGTTGCGTTTGAATGTGCGAAGAGGAAGGAGGTAAATACTTCGTCATTTGATATTGAGGCAAGGAAGGAGATTGTATACGAATGGCTTGTGGAGATTGGCATGTATACGAATTGATATTCTGAGATGTAGAGGCTACTTGAGTTGGAAGGGAGGAAGATGACGAATGTCCTGAGTCATCCTGAGGAGGCGGTTGGGTTTGAATTTGTGGAGAGTACCTAGATAGTGAAAGATATTTAGGTGAGGGAATATTACATTGAGGAGAGGAAGTATCATATTGAGGAGAGGGAGTTCTGTATTGCGGTGATGGAAGCCGTGGTGAACAATGACTGAGAAAAGGAGAGCGTTCTCTAGTATGAGTTTCTACCCTCGAATAAAAATTGAGGTTCTCCGTTTTGCCCATGAAAATTACTTCCGAAATTAGTTCTTCAGCTATCTGCCGTTGGTGTGTCGATAAACTGTCCAATTGTTCTCCCACATACACTCCAAACGAGTTCGTTTTATTTTTACTTTGTTGAAGCAGCTCTTGTGCTGTTTCTAGAAGTTTATGTTTATGTGTTTCCAACGAACTTCGGCCTCTTTTTTCCCCAATCTGGTAACCTTGTAGTGATTGCTGAAACAATTTAAATTTTTGTAATATGTTACAGATGCCTTCAACGGAAGATGAATGGAGAACAACAGCAACGTTATTTGAAGAACAATGGCATTTCAACAACTGTGTAGGATGTATGGACGGCAAGCACATTCGAATAGAAAAACCACCTGAAACTGGATCATTATTTTTTAACTACACGGGAACATTCAGTGTCGTCTTATTTTCGGTTGTTAATGCAAATTA
The DNA here is from genome assembly GCA_944452715.1 of Ophion slaviceki. Lineage (NCBI taxonomy): Eukaryota > Metazoa > Arthropoda > Insecta > Hymenoptera > Ichneumonidae > Ophion > Ophion slaviceki. The sequence goes on along the minus strand of OX101787.1, from coordinate 42,818,605 downwards.
TGAGTTTATGTATGTTCATACTGGCTCTAATAGAAGCATGTCTGATGGTGGAATACTGAAAAATACGACATTTTATGAAAAATGAGGGAATGGAGAGTTGGGACTGCCTGAATCCTATTTGCTAGGTACCCATACTTTTCCCCGAAAACACTTCCCCGAAAACATTTCCCCGAATGACACTTCCCCGAACGGCACTTCCCCGAAAAACAGTTCTCCGAATCGACACTTCCCCGAAAACACTTCCCCGAATTGACATTTCCCCGAATGACACTTCTCCGAAAAACACTTCCCCGAATGACACTTCCTCGAAAAACATTTCACCGAATGAACACTTCCACGAACGATACTTCCCCGAAAATGAGTGAAAAAGTTATTTATTTAAAGTAAAAGTCAAAATGGGTAAAAATTATTAATCATAGGGTAAATAAAATGACAAGAAAAAATGAGTGAAAAAGTTATTTATTTAAAGTCAAAGTCAAATTGGGTCAAAATGGGTAAATGGGTGTGAGCGCAGGGCACCTCGGATATGCGTGGGGAATAGTGGGGTCCGTGGAACACTGGTGTGGGCTCAGGGCACTTCGAATGTGCATGTGGAATATTGGGGTGCGTGAAACACTGTTGTGGGCGCAGGCCACCTCGAATGTGCGTGTGGAATAGTGGGGTGCGTGGAACACTGGTGTGGGCGCACGGCACCTCGAATGTGCGTGTGGAATAGTGGATTGCGTGGAACACTGGTGTGGGCGCAGGGCACCTCGGATGTGCTTGGAATAGTGGGGTGCGTGGAACCCAAACAGACCCAAACAAACTGTTTTTCGGGGAAGTGTCATTCGAGGAAATCTCGATTCGGGGAAGTGTCATTCGGGGAAATGTCATTCGGGGAAGTGTTTTCGGGGAAATGTGCTGATACGTATTTGCTACCAGGCACAGATGTATCAGTACCATTCGTATTTTTGGGCGATAGTGCTTTTGCACTTGATACACATGTCATGAAACCTTTTCCTGGAAGAGGCGTTTCAAAAGCGGAAAGGATTTTTAACTACAGGCTGAGTCGAGCTAGAAGAATTGTTGAAAACACTTTTGGCATTCTTGCATCACGATTTAGCGTATTCAAGGGATCTATGAACCTTAAGCTTGAAAACATCGACGCAATTGTTTTAGCTAGTTGTGCATTGCACAATTTCTTAAGAAAAAAGTTTGAAACTTATTTAACCCCAAAAAGCGTTGACAGTGAAGACATCACAAATGTCACATTTACACCAGGTGAATGGCGTGAGAATGCTGAACCTCTAACACCTCTCGAAAGATCTATTCAGAGGCCTTCCAACGAAGGGAGAGGTGTAAGGAATATTTTAACTGAAAATTTCAATAATGCGGAAAGGGTATCTTTTCCAGATAGGATGGTACATGGTGCCTCCAATAGTGAGTCAGTCAGTCAATAAGACGTCTTGCGCTTTTCGACTTTTACACATACAAATGTTTGAAATAAAAGTAATTGAATATGTTTGATCATTAAAAACACTTCTTTCATTTATACCTATCCAGAATATAATAATAGTAATTGCTACACAACTGGTTCTTTGTTAGTACACCTTTTTTTATGATACACAAATTGATGTTACCCAGATCATAAATCTAACAATAAACCCTCTGATCTGCAGGTACAATATAGCTGTCGCACCCGAATTGTATAATCCGCCGTGTACACTACGGCTAGCCGGATTGAAGTCTATGGAAACCAAATTGTTATTTTACAAATTAGCTAAGCTTCGGTTGGTTATGCGCAAAATATTGTTTACAGGAATCTAACCTAATTTTACTGTAACCAATTTTATTGGCATTGCCGCAATCTTGAATAATAAGGGTGCTTTTCCCCCATAGACTTCAATCCGGCTAGGCGTAATGTAATACAGTAGATTATACAATTCGGCTGCGACATAGCCACGTGGTCAACATTCATCAATAACTTACCAGAAAGACACTAATAGGTCTATAAATTAGACTTACATTGTCACTCGAAAGTGTATCAACTCCGTTTCGTAGCTGCTCAACTTTTTTGTCTAAAAAAGTTATGAGATCAAAGTACCAAAGATTTGGTTTGTGCACCTCGTTTGCAGCAGATCCAGTACGTTTTTTGAATCTTTGACCTGTACAAAAATTATTTACCATTGTATATATTTCTTTATAATATGTTTAAGAAATGTCGTACGATTCAAACTGAACGGAGCGTTCACCGATAGCATTAGTACTCTACACACATAATATATCTATCTCTATTTTAACAAAACTGCAAACTGTAGGTGCTCTTGACAGTACGCGACTGTATAAATTTTATGTAATAAATAAATAATAAGTATCTCACTTACTTTTTGCCTCTCTTTTGTAAGACGATTTCAAATGTTCTATCTTTTATTTTACTGATGCTACATTTGCATCCAGCTCAACTTCTTTCCATTTTGCAACCAAACTCTCCCAACCTATGCTCTTTTGGTTGTTATCTTTATATTCCTCGTAACTTAGGTCCCAGAGATACGGTAGGTCTCTGTATAGTTCGATAAGTTTGGTTACAACTTTCCTCTCCTCTTTGTTTTTTTTCCGCCATCTTGCACGCATGTGACCGACGCGCCCATGAAGAATAGAGGTAAGGAGCCCGAACGCGTATGCTAAAAGCACCCCAAACGTGGACCCTGAAAGTGACGAAAAGTTGTGGTTCGAAATTCAGCCACATCAAGCGCTAGTGCCGAGAGGGAAGGATGTGAAGTATGGCATCGGTGACGCTATGAAGTGAGCGTATATATAAACTGGAGAATTCTTGGTTATAATATTTATATATCATTCTTGGCTGTTCGTCTGTGAATGCGAAATTGTAATAAGGATTTTTTAATTGCAGTAAAAATCAGTGTTGTGGAGTGCAGTGAGTGATTGCCCCGCATTATATAAAAGCAAGTAAGAAAACGGTATTTTGAAACCATTTTCTGTATTATATTATAATTGTAATTCATCGGTTGATTAAATACATTTCTCGAGCATGAAAGTGAGGTTAGAATTCGTATTATTGCCATAATATGTAATTACAAATTTTATTTTGGGTTCTTTTCTTGTTGCAGTGCACAATGGCGAAATACTGTTCGTACCCAGGGTGGCAAACTGGGCGAGACGCCAGCAGAGCAAAGTGCAAGCGCTTAGGAGTACGACAGTTGTCCGTCTTCAAGGTTCCAAAGGTAAATCGCCTGTTAAAATGTTTTCTTTTTGTTAAATGTCGCATAGAGCGCGTAATTTGTTGACGAAATCTGAAGTAATTGCATGCCACTTATTGCCTACAGGAAAAAAAATTTGCTCAATGATTTAGCGTGTATATGAAATTTCAACCCGCTTTGTTTTTTTCCTGTATCTTGTAGAATATGGTACAACGATGGAGCAGAGCCATCGGGGAGTGTCTCTCCCACACTGATTTCGTGTGCGAGCTTCACTTTTCCAATGACTCGATAATAAAAGAAGGCCGCATCAAAATGCCTGATGGTACGATCGAGGTAATTCCTCATCTTCGTCATACCCTCATCGCTAATGCTATGCCCATCGCAGTCCATAACAAGGTAAGGATTGTAATAATTATAGTAATTTTTTGTGTAAAATGCATAAAAACATTCAGCGCTACAGGGGCATGACTTTCCGAATGAGTTTCTCCGCCACTTCTCAACTTTTTTTTTCTTTTTTTCTCTATTCTTTTCCTACCCCGCTTGACTTTTCTATAATACCCTCTTTTCTTCGAATGAACTCAGCTAACCTGCAGCTGTGTTTGCTAATTGTTTGTAGCTCGGTTCAGCAGTATAATTTATCAAAAGTTCATCTTTTTCTTGCGGTCTTCAATTTTTATATGCGGAATATTCTTATCTGCTACCCCTCTTCAATTTCCTCTGTTGTCTTTACTCTTTATTACTTGAGTCAATTCGTTGATATCGTACTTTGCTATCCCCTCGAACAATTGGACATAGATTGTCCATTATTACGTTAAGATAAATATAATAATCAATTATTTTTTATTTCGACAGGAAAACGGTGGTCAACCGGAACAGAATGTTCCCTGCGACCAGTTAGCCGGACCTTCTCATGGATCCGTAGCTATTTGCAACGACGCTGTCGTACATCCAGTGCCTACGATCTGTCACGATTTTCTTACTCCGACGGAGGTAAGTGTTGTATTTATTGAAAATGAAGGGAAAATGTCTTTCAATTTTTTCATTAATTTAATTCTTCATTTTTCATTGATAATACTTTATCTCTCAATATAAAAATTCTTTCAATTTATAAATTCGGACATTTTTCTCGATTTCCTTGGGTTTCGTTTGAAAAAAAAAGCAGAATTGTTCTATGAGCTACTTTAGGCTCCGACGTGATTTACGCTGGCACAATTTTCGGCCGCACGACTGGACCGCGAATTTTTCATTTTCGGGCATGCAAAGAGATCGCGAAAGAGGCTGAGGGAATAAGAATGAGAGGAGGGGGAGGAGGGAGAGGGAGAGAAAAAACGTGTGGACAGCCTTCGAGATATCCTTAAAATCGCACCTCCGGTCTTCGCCCTCGACGCGAGAACTCGCGGATTATTCGTTTTTCGTTTAATATTTCACGTATGTGTGTGTTTTACGGGACATGTGAGCGCGTCCTTGACAAGTCGCGATAAGCCTCCAATGAAAAAAAAATTCAAAAAAACCAACAACAATTGAATTGAGAATAAATTGTTGATTCAACAGCTGAAAAAAAGTTCAATAACTCCACGAGACTGAAGTGCCAGAAAAATATTTTTCGCCCATCAATGGGCTGCTACTTTTTGATAACAAGAAACAATGCAAAAACAATTAGCGATTATTTAATTTCGATGAAAATGCATTGAAAACAAAAAAAAAGAAAAACATAATTGCAACACTTTTCGAGTATGGTATTGTGGGAAAAAATGGTCCGAGCGATTTGTCGAGTTGGGTCGAGAGGAAGAGGGGAGAAAAAAAAGGAAAGCTGTCGAATAAATTTATTATTTTTTCCATCTGTCTTGCGTGCATAACTGCGCTTTGAATATTCTCTTCTATCGCTCTCTCTTTTCTCATTCCATCTCTGTCGTATCCTACCCGAGTACAGCAGCGCCAGCGGATATTTCCGTAACAATTTTCGCTGATTCCATAGCCCGCGTCCACAGTACAGCGTTCAGGCTCTTTACCTCTATTCTTCATGCGAGTTCCGCTCAATGGGGTATATAATAATTGCCTATGTATATAATTTAATTAACAAATGCACGATGACAGAATTAATCGACGAACGAATAAATTTATTATTTTTTCCATCTGTCTTGCGTGCATAACTGCGCTTTGAATATTCTCTTCTATCGCTCTCTCTTTTCTCATTCCATCTCTGTCGTATCCTATCCTGAGTACAGCAGCGCCAGCGGATATTTCCGTAAAAATTTTCGCTGATTCCATAGCCCGCGTCCACAGTACAGCGTTCGGGCTCCTTTACCTCTATTCTTCATGGACGCGCCCATGGAGCCTAGATACCAGGAGGTTCAGCGGCAATGCAAAGGCGCTGAAAAAAGCGTCCCCGAAAATGTCCCGAAGTGATGGCGCTGGGGTACAGCGGCACCTACATTTATAGTAATATATTGATCAACGAGGTGAAAGTGATCGTGACAGGTGACAGACCGATCGTGACATCAAACGTCGAAATATCCGCCGATTCATAATTTCCTCATGACGGTTCGGAAAAAAACGCAAAAGCGAGAAAAGATCTCAAACTCAAACTGAAAATGGCGGCGATACAGCCCATCTAGAAAAACGTGTTTTTTTTACATATAGCTTCACGAGAGAACGGTTTTCTCGTAAAATACAAGACTTGAAACAAAAACCAAAAAAATGATAATTTATATATTATTAGCTATGACTACCTAGAAATTTGCTTTAAAATTTTGCAAAAATAGCGCACTTTGAAGGAAATAAATCGATTTTTTGCCAAAAAAAGCGGTAAATTGTTTATAAAAAGAAGTTTACATTTAATCAAAAAACGGCTACGTACTCCCATAAAGAATGTGATTGTGAAGCTGCTATCAAAATTTCAAATCGATGCATGCAGAGGTGGTCGACTAATCCGTCTTCCGAGATCGAAAAAAGTGGTTTCGAGAAAAACGCGTTTAAAGTTGTACGAGCAACTGAGCGCGCGCTCAGAGGCGCTGCGGCCAAATCGATAATTGAACCTTTAAATTTAAAAAATCGCTACAGGACCAATTGCATATTGTGTTTATGACACCAAAGTATATTTAGGCAAGAAAACGTCTTTTCAAAATCCTAGAGTGGTGTTATCCCTTAACACAAATGAGGGTTAGGTACATCATCTGTGATCTGTCTTAGATCGCACCCATGTTTAGCGTATATCAATATACATGTAGGTGCCGGAGCACCCCAGCGCCATCATTTCTTGTTCTCGTTTTGGGGACGAGTTGAAAGGCCTCGCTGAACCTCCTGGTATCTAGGCTCCATGGACGCGCCCATGGAGCCTAGCATGGAGCCTAGATACCAGGAGGTTCAGCGAGGCCTTTCAACTCGTCCCCAAAACGAGAACAAGAAATGTTGGCGCTGGGGTGCTCCGGCACCTACATGTATATAGATATACGCTAAACATGGGTGCGATCTAAGACAGATCACAGATGATGTACCTAACCCTCATTCGTGTTAAGGGATAACACCACTCTAGGATTTTGAAAAGACGTTTTCTTGCCTAAATATACTTTGGTGTCATAAACACAATATGCAATTGGTCCTGTAGCGATTTTTTAAATTTAAAGGTTCAATTATCGATTTAGCCGCAGCGCCTGGGAGCGCGCGCTCAGTTGCTCGTACAACTTTAAACGCGTTTTTATCCAAACCACTTTTTTCGATCTCGGAAGACGGATTAGTCGACCACCTCTGCATGCATAGATTTGAAATTTTGATAGCAGCTTCACAATCATATTCTTTATGGGAGTACGTAGCCGTTTTTTGATTAAATATAAACTTCTTTTTATAAACAATTTACTGCTTTTTTTGGCAAAAAATCGATTTATTTCCTTCAAAGTGCGCTATTTTTGCAAAATTTGAAAGCAAATTTCTAGGTAGTCTCATAGCTAATAATATATAAATTATCATTTTTTTGGTTTTTGTTTCAAGTCTTGTATTTTACGAGAAAACCGTTCTCCCGTGAAGCTATATGTAAAAAAAACACGTTTTTCTAGATGGACCGTATCGCCGCCATTTTGAGTTTGAGTTTGAGATCTTTTCTCGCTTTTGCGTTTTTTTCCGAACCGTCATAAGGAAATTATGAATCGGCGGATATTTCGACGTTTGATGTTACGATCGGTCTGTCACCTGTCACGATCACTTTCACCTCGTTGATCAATATATTACTATATATGTAGGTGCCGCTGCACCCCAGCGCCATCACTTCGGGACATTTTCGGGGACGCTTTTTCCAGCGCCTTTGCATTGCCGCTGAACCTCCTGGTATCTAGGCTCCATGGTAGCGCATGTCCGTGAGCGAGCGACGCCCGGACATCTTCGGAAAGAGCCGAGCGCGCCGAAGTTTCCCGACCGCGCCTTCGGCAGCTACACCAATCCATGGACGCCGAGCTCGTTCATGTGCGGCCAAGCCGTAACGAAGGCTTGAAGGGGAAAAGCAATGTGAGCACGACTCGCGCGTGACGTCACCCGACGGAACGCACGAGGCTTTTAGATGATTTCAATGCTTATTTAGCTCTTGATTCTCTGCGTTATCAATGTATACAAAACAATGTATCGCGCACCCTTATCGCTTATTTTTTTAGTTTATACGTTAATTTAAATATAATTATGAATGCAAAGTACAACTTATTTATCTTCTAAAAAATTGTTTACGCTTTACTCACACCCGTCCTTATGCCAAATAAATTATAATTAATAAAAGTAAGCGGAAATATATTTATATTCGTATTATTATATTTATTCTCATAGTTTCATCAAGCGATAAAGCATTATCCCCAAAAGCAAGCCAATCAACCATCCGGCCGCGAATCGTCAGTACCAGAAAGTGCATATTCTACAAGCAACGGGATGGTCCCGTTGGTAGCGTTCCTGGCTTCGGTCCGCAGGGGCGCAGGATCGTTCCCCAGGCTCAGTGCTTTTTTAAAAAAATTATTATTACTATTAATTCTTGTTTGATTAGTTATTTTTATTAAGTTATCGTTATTATTTTTATTAGTTATCTTTTAGTGCCGAAAAATTTATCGCGCACTCCGACCGCTTATTTCATTAGTTTGTACGTTAATTTGAATGTAATAATAAATCTAAATTACAACTTATGTATCTTCTAAAAAAATTTTCTCGCTTTACTCACACCCGTCTCTATGCCAAATAAATTGTAATTCATAAAAGTAAGCGGAAATATATTTATAGTCGTATTATTATATTCATTCTCGTAAGTTACGATTCGCGGCCGGATGGATGTGGCTTGTTTTTGGGGATAATGCTTTATCGCTTGATGATAGTATATGAGAATGAATATAATAATGCGAATATAAATATATTTCCGCTTACTTTTATGAATTACAATTTATTTCGCATAGGGACGGGTGTGAGTAAAGCGCAAACAATTTTTTAGACGATAAATAAGTTGTAATTTGGATTTATTATTACATTAAAATTAACATACAAACTAATGAAATAAGCGGTCGGAGTGCGCGATAAATTTTTCGACACTAAAAGATAACTAATTAAAATAATAATGATAACTAATAAAAATAACTAATCAAATAAGAATTAATGGCAATCAGAATTTAAAAAAAAGCACTGAGCGCGGGGAACGATCCCGCGCCCCTGCGGACCGAAGCCAGGAACGCTACCAACGGGACCATCTCATCGCTTGTAGAATATGCACTTTCTGGTACTGACGATCAGTGCAGCCAGATCGCGCGTAAAAGTTACCCCCTCTCTAGTGTCTTGCGCGCCCATCACACAATCATAGTAGCGCGTGTCCGTGAGCGAGCGACGCTCGGACATCTTCGGCAAGAGCCGAGCGGGGTCGAATTTTCCCGACCGCGCCTTCGGCAGCTACACCAACACATGGACGCTGAGCACGTTCATGTGCGGCCAAGCCGAAACGAAGGCTTCGAGGGAAAAAGCAATCTGAGCACGACTCGCGCGTGACGTCACCCGACGACACGCGCGAGGCTTTTAGATGATTTCAATGCTTATTTAGCTCTTGATTCTGTGCGTTATTAATGTATACAATAAAATGTATCGCGCACTCTGATCGCTTAGTTTTTTAGTTTATACGTTAATTTAAATATAATAATAAATCTAAATTACAACTTATTCATCTTCTGAAAAATTGTTTACGCTTTACTCACACCCGACCTTATGCCAAATAAATTATAATTCATAAAAGTAAGCGGAAATATATTTATATTCGTATTATTATATTAATTCAGTGGCGTAGCGCGGGGGGGGGGGCAGAGGGGGCCATGGCCCCGGGCGGCGCAGATGTGGGGAGGCGGCGGCGGGCGGCACTCAGTTGCGAAAATAGGGAGGGGGGCGGCAAATTTAGGGTTAGCCTCGGGCGGCAAAAATCCACGCTACGCCACTGTATTAATTCTCATACTTTCATCAAGCGATAAAGCATTATCCCCAAAAACAAGCCAATCATCCATCCGGCCGCGAATCGTAAGTACCAGAAAGTGCACATATTCTACAAGCGATGAGATGGTCTCGTTGGTAGCGTTCCTGGCTTCGGTCCGGAGGGGCCCTTAGGGCAAATTTTTCTCTAAATTTTTCATAATTTCTCATATTTTAGTCATATTTGAGATTTTCGGAGAAAAAATTATTTAAAACAGATTCAAGTACTGGTCTATTTCCCAAAAACATTTTTTTTACTGAAAATTCATGATTTCTCATTTTTTTCTCCGGAAATTTCTCTTTTTCCTATGACCTGAGGCTGCGGAGATATTCGGAGAAAAGTTAAAGATGAAAAGAAATGAGATTTTCGTAAAAAAACGTATTATTATTATTATTATTTTTCGGAAATTTCCCTTTTCCCTATTACCTGAGTGAACGGCTGCGGAGATATTCGGAGAAAAGTTATAAATGAAAAAAATGAGATTTTCGTAAAAAAAATGTATTACATTTTTTGATCCCTCATAATTCTGAGAAATAATGAATTTCCGAAATTTTTGCAAACGTCATTTTCCTTAAGGGGTAACACCACTGTAACGGCCTGCCACGAAGCGTTTTAGACAAATAATACTTGGGGTAATTATTAAGCACATATTGAAGTATATTGCAAAAAAATGTTATGGGAAAATATTACAAAATGACGACACTGCAGCAAATTCTTCCGAGGCATGTTGAACTTAAGGTGCTCTGCGGCACGCAGTATAACTTATGCCAATTTTAATCTGGACAAAATAATTTTTTTAAATTAAATCTAGATGAGTGTAGCTACTAAACCACGTAGGGGATTTTAGAAATATTGATTTTTGAGTAATTGCCGAGTATGTGACTGAAAATGTTCAATTTTTTTTAACACAGTTATTTGTTAATAAATATTGTTTAAATTAACTTATCGAGAATTCCCTACGTGGTTCAGTAGCTACACTCATGTAGACTTGATAAAACGTAATTCTTTTTTTTATATTAAAATGGGCACAGTTATACTGCGTCCCAGGTAGGAAATCAAAAGGCTGACGATGGAAACAAACTTGTGCGAGCCTTGTTTCACCGAGCCTGAGTGAGACAGACCTGGGCCAGGTTTCATTGCATCGTTTGGAGCAGCCTGGAACCAAGACTGGCTGCTTAGCCTAAACTCGGGGTTATTTCAAGCTTTATTCAGCCGGTGAATTTTAAGGCTAAAAAACCAAGGCTGGATGCAGGCTTGTTTCAGGTTATGATAAAATAAAATAAATTTGAAATAATATTTTTTCTGTACTTTTATGAAAAAAAAATTTAGCAATAAATTTGTCGGGTGCGAAGGCACGAAAAACGAAAGCGAAGGAGGCAGCTCAGAACATTTAAACATATACTCTTATCGATATTTATGAGGTACACAAAAAAGTTTTTTTCTCGTCACACACAGATTTCGTACATACTCACTCTCTGAAGTTTGCGTATACTCTGTGTATTACGTGTCCCATAAACAACAAATAAAATAAAGTATTATTTTAAAATATTTTTTATATATATTTTATAACAAATAATAAATAATAAATATATATGATAAATAAAATGAATTCTTTACAAATTTATTAAATTTACCCCAATGTAGAATATAGAAAACTAAAAACAGGCCTCAATAGCCTCGAGAAGAGTTTGGGATAAGCCTGGTCATAAATGCTCGTGAAGGCTTCACATTAAGGCTCGTTTTGAACCTTGTTGTTGCGTCGTTTCAGGCTTAGTATAGGCTTTTCTACCAGCCTTTGGTCAAGCCTGTGTGCAAGAGCCTGAAACCGCGTTATCATTCAGAGGTTCAGCTAGGCCTGAAATCAGGCTGGTGCTCAGCCTGAATTAAAAAATGCGAGCCTTGTTTCAGAGCTTAGCGAGCCCTTTTTTCATCGTCAATTAAGACCGCAAGTATTATTTGTTTATCACATTTTCTTTCGCCAAAAAAAATATCAAAAAATACGCTTCCTGTAAGGCCGTTACAGTGGTGTTACCCCTTAAAGTCTTCATTTAATTTCCGAGATTTTCCCGTGATCATAATTAAAATGATGAAATATTCGGAAAAATTCGGAAAAATTTTCCGGAAAAAATCGGAGTTTTTCAGAAAAAAATTGCACTAGGGGCGCGGGATCGTTCCCTGCGCACAGCGTTATTTTTATTAGTTATCATTATTATTTTAATTAGTCATCTTATAGTGTCGAAAAATTTATCGCGCACTCTGACCGCTTATTTTATTAGTTTGTACGTTAATTTAAATATAATAATAAATCTAAATTACAACTTATTTATCTTCTAAAAATTGTTTGCCCTTTACTCACACCCGTCCCTATGCCAAATAAATTGTAATTCATAAAAGTAAGCGGAAATATATTTATATTCGTATTATTATTTTCATTCTCATATACTTTCATCAAGCTATAAAGCATTATCATAATGTATCCGACCGCGAATCGTATGTGCCAGAAGGTGCACGTTTTCTCCAAGCGATGAGATGGTCCCGTTGGTAGCGTTTCTGGCTTCGGTCCGCAGAGGCGCGGGATCGTTCACCGCGCTCAGTGCTTTTTTTTAAATTATTAATACTATTAATTCTTATTTGATTCGTTATTTTTATTAGTTATCATTATTATTTTAATTAGTTATCTTTTAGTGTCGAAAAATGTATCGCGCACTCTAACCGCTTATTTTATTAGTGTGTACGTTAATTTAAATATAATAATAAAACTAAATTACAACTTATTTATCTTCTAAAAAATTGTTTGCGCTTTACTTACACCCGGCCCTATGCCAAATAAATTGTAATTCATAAAAGTAAGCGGAAATATATTTACATTCGTATTATTATATTCATTCTCATATGCATCAAGCGATAAAGCATTATCATAATGCTTTATCGCTTGATGAAAGTATATGAGAATAAATATAATAATACGAATATAAATATATTTCCGCTCATGTATTTTCATCAAGCGATAAAGAATTATCATAATGCTTTATCGCTCGATGAAAGTATATGAGAATGAATATAATAATAAGAATATAAATACATTTCCGCTTACTTTTATGAATTACAATTTATTTGGCATGTGAGGTAAGCGCAAACAATTTTTAGCAGATAAATAAGTTGTAATTTAGATTTATTATTATATTGAAATTAACGTACAAACTAATAAAATAAGCGGTCAGAGTGCGCGATAAATTTTTCGACACTAAAAGATAACTAATTAAAATAATAATGATAACTAATAAAAATAACTAATCAAATAAGAAATAATAGTAATAATAATTTTAAAAAAAGCACTGAGCGCTGGGAACGATCCCGCGCCCGTAGTGCAATTTTTTTCTCAAAAACTCCGATTTTTTCCGCAAAATTTTTCCAAATTTTACTATGAATTGGAACAAAATTGGAAGGATTCGGAGTTTTGCGGACAATTACTTTTACGCAAACATCCGAGTTTCTCCGAATTTCTCCGAATTTTTTCGAATTTTTCCGAATTTTTCCGAATACTTCATCATTTTAATTATGATCACGGGAAAATCTCGGAAATTAAATGAAGACTTTAAGGGGTAACACCACTATAACGGCCTTACATGAAGCGTATTTTTTGATATTTTTTTTGGCGAAAGAAAATGTGATAAACAATTTTTATCCTAAAATATTACAAAATGGCGACACTGCAGCAATTCTTCCAAAGCATGTCGAACCTCTGCGGCAAGCAGTATAACTGAGCCAATTTTAATCTAAAAAAAAGAATTTCGTTTTATCAAGTCACATGAGTGTAGCTACTGAACAACGTAGGGGATTTTCGATAAGTTAATTTAAACAATATTTATTAACAAATAACTGTCTTAAAAAAAAATTGAATATTTTTAATCACATACTCGGCAATTACTCAAAAATCAATATTTCTAAAATCCCCTATGTGGTTCACTAGCTACACTCATCGAGAATTAATTTAAAAAAAATATTTTGTCCAGATTAAAATTGGCACAAGTTATACTGCGTGCCGCAGAGCACCTTAAGTTCAACATGCCTCTGAAGAATTTGCTGCAGTGTCGTCATTTTGTAATATTTTCCCATAACATTTTTTTGCAATATACTTCAATATATGCTTAATAATTACCCCAAGTATTATTTGTCTAAAACGCTTCGTGGCAGGCCGTTACAGTGGTGTTACCCCTTAAGGAAAATGACGTTTGCAAAAATTTCGGAAATTCATTGTTTCTCGGAATTATGAGGGATCAAAAAATGTAATAAGTTTTTTTTACGAAAATCTCATTTTTTTCATCTATAACTTTTCTCCGAATATCTCCACAGCCGTTCACTCAATAGGAAAAAGAAAAAATTCCGGAAAAATAAATAATAAGTTTTTTAAAAAGAAAATCTCATTTTTTTCATTTTTAAATTTTCTCCGAATATCTCCGCAGCCGTTTACTCAGGTAATAGGGAAAAGGGAAATTTCCGAAAATAATAATAATAATAATACGTTTTTTTACGAAAATCTCATTTCGTTTCATCTTTAACTTTTCTCCGAATATCTCCGCGGCCTCAGGTCATAGGAAAAAGAGAAATTTCCGGAGAAAAAAATGAGAAGTCATGAATTTTCAGTAAAAAAAAATGTGTTTTTGGGAAATAGACCAGTACTTGAATCTGTTTTAAATCATTTTTTCTCCGAAAATCTTAAATATGACTAAAATATAAGAAATTATGAAAAATTTAGAGAAAAATTTGCCCTTGGGGCCCCTGCGGACCGAAGCCAGGAACGCTACCAACGGGACCATCTCATCGCTTGTAGAATATGTGCTCATTCTGGTACTTACGATTCGCGGCCGGATGGATGATTGGCTTGTTTTTGGTCATAATGCTTTGTCGCTTGATGAAAGTATGAGAATTAATATAACAATACGAATACAAATATATTTCCGCTTACTTTTATGAATTATAATTTATTTGCCATAAGGACGGGTGGGAGTAAAGCGTAAACAATTTTTCAGAAGATGAATAAGTTGTAATTTAGATTTATTATTATATTTAAATTAACATATAAACTAACAAAATAAGCGATCAGAGTGCGCGATACATTTTATTCTATACATTAATAACGCAGAGAATCAAGAGCTAAATAAGCATTGAAATCATCTAAAAGCCTCGCGCGTGTCGTCGGGTGACGTCACACGCAAGTCGTGCTCAGATTGCTTTTTCCCTCGAAGCCTTCGTTTCGGCTTGGCCGCACATGGACGTGCTCAGCGTCCATGTGTTGGTGTAGCTGCCGAAGGCGCGGTCGGGAAACTTCGACCCCGCTCGGCTCTTGCCGAAGATGTCCGAGCGTCGCTCGCTCACGGACACGCGCTACTATGATTGTGTGATGGGCGCGTAAGAGCCTAGAGAGGGGGTAACTTTTACGCGCGATCTGGCTGCACTGCTGACGATTCGCGGCCAGATGAATGATTCGCTTGTTTTTGCGGATAATGCTTTATCGCTTGATGAAACTATCAGAATTAATATAATAATACGAATATAAATATATTTCCGCTTACTTTTATGAATTATAATTTATTTGGCATAAGGATGGGTGTGAGTAGAGTGTAAACAATTTTTTAGAAGACAAATAAGTTGTAATTTGGATTTATTGTTATATTTAAATTAACGTATAAACTAAAAAAATAGGCGATCAGGGTGCCCGATACATTTTTTTGTATACATTGATAATGCAAAGAATCAAGAGCTAAATAAGCATTGAAATCATCTAAAAGCCTCGCGCGTTCCGTCGGGTGACGTCACGCGCGAGTCGTGCTCAGATTGCTTTTTCCCTCGAAGCCTTCGTTTCGGCTTGGCCGCACATGAACGAGCTCGGCGTCCATGGATTGGTGTAGCTGCCGAAGGCGCGGTCGGGAAACTTCGGCGCGCTCGGCTCTTTCCGAAGAGGTCCGAGCGTCGCTCGCTCACGAACACGCGCTACTATGATTGTGTGATGGGCGCGTAAGAAGCTAGAGAGGGGGTAACTTTTGCGCGCGATCTGGCTATATATCATTTTGCATCTCTCTCGCACGCAGCCTACTTCTCAAGTATCATGCTGCCTTATGCACAGTTCACTTCTCATTATTTACTTGTTCCGTCTCTGTCACACGCAGCTCACTTCTCGGGTTTTAGCAATAGTGGCGCCATCCCAGTATGACCACATTTTTGTAGCCACTTTTTTCAAGTCTCTCCATAAGAGATCGGACTCCTCCCACTCTAGCCTCCCTGTACGCGCGGTTGTAACGTACGCGGTTGTGACGTACCGCCATCTACACGGTCGGCCACGGACCTAATGCCTTGTGTTCGCCCTTGGTCACTAGCGCAGCTCTCATAACCAAGGACGCTGGAAAGTCAACCGAAATTTGGTCACAAACAGCTGTCTACACGATTGGAAGCTACCACGGTCACCTCTGTCGGTTGCCAATCGTGTGGCAGGCGTTTTACTGACGAAAATTTTTTAATGCACTGGCCGCTAGGAGCGCTGCTATCTTATAAAATTCCGAATACGGAACACTCGCGAAAAACTTTATTTGGGCTCCCCGTCATGGAGAAAAAAATTATCAAACATACGATTTGAAGTGGATAAATCGGAATTTAATGAGTGAACAAACGAGCTAAGTCAGGCACGACAGTGCTATAGGAAGTGCTAGTCTGCTGACGTCACAGCTGCAACTTCCGAATGGTCGGCTGTCACAGGAAGTTGGTTCAGAGTCCGATGATACGCGGTCGAGCCGAGGGATCTGAATGTGTCCCTATCTGAGAACTTGTTTCACAATAATGTCAATTTATAAAATGTTCGAGGATTCCATGCACTGCAAATACGATTTTCAATCATTTGCGAGTCGCTAAGAACTTTTGGAATAATTGATTCTAGCAATACATTTTAAGGCACAACACCACTGTGACCCCCTGTTTTTTTGCGATTTTTCAAGAATTTTTTTTTGTGGGAAAAAAAAATGATACTCGAAAAAAAAATTTCAAATTTTTCACGCCCCATGGTGACGCTGGGGAAGCTCCCGCGTCAGGTACTGTTGCCTCTGCAGTCGTTCGCGGCACGCAGCAGAACTCTCTTCAAAGTCGATCTGAAAAAAAATACTGAGTGTTTTCGTTAATAATATGATATTTTGAAGAGAAGTACATAGGGATTTTAAAAAATATTGATTTTTAAAAAATAGGCACGCTTTTGAAATTAAAGGACGATTTTCGAGCAAAATTCCTCGTCGAAAGTAGGCTATAACTTTTTTTATTATTGAGATATCGAAAAAATCCTATGTACTTCTTTAGATAATCTAGTTTTATTGATGCAGTCCAAATTTGAAGTCGATCGGATAAAAATTGCTCGAGTTCTGCTGCGTGCCGCACTCAAAAAAGTGCTTTTGAGAAAAACGCGTTCAAAGTTTTAGGTTTGTTAATTTATGCGATAAATTGGAAAAAAAAATTTTACCTTTAATCAGCGATGCCGGCACCATATAGCTGGCCTTCAAGAAGCAAATCATTGTCCCTAGCATCTTTTCTCGAACTTGTAGAGGCTCTTCTTGCCTCTTTTGCAGCGTCTGTGAGCGAGCGCTCCGCCAGCTCGATCCTCGCTGCGTCGGTTTCAACGCAAAAATTGAAACAATTTGGGCCGATAGTTATCCCCAACGTCTCCAAAACTTTCATGAGGCTTCTCAGGCCATCATTGAATAATAATACCGCGATATCAGCTGCAATATCGACGATTTTTTTGCTCCCGGACTGACACTTGGGGGCTATTGCCCAAACTGATTTGTTGTAGCTTTCGTTGTTGTTTTGCGTGAAGCCGCCCAAACAACGCTGCAGCAAATCGTCTCTGCTCAAATTTATATATCCCGGTATACCTGCCGACCCTGAGGCGCGCAGCTGCGCGGGACCCCGAGCGTCACGCAGCGCTGCACCGCTCCACAAAATAGTCAATATCTCCGAAAATAATTATTTTTTCGACCTGGGTCTAACGGCATCTTAATCTTAAATGTATTTTAGATTTTTCTAGATGGTTTTCAAAAAATCGATTTTTTGAAGCCGTCACAGTGGTGTTGTCCCTTAAAGTAATTTGACGTGGAATTTTTACTTTTTACCAAATACTACGAGATTTTTGTTTTTTAATGTTGCATAAATTATTTTCACATGTTGTAGTTACAGAACTTTTGAATATTTTATGAAAAAGTCAAAAATAAAAATGCTCGTATAATTTGGCAAAACATAATAATTTCACGCGAAATTACTTTGAAATGTATTGATGGAATTATTTATTGCGAAAGTTATTAGCGGATCGCAAATGATGAGGAATATTGTTTGCGGACCATGAAATCCGCAAACATTTTCGAAATTGACATTATTTTCGATAAAGTTCGCAATCTATCGATCAAGTTCAATCGATTATCTTAAACCTCAATCCATAAAGGTATTTCAGGCACATTAACCCGTGAAACTGGGTCGTTTTCGTTTATGCACTGCCAAACCAACAATTGTCGGTGGAAAAAATCTGCAAAACATCATGGTCGATCTTTAGACGGTACTTCTACAGGAATAATAAGGTTGTTTTCTTCCTTATTTTCAATTTTTTTTTAAATAAATATTAAGTGAAGAAAATGATCTTGGGCGGGACGAAAACGACCCAGATTTGCGAATCGCGGATAAGAATTTGCTCCGCAATAGGTCAGATTGAGTGGAGAAATCTGACGATGCTGCGACAACGACGGAAGGAGCATTATTTATTTAACAAAGATAAAATCGGTGCTCGCAACGGTTCCCGTAGCCTCAGTCGGACAATCCGGATATTACTGCCCCGAATTCGTTTCGGACTTTATCTTATTTCCGGTCAGATTGGGTCGAGAAGTCTGACGATTCTGCGGCAATGACGGAAGGAGCATTATTTGTTTAACAAAGATAAAATCGGTGCTCGCAACGGTTCTCGGAGCACCGATCGGACATTCCTGACATTACTGCCTCGAATTCGTCTCCGATTTTATCTTATCTCTGTCAGATTGGGTCGAGAAGTCTGACGATCCTGCGACAACGACGGAAGGAGCATTATTTATTTAACAAAGATAAAATCGGTGCTCGCAACGGTTCTCGGAGCACCGATCGGACATTCCTGACATTACTGCCCCGAATTCGTCTCCGATTTTATCTTATTTCCGGTCAGAGGGGTCGAGAAGTCTGACGATCCTGCGACAACGACGGAAGGAGCATTATTGATTTAACAAAGATAAAATCCGTGCTCGCAACGTTTCTAGGAGCCTCAATCGGAAATTCCTGATAGTACTGCCCCGAATCTATCTCCGATTTTATCTTATGTCCGGTCCGATTGGGTCGAGAAGTCTGACGATGCCGCGCCAACGACGGTAGGAGCTTTGTTTATTTAACAAAGAAAAAATCGGTGCTCGGAATGGTTGTCGAAGTCTCGATCGGACATTCCCGATATTACTGCCCCGAATTCGTCTCCGATTTTATCTTACTTCCGGTCAGAATGGATAAGGAAGTCTGACGATGCCGCGAGAACGACGGAAGAAGCATTGTTTATTTAACAAAGATAAAATCGGTGGTCAGAATGGTTCCCGGGGCCTCGATCGGACATTCCTGATATTACTGCCCCGAATTCGTCTCCGATTTTATTTTACTTCCGGTCAGATTGGGTCGAGAAGTCTGACGATGCCGCGAGAACGACGGTAGGAGCTTTGTTTATTAAACAAAGATAAAATCGCTGCTCGGAATGGTTCTCGGAGCCTCGATCGGACATTCCCGATATTACTGCCCCGAATCCGTCTCCGGTTTTATCTTACTTCCGGTCACATTGGGTCGAGAAGTCTGACGATGCCGCGAGGACGACGATAGGAGCATTGTTTATTTAACAAAGATAAAATCGGTGCTCGGAATGGTTCCCGGAGCCTCGATCGGACATTCCCGATATTACTGCCCCCAATTCGTCTCCGATTTTATCTTATTTCCGGTAAGAATGGATTAGGAAGTCTGACGATGCCGCGATAACGACGGAAGGAGCATTGTTTATTTAACAAAGATAAAATCGGTGGTCAGAATGGTTACCGGGGCCTCGATCGGACATTCCCGACATTACTGCCCCGAATTCGTCAACTATTTTATCTTACTTCCGCTCAGATTGGGTCGAGAAGTTTGATGATGCCGCGAGAACGACAGTAGGAGCAATGTCCGATCGAGGCCCCGGGAACCATTCTGACCACCGATTTTATCTTTGTTAAATAAACAATGCTCGTACCGTCGTTCTCGCGGCATCGTCAGACTTCTCGACCCAATCTGACCGGAAGTAAGATAAAATCGGAGACGAATTCGGGGCAGTAATATCGGGAATGTCCGATCGAGGCTCCGAGAACCATTCCGAGCACCGATTTTATCTTTGTTAAATAAACAAAGCTCCTACCGTCGTTCTCGCGGCATCGTCAGACTTCTCGACCCAATCTGACCGGAAGTAAGATAAAATCGGAGACGAATTCGGGGCAGTAATATCGGGAATATCCGATCGAGGCCCCGGGAACCATTCTGACCACCGATTTTATCTTTGTTAAATAAACAATGCTCCTACCGTCGTTTTCGCAGCATCGTCAGACTTCTCGACCGAATCTGACCGGAAGTAAGATATAATCGGAGACGAATTCGGGGCAGTAATATCGGGAATGTCCGATCGAGGCTCCGAGAACCATTCCGAGCACTGATTTGATCTTTGATAAATAAACAAAGCTCCTACCGTCGGTCTCGCGGCATCGTCAGACTTCCTTATCCATTCTGACCAGAAGTAAGATAAAAACTTTAAAAGGTAAAAAAGGACGCCAAGTAATAAAAAGTTTCCTTGAAAATTATTAGGTGTTTTACTATTTATAAAATTCTAATTATACTCGAAATATTTTTTATTCTATTTCAAATAATGGTTTTATTTAGAATATTACTTTTTCATTTTAAACGTACAAAAGAAGTGAAATATTTTTTTATGAAAAAGCCAAGTACGTTTACTAGACACGTGCACAAGATTATCAAATCCTAATAACAATATTTTCTTAACATTTTATTTTTAAAACCAGGACCGACACTGGTAGATGGGCGATCGGGGTTCGGCTCTGGCGGTGCTCCGAGTTAAGTAGCATTGTGCGCGGCCAATATTCGGAGCGGTGACCGCTTAGCTGTGCATCGGCTGGCGCATCAACCAGCGAGCGGGAAGCCAATACTTCTGATACCTTAATGAATATAGGGCCGTCTATACCGGTACCGGTTTTCCACAGTTTTCCGGTACCCTCGGCAAATGCGGTATAGTGTACCTCAAGACGGCTGTGGACGCAACAGAATTTAGTTTAGATTAGCGAAGTGTGGGTAGGGAGTAATAGGAAAGGGTTCAATTGGAAAGGGGTTACACGTAAAAACCCGCAAGGGTATACGTTGGAACATTGGAAATGAAAACATTTGAATACCATTTAACTATCATAATAAAAAACCGAATTATAATTATATATAAGTACAACGGATGCATCACACAAGTACACTGGAAATGCTGCGCAACGACTTGGCGTGCATGGTTAAGAATAAAAGCTCGGCGAATTATATCGTTTTCTCAATAATTTAACTATTAGGTTAAAAAAGACATAAATAAATGTAATTCATTATATAAGTGCAAACGAAGTTACTGATTCCGGAAAGTATAAATCGATTTAGTGATTCTACTCCTAGACTACACCGTTCTCGAAATCTCGAAATTGACGCCACTGGTTGACCCACCGACCTCGACGCCACTGACGGACTGACGACACGCCGCGACTCGATACAGTAAGATGGTACCCTAAAGTTTAAACTAAATTCCTAATAATCTTAATATACTTGATACGGTCACTAATGCGCCGTTATAATTGGAAATAATCTAAGTAAATAAATTGTTGCAGAAGTTATTTAAGCAAGCAGTAGAAACGGTTCTGTAAAGAAATTGTGTATCTTTCCGAACTTTTATTCTTAACCATGCACGCCAAGTCGTTGCGCAGCATTTCCAGTGTACTTGTGTGATGCATACGTTGTACTTATATATAATTATTATTCGGTTTTTTATTATGATAGTTAAATGGTATTCAAATGTTTTCATTTCTAATGTTCCAACGTATACCCTTGCGGGTTTTTACGTGTAACCCCATTCCAATTGAACCCTTTCCTATTACTCCCTACCCGCACTTCGCTAATCTAAACTAAATTCCGTTGCGTCCACAGCCGTCTTGAGGTACACTATACCGCATTTGCCGAGGGTACCGGAAAACTGTGGAAAACCCGTACCGGTATAGACGGCCCTATATTCTTCTGATTTTTGGTGCAGAGACTTTAACTCAAACATCTACATTAAGGGATCAGAAGTATTGGCTTCCCGCTCGCTGGTTGATGCACCAGCCGATGCACAGCTAAGCGGTCACCGCCCCGAATGTTGGTCGCGCACAATGCTGCTTAAGACGGAATGACACCTCATCGCGGTCGGTATGGTAGAGCAATTGTAGATACCCCAAAATCTCTGAAACGGCTCTTCAGATCCCGTCAAAACTTTGCCAAACGACGTCAAATAGATAGACGAACAGCTGTCTGCCCCTCAAATTTTGTGAATTTGAGAAAAAAAACGTAGATCGGGTTATCATAAGCCAATCTACGGTTTTTTTCTCAAATTCAGAAAATTTGAGGGGCAGACAGCTGTTCGTCTATCTATTTGACGTCGTTTGGCAAAGTTTCGACGAGATCTGAAGAGCCGTTTCAGAGATTTTTGGGTATCTACAATTGCTCTACCATACTGACCGCGATGAGGTGTCATTCCGTCTTAACTCGGAGCACCGCCAGAGCCGAACCCCGATCGCCCATCTACCAGTGTCGGTCCTGGTTTTAAAAATAAAATGTTAAGAAAATATTGTTCTTAGGATTTGATAATCTTGTGCACGTGTCTAGGAAACGTACTTGGCTTTTTCATAAAAAAATATTTCACTTCTTTTGTACGTTTAAAATGAAAAAGTAATATTCTAAATAATACCATTATTTGAAATAGAATAAAAAATATTTCGAGTTTAATTAGAATTTTATAAATAGTAAAACACCTAATAATTTTCAAGGGAACTTTTTATTACTTGGCGTCCTTTTTTACTTTTTCAAGTTTTTTAGGGGCATTTCACATCTTTTTGAAACGGAAACAATTTTAAGAAATTGTTTGAAGTATGAATTCACGACGTGAATAACCTTCAATAAATTGATTGCTAGCCCTAAGAAGGGCCGTTTGATTTAATCATTATGGCCATCTCTTCGTCATCTATGGGATATCATTCAGCAGCCTAGATTTTCTACATCGTATGGAGCACTTATGATAATGGCCTCAAGTGCTTATTGCTGCCACTGCGCTGAAGTAATGAATAAGCTGCTTATTTAAGCTGAAAATGTGTTGATAACTCGGCAATAAATAAAATTTCCATACGTTACATTCGCTCTAAGAATAATATATAGACATCTTGAGCGTTACGGGGCCAACTTTGTTGTTTGACGATTAAATCGTCAACGCGAATCCAAGTGTTGCGTTTACCGCGCAACATACTTGTATAATGCCCCTCGGTTAAACACCCACCGTGATGAAAAATGGCACTTATAACTTTATACCGGTGTTGATTGATTCGAACGATTGTCATAGGCACTGCTTTGATGTTTGTTGTTTTTGTTACCTATTCCAGAGTTTGTTCTTTCAAATATTAATAGTTGAATAATCAATATTTTCTTAGTTGAGACAATGTCTCGCTTCTGAACCAACGAAAACGAAGCGCAATGTGAACAAGCCTCCTCGATTCTCATCGATTTCCCTAAATTGTATGTAATAATATCTTGTAGAGTGAGAGCTACTTTACGGGCCGGAGGTACTACCAATAGCAAAATGTTATTAGGATTGCAATTAGTTATGTTTGTTTCACAAGAATTACATGAAATGACTGTACTTATGTCGATTTGTACAGCACATTGAATAGTTTCAATTTTTTCGCAAAGCGAACTTATCAATTTGCTTGCATCTTGTTGTTTCGAACTAATAAACATATCACCCACAAATTTCCGAACTGACAAAATGTCAACAAATACATGATCGGTCATGTAAGCTTCCACGACTGATTTCACTACATTTGCCTTTTTGGAATGAAGCATCAAAGCGTCGCGAATCAAAGACGAATGTATAAGACACTGCATGCTAGCATTCGCAAAACATGATACATGATCATTATTCGCAAGTCCCTTTACGTGAAAGGGTAATGGACCTTGTTCGTGCACCATTCCGAGCACCGATTTTATCTTTGTTAAATAAACAAAGCTCCTACCGTCGTTCTCGCGGCATCGTCAGACTTCTTTATCCAATCTGACCGCAAGTAAGATAAAATCGGAGACGAATTCGGGGTAGTAATATCGCGAATGTCCAATCGAGGCCGAGGGAACGATTCCGAGCACCGATTTTATCTTTGTTAAATAAACAATGCTCCTACCGTCGTTCTCGCATCATCGTCAGACTTCCTTTCCCAATCTGACCGGAAGTAAGATCAAATCGGAGACGAATTCGGGGCAGTAATATGGAGAATGTCCTATCGAGGCCCCGAGAACCATTCCGAGCACCGATTTTATCTTTGTTAAATAAACAAAGCTCCAACCGTCGTCCTCGCGGCATCGTCAGACTTCTCGACCCAATCTGACCGGAAGTAAGATAAAATCGGAGACGAATTCGGTGCAGTAATATCCGGATTGTCCGACTGAGGCTCCGAGAACCGTTGCGAGCACCGATTTTATCTTTGTTAAATAAATAATGCTCCTTCCGTCGTTGTCGCAGGATCGTCAGATTTCTCGACCCAATCTGAGCGGAAATAAATAAAATCGGAGACGAATTCGGGGCAGTAATGTCAGGAATTCCGATCGGTGCTCCGAGAACCGTTGCGAGCATCGTTTTTATCTTTGTTGAATAAATAATGCTCCTTCCGTCGTTCTCGCAGGATCGTCAGACTTCTCGACCCAATCTGACCGGAAATAAGATAAAATCGGAGACGCATTCGGGGCAGTACTATCAGGAATTTCCGATTGAGGCTCCTAGAAACGTTGCGAGCAACGATTTTATCTTTGTTAAATAAATAATGCTCCTTCCCTCGTTGTCGCAGGATCGTCAGATTTCTCGACCCAATCTGACCGGAAATAAGATGAAATCGGAGACGAATTTGGGGCAGTAGTGTCAGGAATGTCCGATCGGTGCTCCGGGAACCGTTGCGAGCACCGATTTTATCTTTGTTAAATAAATAATGCTCCTTCCGTCGTTCTCGCAGGATCGTCAGATTTCTCGACCCAATCTGACCGGAAATAAGATAAAATCGGAGACGGATTCGGGGCAGTAGTGTCAGGAGTTTCCGATCGGTGCTCCGAGAACCGTTGGGAGCACCGATTTTATCTTTGTTAATTAAATAATGCTCCTTCCGTCGTTGTCGCAGCATCGTCTGACTTCTCGACTCAATCTGACCCATTGCCTAGCTGCAAATGCTAACCCGCGTTTCGCAAACCTGGTTCGTTTTCGTCCCGCCCAAGATCATTTTCTTCACTTAATATTTATTTTAAAAAAAATCGAAAATAAGGAAGAAAACAACCTTATTATTCCTGTAGAAGTACCGTTTAAAGATCGACCATGATTTTTTTTCAGATTTTTTTCCACCGACAATTGTTGGTTTGGCAGTGCAAAAACGAAAACGATCCAGTTTCACGGGATTAATGTGCCTGAAATACCTTTATGGATTGAGGTTTAAGATAATCGTTTGAACTTGATCGATAGATTGCGAACTTTATCGAAAATAATGTCAATTTCGAAAATGTTTGCGGATTTCATGGTCCGCAAACAATATTGCTCATCATTTGCGATTCGCTCATAACTTTCGCAATAAATAATTCTATCAATACATTTTAAAGTTATTTCGCGTGAAATTATTATTTTTTGCCAAATTATACGAGCATTTTTATTTTTGACTTTTTCATAAAATATTCAAAAATTCTGTAACTACAACATGTGAAAATAATTTATGCAACATTAAAAAACAAAAATCTCGTAGTATTTGGTAAAAAGTAAAAATTCCACGTCAAATTACTTTAAAATGTATTGCTAGAATAATTTATTCCAAAAGTTGTTAGCGAATCGCAAATGATTGAAAATCGTATTTGCAGTGCATGGAATCCTCGAACATTTTATAAATTGACATTATTTTGAATCAAGTTCTCAGATAGGGACACATTCAGATCCCTCGGCTCGACCGCGTATCATCGGACTCTGAACCAACTTCCTATGACAGCCGACCATTCGGAAGTTGCAGCTGTGACGTCAGCAGACTAGCACTTCCTATAGCACAGTCGTGCCTGACTTAGCTCGTTTGTTCCACTGATTAAATTCCGATTTATCCACTTTCAATCGATGTTTGATAATTTTTTTCTCTATGACGGGGAGCACAAATCAAGTTTCTCGGGAGTGTTCCGTATTCGGAATTTTATAAACTTCATTCTCCTGCACGCAAAATGGATCTTTTATTCTTTTCCAGAATACGCTATTTTCTCTGGCAAATGCTATTCATGACAAAAATTCGATATATTTTTTTTCAAAGAAAGCGTGAAAAACCATTAAAAATCATATTTTTTTCAGTCGCAAAATCACCGCGCAAGACCCTCAAAAAACACCTGTCCATCTTATAAAAGTCACCCTGTATATATTTGTGGTATATCTACCAATATAGCTAATTATAATGAATAAAATTAAGCTGTGAACCTACCCAACAAGCCGCCAAATCTAATTGAACCCCAAGCGTGGCTATAACTTAAATATTAGAAGACTATCTTTTTCATGCAATGATAATCGTGGTCGCACGGATAAGGTGCTGAGCTACCGTTTTGAAGGAGCCGAGTTCGATCCCCGAAGAGTGGGTTTTTTTTGCATTTGCATAGGTTTCTGGTTGTGTATTCATTATTTATGCACTTTGTATTGTTTTTGTATGTCATTATTTTCTTTCTGTCAAATAAAAATGCCAATTAATTTTTAAATAAATGTTTTTGTTTCTTTATCGGTGTTTTAGTCGTTGGTAAAGGTTTCGAACTATGGGTAAATAACAAAATGATGAAATCATTTATACCACGTCGCATTTTATTTTTACAATGTTTAGAAAAATTAGGCATCCGTCAATTTTGACAATTTTTTTTTACAACGAAGTCTTTTTTCAACTTCTGATTTTCTTGATAAGCGTTTTGTCTCATTCTTAGTCTTATGTAATATACAATAGCATAAGGCAGTATTTCAGACACGTGTTCTAAAGAACACGCGTCTGAAATACTTTTCTTTCCCTTGTAAACAAGGGAAAGAAAAGGTGTATGTGTTCAACACTTCATCAAGAGTCTGATTGAAAGCATCGATACGGGAACAGTTCTTCGCAAATGAAGCTTCAACGTGACGAATGAGATTGAAAAAATGGAGATTAGCATGGATCAAGCCACCCCGTAGCTCATCTCAGTCTGACGATGGCTCAGCGGTTGAAGGCAATTCCATGTTCGCTTCTGAAAATTCCCATTAAATAAAGTATAACAAATGTAAAATAATCGTCAAGTCCCAACACGAAACTACAGTCAGCAATAAATGATAACAACAGTAGACATACCTTTCATGTCAGACGTTGTGGCGGGAAGCAAATTGACATTATCGTTGACAATGTTTGGCGAGAGATTTTCCAAATTTGCTGATTCAATACCCCTTTCCCTGTTGATTCGTTAAATTTTGTGGGCACAGCGGTATCACTCAGTCATGACTGCTTGTATTGAACCTTTAAAGACAAAATACAAAATTTGAAAAAATGTATCCATTATTATATATATTGTTTTTAATATACTTACTCGTGCGATTATTTGACCATTCTCATCCTCTTTTTTCCATTCATGAGAAATGTCTTCAGCCTTGAAATGTTTGTCACAAATGACATCCAACGAACTTAATTTTATTATACGCGGGATCGCATTTTCCCACTGTTTCCACCGCACTGTATCTTTTGGCACGCGAAATAGCGAGTGCTTCCGAAATAGCGAAATGCACCGCTCAAGTCGATATCACAGTCAGCGTGCACACGAATGGGTAGCTTGGTGGGGGAAAAGTCTCTGCCCCTCGCTCACTCCACAGGCGAACGGAGCGAGGTTTTCCGTCCGATCGAGCTCGACATATATGTGTGGCCGTACTGCGGATTGGAATATGCATTAAATGAATTTCAAAGAGAAAAACATGTATCGAGAAAATTGTTTTCTTTCGGTTGGCCGTTTATGCCGAGAATGCGGGTTAAAAAGAATTAACGACGAACCGCGTTGAAAAATAAAACGCCGAAACGACCGTGGAAGGTTCAAAAAGAAATCTTGAGCCTTTGCCGCGGTCGTTACGGCGTTTTTTTCAACAGTAAACATTATGGATAAGCGTGTATCATAAATGTTTCTCTATCCTCAATGAGTGTCGTGGTTGAGTTGGCAGCGTGACGGATTAACGATGCTTGCGGTCCGAGTTTGATCCCTGGTGAATCGACTTTTTTATCTATTTTTTTTCTTCATTTGATATTCAAAAAAATTCGAACTTACTCTCGCTTTAGCTATTCTCGCATGTCCAGGCATTATTTATGATATTTAATTCATATATGTTTCATTTAAAAAAAGACATTGGCTACCGGGGATCGAACCCGAGTCGTCTGCACTCAGAGCTCGCACGCTGATATATCAACCGCGAGGCTGTGACTGGAAACCTGCTATACGTATACACACTTATCCAACCGTAAAAAAAAATTCGCTGCAGGACCAATTGTATATTCTTTTTATGACCCCAAAGTATTATTGAAGACAAAAGAAAACGATTTTTCCAAATTCCTAGAGTGGTGTTATCCCTCGAAGAAAAGAAATTGATTTTTTGATCGTTGTAAATGTATATCCCCTCTTAAAGACTTTAAGGCGTCTGGCCACCTTGGCCGATCGAAAAATGGGTATATTTAAAAAAAAATAAACTCGAAAGTATGGGCCGGAATATTTTTATTTTTTTACACAACGTCAGAAAGGGCTTTAAGAATAACGTTAATGAATTTCCGTTCAAAATATTTAAAAAATGGCGCCGTTATGCACATTGCCGCGGAGGCCGATACGCGCGGTCATTGTCCCAGCCGTTACCCGGTCATGTCAAATCTGCAAAAAAAAATCACCTCATTCGTGAGTAGTGTCGCTACAATGTAACGTAGCGGTTTTTTTTCGACCATTAAAAACAATTATGGTGAGCCGAAGAAAAAAATTTGTATTTTTCACCGAAATTATAGCTCACCATAATTTTTTTAATGGTCGAAAAAAAAACCGCTACGCTACATTGCAGCGACACTACTCACGAATCAGCTGATTTTTTTTTAGATGCGACATGACCGGGTAGCAGCTGGGACAAGGACCGCGCCTATCGTGCGGAGGGCCTCCGCGGCAATGTGCATAACGGCGCCATTTTTTAATATTTCAAACGGAAATTTATTAACGTTATTCTTAAAGCCCTTTGTGACGTTATGTAAAAAAATAAAAATATTCCGGCCCATACTTTCGAGTTTATTATTTTTTTTTAATATACCCATTTTTCGATCGGCCAAGGTGGCCAGTCGCCTTAAAAGAATCTCGTACGTGTTAGCGAAAACCGGCAAAAAATTATGAAGCAACTCGTCCACTTCTTTCATGTTCGCTATTTCGCTGTTCGCTATTTTGGACCATCGCTCGTTTGCCTATCTAAGATCTACACATTCGAAGTTTGTGTCCTCGATATATGGCTTTTTGCTATAGATGGTATTACCAATATTAGATACTCACTTCTTTCTATTTCGGAGATATGAATGTTCTAGATTGTTTGAATCTGTATTTGTATGACTCAAACTACAGACAATTTGAATACACGTTCTCGAATAAATGAGCTCTCGAATAAATAATCCTTTGGTGTAGTAGTTATTCAATTTCGTCATCGGTCTAAGGGTAAAATTTTGAATAATTTACAGTTCGTTACTTTGAGTTTATAATTCTGTCATTTTGAAATCTTTGTCGTTCTATATTTGGCCTTTCAACGTTTTGACTCCGATCCCAATGTGAAATGTGTTGAAAAAAATGCCGAAACACACTTATCCAATGTGAAATGTGTTTTGAAAAAAATGCCGATCGAGAAAGACTCAAAGTTCTCTTCGAGCCTTTCTCGATCGTCTCGGCACTTTTCTTCAACAATGTTTTAAATTAAGGGGGGATTGTCTTTTTTTTTCGCAAAATTTACCGCTTTTTGGGAATTTTTTGTGAAGAAAGTATACAACGGAAAACTTGTGAAACTTGGCATATAGTTTTATTGAGCTGTTTACTACATACAACAAAATTTTTAAACAATTTCATCAAAAAATCCGCCTCCCACCCCCCTCGACGCGCGATGGTCCTTTTTTGATGGTGTGCACGATTACAGCCTTCACGTTCATCCTGCAACAAAAACCCAAAAAGCATTTTACTTTAGACACATATAGCTATCGTTCGATGAAGGGGGAAAAAAAAATTGACGATTTGGTGACGTTTTGAACTTGAAGTATCGATTTTTCGAAACAAATTGATCGATTTTTTGTTATAAAAAAAAACTATCAAACGTATTGCTTCATCAAATTGCTTTTTTGCTTCATCAAACGATAAAAGGATGTCAGCTGAGCATTCTGTCCAAATTTGAAGGCAATCGGTTGAATAGTTTTTGAGAAATCGTGCACACCATCAAAAAAGGACCATCGCGCGTCGAGGGGGGTGGGAGGCGGATTTTTTGATGAAATTGTTTAAAAAATTTTTTGTATGTAGTAAACAGATTAATAAAACTATATGCTAAGTTTCACAAGTTTTCCGTTGTATACTTTCTTCACAAAAAAATTCCCAAAAAGCGGTAAATTTTGCGAAAAAAAAAGACAATCCCCCCTTAATGTTCTAAGGGGAAAAGTAAAAACTTATTTAACAGTCCAGATCTGAAAACTAGATAGTTTTCAGATCTGTACTGTAAAATTTGTTCGCGTGGGCGGTTTTCTTGTAATCATCCGGAAAACTAACGAAATTTTTTTTCCAAATTTTTGCTCGTCTTTAAAATAATTGGTGGACTTCGAAGAATTTTTTTTATCGTACGACTACAATAGTCTTTTAGACAATTTAATCAGCTTTATCTTGACCTTTTAACGAGCTCCGTACGATGATTTGGCGCGGAGTAATCGTCGATCAAAGCAAAAAAAGTAGATGTACTGGGGCGGTTCTAACTCAAGGGGAGGTGGTGTGTCAAAAGTGGTGAAGCCAAGGTGGCGCCACCGTCGTGGGGAGGTCGCCGGGCGTGACGTCACAGAGAGGCCTATGTGGGGGGGGGGGGGGGGTCGATGAGTGTTTTGTGTGTATGTGCGTGTGTGCATGCGTGCGTGTAGGGAAGCCAAGGTGGCGCTACGGTCGTGGGGAGGTCGGCGTGCGTGCGTGCGTGTAAGGAAGTCAAGGTGGCGCTACGGTCGTGGGGAGGTCGCGTGCGTGCGTGCGCATAGGGAAGCCAAGGTGGCGCTACGGTCGTGGGGAGGTCGGCGTGCGTGCGTGCGTGTAAGGAAGTCAAGGTGGCGCTACGGTCGTGGGGAGGTCGCGTGCGTGCGTGCGCATAGGGAAGCCAAGGTGGCGCTACGGTCGTGGGGAGGTCGGCGTGCGTGCGTGCGTGCGTGCGTGCATGCGTGCGTGCGTGTGTGCGTGCGTGCGTGTAAGGAAGTCAAGGTGGCGCTACGGTCGTGGGGAGGTCGCGTGCGTGCGTGCGCATAGGGAAGCCAAGGTGGCGCTACGGTCGTGGGGAGGTCGGCGTGCGTGCGTGCGTGCGTGCATGCGTGCGTGCGTGTGTGCGTGCGTGCATGCATGCGTGCGTGCGTGCGTGTGTGCGTGCGTGCGTGCATGCGTGCGTGCGTGCGTGCCTGCGTGCGTGCGTGCGTGCGTGCGTGCGTGTGTGTGTGCGTGTGTGTGTGTGTGTGTGTGTGTGTGTGTGTGTGTGTGTGTGTGTGTGTGTGTGTCTGTGAAGAGCGGCCTTTCAAAGCCCATTATTTATGACATGCAGCTGTTTCAATTTCGAAAGATAATGTCAAGATGTCTGCATCCACCCCATCTCAAAGCTCGCCGACACTCGAGACAGGTTCTGACAGGTTTCTTGGGAAAACTATAATTTTTAGGGATCAAAGGGACCGCGGCTGGGCCACTTGAGCACAGCTGCACTCTTGCGCTCTCCATGGTTCTTCGAACGTGTTCAAACCTGTTTTCCACGATTGGGGGGGGGGGGGGGGTCGAAAATTTGAGTGGGAGGCTTACGAGGGAGCTTATAATTTCGTGGGCCAAGCTCAGACTGTACTACTCCACTGCACCATCAACGTCTAAAAAGAAATTTGAAAGTGCGGGAAAATGGATCTCTCGAGTATCAACAAGGTCGGCCGGATGGCGGAATTCCTCCCAACGAAGAAGCTGTCAGAACTCCCCGTTAAGTCGGAACGACTAATCTCCGACATGAGGGCCATACAAACCAAATTTGGGAAACGCTACATCGTGGACATCGCGGATGAGTTCTCTGTCTTCTTACCGGCGCGACTTGTGAAGGCCTTCGATCAGGATCCGGAAATGTTCGAGAGTATGCTGCAAGTGATACGCGATGGTCAACTCTGCATGCAGTATATTGGTGGAAAATTCAATAGTGTCGAGTTCCGTCGTCTCTGAACATGGTGGACAGGGAAAAATTCGTTGGAACACCATCGTCGAACGGCTGTCGGCATCATCGAGAGTATGCTGCAACTGATCAACTCAGTGATGGGAACTACAACCGCGTCGAGCTGCATCGTCCCCAAGCGTGGAGACAAAAATTGAGCACCATCGTTGAGCGGTTGTTTGATGTTTTTTTTTTCAAAGTGCTGACTATGTAAAAATGTATATGTTTGGTCGAATTGTAAATAATGGGTGTTTTCGCCGTAGAATAAAGAATACAAATGACATATATTTTCATCAAAATGTTTTTTATTCATTTAAAAAAAAAATCCCTCGCTCACGCTTCGTACACAGAGAGCCAGCTTTTCAACGACTTTACATTCGCTTTGGCGCAATTGTATTTTGTATTGAAGGAATGATGGGGACATTTAACGTTTGCGATTTTCGGCAACTTCTGCAGCGATGGACAGTCCAGAGTCTCCAGATCGATGACTTTTGTTGCTGAATCCGCGAATCTCGATAGCCATGAGCACTTCTCGAATCCCTTGGCATAGATCGTAGGAGCTCCTTCCAATATTCCTCGAATTGCCGTTCTAGCTGCCTCGTATGGTATGCCGCTGTGTTCCCATCGTATTCCATGATAATTGCGTTCCAGCCACTTGTTTGTCATTTTGTATTTGGCCGGTAAAGCGTCCCAGGCGAATGGTGCATCGAAGAAGAATGTCAGCGGTTCAGCGTTCTTCTCATGGAGTTTGACGATGGACATCTCCTTTAGGACAAATTCGTTGACGGGTCTCTTGAAGCCCTGCACATCGATGATAAGCTCCATGTTGACTGAAGTGGGCGCGGATCATTGGCATGATTTTATACCAATTTTTTAACTCCACCACTGATTGGATTGTACTCGACAATACGATCATGGAGGATCATACAGTACGCTGAAGTTTGTGGCGGAATATTGTTTTTCAATTCAAACTCAAGGCGCACATCAACAGGACCGGACTTGAGCGAATCGTTTTGTTTTGAGCAGTCAATGACAACGAGGGGGGCTTTTTCTAAAAATTCCACCCTGCTCAGCCATGGTTCAGCCTCTTTGTTGTAATAGGTCGGTTGAAAGTTTGCATACATCTCGTAGAGAAGAGCATATTGATTTTGATCAATGTTCAAATTCAAATTTCCATATGGATAACATTGCGAGTTGAGGTATAGTTTGACGTCGCTCAGGTTACAATGATCAAAGTGGCTCGCATTGTGTTGTTTCTTATTTTTCCGTTCCGTCTGCAACGCGAGTATGACATATCGTGGCTTCTCCAGCTGATTCGAAGTTTTCACAGACCACACGTGCTTGGAGGTGGCAGGCAGCAATGGATATTCATACAGTTCCCATGTTCGGAAACTCATGGAGATTGGTGCGTCTTTGGCGAGAAATTTTAACAGTTGAATTTTTCGCTGATCCGAGACTGTCACATACAGCACGAGCCATTCTATTTTATGCAATACGAGTTTGTAGTCTTCGGGCGCTGTTTGTACAATGGCATTGTCGTCGGTCTTTGATCTCGTGAGAATCAACTCGTGCTTGGCGTTTACGACAATTTTCCGATAATCTTCGGCAAACCCGAGGAGCATGCTGAGCGGTATACAGACATCAAAGTTTCCCGATACATCTACAATCTGCTTGGTCTCTTCGACATCGAGCCATCCAGTGTTCTCGAGCATAGAACTTTTGGCCGGTGAGAGAGATGAATATCCCTTAATTACACTCGTAATGCCGACATTCTTATTACGATCGATTTCTATGGCGTTCAACTCATATCGCACTTCCTCAAACAAATGACAAATGGCATTGTTGACGAGACTTGTAGCAGTGGTTGGCGTCCCGTCACGCTTTGATAATTTCCCACATATGTGTAGGGAACTCTTGCTCGGCAGGATGGAGAGGTCTTGATGTTGGATGGCAATACGGACTTCATCGCTGTTATTGAAGGTTGAAGATGCATATGGTTGATGAGCGTGAATCTCACAATGGACGATGGATTCATCAAAGACCACGGGCGCCTGAATGTTTACAATTTCTTCTTCCATTTCACACAACAGATGCACAGAGCACAGACTAAATAATTTTTTACACGCTTTCGCCACGAACTTTGAGACCCAAACTCTTCAAGAGTAGCACGTTTTGAGGTGTTAGCGCTTTGGGCGCTGGTCGACGACTGATTGTTTTTATCCATGGCCGTTTATTGTTATTGGAAGATCTGTTGAAAACAATGCCCATCACGACTTTATATGCAGGCGTATGGTGATTACTTCACCGCGGAAATTTACCAAATCACCGTCTTGATCCACTATGCGAAGCTGTATCGTGTCAATCGTTCGGCTCGTGATTGGCAGATAAATTACGTGGGAGGGAACTTCAATGATCTTATAGCCCGGTGGCACAGATGGAAAAAATTCGTGAATTGTGTGTACTTTTTGTCCGTTAATATAGGCACCAGCGGTAATGTTGCACTCAACGCGTAGGGCGTTCACTTTGAGAATGGCTACTGGACGATCGGATTCGTGTCTTTTATTGGCTTCCAATTTGCGTGCGGTGAAGCCTAGTAGATGCCCAATAGAATCTTTTGGCTCAAAATTGACATCACGATCACACTCGATCTCACTGCGTAGCGTGTTATTGTTGGGTTTAATGCTGATGCTGATGTTTTTACGCGAGAGCTCTGCTTGTACAAACGTCTCAATATCCTCTATTTCATAACTGCCCGTAGGTATCGTCAACACCTCATCTCCCACGTAAAGTTTATCGTGGTCAACGTCGATATTGGGAATAGAGTTGAAAGTTAACAATTCCACGAGGCCGAGAGTATAATTTTTGTGTGGTGAGAGTTCGATGGGGGGAAAGTATTGCGCCTCGAGTATGGACGATGAGCCAGATATGGTCAATGTTAAACTTTCGTCCATGATGCTGGTAAATTGACAACTGAATTCCCCCCATCATTTCCCCCCTATATATAGTGTATATTTGTCTTTGTGCTGCAGCTGCCGACAAAGAAACTTGAGGCACAAATGTCCACATTCAATCGTATCATATTCCTGATATCTAGTATAATTATAATTAACGCTACCGACACGGAAATATCTCATGAGTTCGGATGGTGGTGGTAGATTGCCGAAACTATCAAAGTATATGACTTTCAATCCGGTCTTTTTGTAAGCGACCCAATGCGTGCCAGGACCGACATTTTCATCCAAATTTACAATTGCTGCTTCACATTTGAGAGGTCCACTCGCTGGCAATGTATCGCGCATGTAAACTCCACGAAAATGTGGAATCTTTAGGATTTTTGCATATTTGAGTAGGTCACGGTCGGTGAGGGGTCGGTGTGGTAGCGTTACTTCTAGTTTTTTGGCTTAATATGAAGGCCCAATCCCTGCTTATACGGTTTCAGATGTAGACCCCGACCTAATGCAATCGCTTCAATTGTTCGATTATGACGCCTACTTTCATCCAATTCACGCTTAGCTGCTTGAGCAGCATTTACAGCTTTAGCTATACTAGCCGCACCACCCGACAAAGCACCCGCAGCGCTAAGACCCGCAAAAATGGGCACGAGGAAGGGCAATAAACCACCAATTTTATGGGGTACAGGTAAAACGCGAGGTGTGCGCACTTTACCACCTTGCAACTTTACCGCTGCACGAGCACCCTTTAGAGCTGATTTGATAATCTTATGCGGATCATTACTTTGAATCATTGTCTTCTTTGCAGCGCCAATTATCTTTTTCAAACAAACGCCACCCTTGCGCGCCTTCATTCCCATGCCAAATTTTCTCTTTGTCTCCATAATATTTGCCACACCCCAAGCACTGGCTTTTTCACCGATACTAGCGTCTCTCGCGGTAACACGTTGCCTAGCTTGTTCAGCCAACACTTTATCCGCCAAATGTCTCGCCTCGAGATTATCTGGATTTTTCGAATACGCAATATCGTGTTGTTTGCAAGCCGTATCCAATGGATTAATGCCCGGATCACCACGAGCAAGGCGCTTGGCCAACTTTGTGCCTGGTCCACAATACTGATAGCCAGGCAAATGTAGTTCAATGGGGAGTTTGTTGATTAGGCGGTTGACCAAACCTTTACCACTCTTCCCATGCACAATCATGTCTAAAGACAATACGCGACTGACGGATAGTACCTATAAGAAGCCTATTTATATGATTTCGTCGTTAGTCGTGTGTGAGATGACGTCCAGGAAGCAAACTATCGGAGGCGGACTTCCCGTGATAAATTTCGACGAGTTTGTCGAAGACCGCGGAGGGAAAAAGAAACGCCATGGGAATTTATTGCCGGATAGCATACGTGCACTGTTTTGTGGTCCATCGAATTGTGGGAAAACCAACGCTTTGCTCACTCTCATCATCCATCCGAATGGTTTGAGATTTGAGAATATTTACTTGTATTCTAAATCGCTCAAGCAGCCAAAGTATAAGTTGCTCGAACACCTACTCGAACCTGTGAGTGGAGTTGAATATCATCCATTCGAGGCGCATGAACAAGTGATAGCACCAAGTGATGCACGCTCCAACTCTATATTCATCTTTGATGACATAGCATGCGAAAAGCAGGATAATGTTCGGGCCTTCTTTTCCATGGGACGACACGAGATTGTTGACAGTTTTTATCTTTGTCAGACGTATACTCGTATTCCCAAACATCTCGTGAGGGATAATGCAAATTTCGTGGTGCTTTTCAAGCAGGATGATATGAATCTCAAACACGTGTACAATGACCATGTTAATACGGATATGACTTATACGTGCTTTAAAAACATGTGCGTGAAATGCTGGAATTCCGACAAGTATGCATTTATCACAATTGATAAGGATAGCGATATTAACGAAGGTCGATATAGACAAGGTTTTGATTATTTTCTCACCATTAATAAATGACTCATCGCTGGTGGTTGGAGAGACAGTATTGCGCATGCCGTGGTAGTGACAACATGAAGAGCGAACAATTGTTGCGTGAAAAGGATGTATTGCGTGAAATTGCCAAGGCGAGCGATGCAATCAGACGAAAGCATCGAATGATGAAAATTGGGAAAGATAACGATCAGCAGAGAATGCAGGATGTCTTTAAGCCTATAGTGGGGCCATTGGAGAAATTGGTGGCGTATAAAAACGGTGAGGTGGTGAAGGAGGAAATTAAGGATGAAAAAGTGGGTGATGATGTTGAAGAAGGAGATGTGTTAAATAGTGTGAAACATCAAAATGAGACACATGATTCCTTGAAGAGTGAAACACAAGATTCTTTCAAATTGATATATGAGGATGATGATGACTCGCAAAATGTCGATGAGCTGATCAACGAATATCTCCTGCTATTACAAACAAATAGAAAGGCAACCTTGGATGTATTATACGGTGTACGAAATCTCGCTAACAACAAATTAATGATTGGCAATTCTCCGATAATTTTCGACTCTCAACACATTCGTGTGGGAGATGCGAGTTATGCGAAAACTGTTGGATTAACGGAGCTGTTGTTTAAAAAAGTGCCCAATGTCGAAACTCTCACACCGGACGATTTGAAAAACTACGAAAAGATTGTAATCTCAACGAATGCGCACAAAAAATTTTATAAGCCTAGTGAGGCTATACGACGTAACACCAGCCACAAATTTAACACATATATCGCAAATATAGTCGATCATCATGTGGGACAGGGTATGCCAAAGTATAAGATAGCTAGAAAAAACACCCAATTGGACTATATTTATTGGGATAATCCAAACGAGCTCGTGGATCGTCTTCGCTTGCTTCTGGCATCACAAGCGGCCGGAAATTCATCACATGCGAATGAAATTATATCGATTATTGAGGAGTTGCGTGAAGCGGAAATCATTTATTAACTCGACATCGGAAAATTTACGCATTCTCATCATGAGTGTCGATGTGTTTGGACGTCATTCAAGTAGGAGTGTACTCCACAGTAAGCAAGGTCCTCCAGGTCGACCCGGGATTGGCTTTAGAATTACCACAGATGGTCATTATGACTTGGGGCAGAAACGATTGTGTAACATTGCAAATCCGGAAGGAGAAGATGACGCCATCACTCTAAGTGCGTTACAAAGGAAATCCCGAACTATCATTAAGAACATACGCAAAGAAATGAATGAGAGTAGTCAGTTGTTGGTTAATGGACTTGAAGCTACGATAAGAGACATTGCGAAGACACTCGAGGCCGATGTCAAAGCTCTACAAGATTTGGTGATTCGTAATTCAAACGTCATTGCTGAATTGGACGCACGACTGAGTGGACTGGAAAATGAACGAAAAAAGGGGCGCTCTCGTGCTGGAGCTACATAAACCTGCTCGACGAAACTATCCGCGTCGACATGTGGACATCCGTGGCTTGGACGAGACCTGGCAAGCCGACCTCGTCGATATGTCATCATACGCTCGTCAAAACTCCAACCACAAATTTCTCCTCACCGTCATCGATATCTTCTCGAAATTCGCCTGGGCCGTGCCAATGCTGAGTAAGAATGGCAAAGATGCAGCAGCAGCAATGAAGTCAATCCTCGTTAAGGGACGCATACCACAGAACTTACACGTTGATCGGGGAAAAGAATTCTACAATTGTGACTTTAAGGCCGTCATGAAGAAGTACAATATTCACATGTATTCAACATATAGCAACTTGAAGGCATCTATTTGCGAGCGTTTCAATCGTACATTGAAGAACAAGATGTGGATGCAATTTAGTCTTCGTGGTAATTATAAGTGGATCGATATTCTTGATAATCTAATTGTCGAGTACAACGATTCTGTACACCGCACCATTAAGATGAAACCGAGAAATGTCAACGCGGAAAATGAGAAACAATTGCAGCAAGTTTTCAAATATACTCCAATGAAAAGATCGCCGAAATTCGCCGTTGGTGATAAAGTGAGAATCAGCAAATTTAAGACTGTTTTCGAAAAGGGTTACACCCCAAACTGGACAACGGAAATATTTACAATATATCGTGTGAAAAAAACTCATCCCGTGACGTACCACTTGAAGGACCATAAAGATGAACCGATCGCCGGTGGTTTCTACGAACAAGAGCTTCTCAGTGTCAAGCACCCCGATATCTATCTCATCGAAGCGGTATTGAAGAAGCGCGGTAATCGAATGTTTGTAAAGTGGTTAGGTTTCGACAATAGCCACAATAGTTGGATAAGTAAATCCGATTTGTAGTCGATAATAAAGAAAGTGGAAAAATATGTGTGTTTTATGACTCTTGACCTGCTGGTCAAGCATCCCTCCAAGGCCTCCGACCGACTCCACAGCAGGCTTGCCCCTTCTCGCCGTCACCCTTTTTTTTTCATGGAACGTGAGGAGATGGATAGAGTGAACAAACACATGGGATTATAAAAATTCCGCTTCTTTATTTATGAGAGATAACAAATCCATTCTTGCACAATATATACAACAAACATAATTTTAACATCGAGTGAACAAAATATATACATAATTTTCATGAGTTTTATACGTCGATATTCACAAAAATGTACACAGTTTTACATGAAGGTTGTAGAAAAAAAAATTACAAAACTTTTCACGACGGGATTTTATAATGCCCCCATGGTAGGGTATCAGAGGTCCCCGGTATGATATACCGCTTATCATCATGTGGACTCAGAGCAATTTTCGTCTCGCGAATGGTGTAGACTTGGTGTAACTTTGATCGAATGCACGTTTGACTACGCTCCATTTCAACTTCTTCATTCAAACATCGGGCATAATCGTCAAACGTGATTGTCCTAGCCACAACACTGCTCTTGACACCTTTAACTTTTTTCGTGTCCTTCTTACCCTCGACACGTGTCGCATACATTTTCGATCGAAGTCCAATGAACTCGGTCATAATTGCACCATTGCATTCGTCTTTCATGAGACCGGGTACCTTCTTGTTGACAAGCGGCATATCATACCTATTGTCCGCTGAATAGTCGCTCGTATCAAATTTTTCAATGTCGCGCTTCATGTCGGCATATACATCTTCGCTCTCAATGGCATATATGACACTATCCGTATCGGTATACATGACTTTACATCTATCTCGATACAGAGGTACCATATACTCGTGGTGAAATCCATACAAGCACGTTTTGGATATGTCGAGTATGCACATACCCACATATATCGGCTTGTTGAATTTCACCTCGAGATTGCGCAATTCCACGGCCACGAGGTTTTCCGAAAAAACACTTCGGCTGTGGAAGTTTGGCTTCGCAATCATTGCCTCTACGCCATATCTGCCCTCCCATTTTGTCAAAAGCTTTACATCTACATGATTGCGCACATTCTCCATCGTTTTGCCAAAGACCGCATTATTCATTAATTTGAACAAATTCTTTTCGAAATCGTTTTTGGCCAGCGTTCGAAACTGAGTATTTAACTCGATATATGAACGTAGCCATGGGGATTGTGTGAATTGTAATACCCTATGGATTTTCGTGAGGCGAAGTCCATGGCGTAAACATTGTTGCAAATTTCTATAGTGTATGATGTAGCGTTTTTTATCACAGACGGTTGCTAGCAGCTTTTCTTCCCGCTTACCCGGCGGTTTTTCGTGTATTGGGCAAAACGGTAGATCTTTGTGCGCATCATGTAGAGATTGGGGATATTCCAAGTCGACCTCAAGGATGTAGCCTATAGGTGAGTCTAGCGCGATGGATAATGGATCAAACTTCGACACGTCGTTGACCCATCGAAAATCTGCATATGGCAACGGTTGACACATTGCCCATCCATACAAATTGTTGACGTCAAAATACATCAAGTATGATGATGCTTTCGATGGATCAAACGACTCCATGTACTTGTTATTAGCGTGTGCATATCGGTTTGAGCATTGACTGAGACCACCGCGTATACCCCGCTCAACGAATAAAACCATGTCGATGTCAGTTAGTAATTCAAACTTGACATTCGAGTGTTTTAACATTGCATCCCAGGTATACCCCGGCAATGTGTAGTAATACGCCGGATCTAAGCCATAGCTCTCAATGCACGTATTCCGAAAGTTTTCGAAAATATCAGCTAATAACAAGACATCTGTCTTCAGATACAAATCGCTATAGTCACCCAGCGTTCGAATGGAGAACCGCTCCCAAACTTTCTCAGCATGTGCGTACTCGCTCTCACATACCGTAGCATCTGTCAGGGAACTATAAAATGCGTCACGTGGTGGTAGGGTAGTGCCGTCTAACTTGGCCACGTCATCAATATATTCATAAGGGAAGACCCCTTTTCGTGTCAGCAAACTGAAATCGTCTGTCGAGAGAGTTGTGAATTGTGTGCGTAAAATTTTGAGTTTGTCGTCGGTCAAGAATGATGCTAATTTGTCGAGACTCGTGTTGAGAAATTTGTATGAGTCGATAAAGCGCAATTGGATATTGTGTTTTGAATCGTCTGTAATTTTAACATGCTTCGTGAATGAAATGTATTTCTCCTTTGTGATTGGAAGCACATTGGTTGTTCCTTCGAACGCTGTGGCTACTTCCTTGATTATAAAATGCGCATCGTAACCGGATAAATTGTGGAAAACTATTGGAATGAAAAATGACTGTTTATAGTTTAAATTGCAATTAGAATGGGCAGGGCCTCTATAGCGCCCAGTCAGATGGCAATGATCTCGAACGCGTACATCTTCTTGCGCAAATGGTTTCTCACATATGTGACATTGAGTCGCTGCGCGAAAACTAGCCCACTCACTCGGTGTTAAATGCACCATTGGTACATTATCACAGAAAGTTTCTTTTATCCGCAGTACTAGATTTTTTAGTTCTTCGACAAACCATGATACGCAATCAGCACTGCGGCGTGAATGATAGGAAGATAATGAGTCGTCATACGAACAACGCACGTAATATCCAATACTAAACACTTCATGGTGTTGATACATATCTTTCGCTTGGGTCTTCTCATCGGTCTTTGCCAGCACACACTCCAAATCAGCATAAACGATGAAAGGATGTCGCTCTTTCCGGCTAAAGTTGCTGAACTGGAGCCACTTATTGGTGTCATTCGGTAGTCGGATCGCGCAGTCGTTTATCGCCCCACAATCGACCTCATGTGATCGTAATTTTTCCTCTGAACCGAAGTAGTGCAAACATCTGCAAAACAAAAGAGATTGTTTTTGTTTAATTCATCTAGTATATATAATTACCTATATATATTATGGTGACTACATACCGATCACAGATATATTTTTTATGCTCCTTTTTGGTCAGTTGTGCCCTCACGAGTCTCGATAGGTTCTTGATCCATACGAAGTGCCCCACATTGCTGTCATCAGTATCTTGCATGTACAGCAAATTGATGTGCTTATCCTTCTTATTTTGAGTTACGCGTATTGGAACAATATCCTTTTTGGTGGTGGTGGTATATACGTTGATCGATACATTGTTATGAGCTTCAAATTTCTTTATTTGATGTATCGTCACCGGGAATTCGATATCCTGGAGATTCAGTACTGTCGAATAATGCGGGTAAGAAGATGGACGGTCACTGTTTCGTTCAGCTGGGTATAGAGCAGCGACAACTGCCCATGCGAAACATGCGTTATCGTCGGATTTGACGTTAACCACAGCTCTCTTCATCATTATTTCCCGCGGTAATGATATGGAGCACCCGGCACGCATCGGATTATATTTATTCACATTTATCGTGAGGTTGAGTATTTTCTGCAGAGCCCAGCCACTATCACGTTCTTGAAATTCATCGAGTAATGTCAAAGTGGGCTCCACAACACGTTGTTCATACCACTCACCCAAATCGCTTGTGCTAAATAGTTCGCAGTTTCGTGTGTTGATACTTTTATTCGCATGTTTGTCACCACTCGCGAATTCACCATTAAACACTGTATTGATTTTGATGCTGTTGTGCTTGCCGATAATATTTTGCACATGTTGAAGCACTAGGACGCGGGCATCATTTAGAAAGTGTCTCGGCTCGATGTGGCTGCGATTGATGATGGACCCGGTCAATATGCGACTCTCGAAGGATGTTTCAATCTCACGCCAGATTAACTCATGATCACCGTGTCCTGCGCCCGTGTGTACGAAACGACTCCGCACACAATTCCTCAATCCTTCCAGACGCGCTATTTGAGCTATGAGTGACTGTTGATGTCCGATTAATAATCGCGGGCGCTTGATCCGGCTTTGCGTTTCCAGCCCTTCGATGAACTCGACGCATCGTTGCTCCCACGCAGCAAAATCTTCGAACGAGCGTAAAAGCACGGCTTGGTCATGCAAGATTTGCTCCATGTTGATGAGTACGAAAAAACTTCCACGATGTTAACAGACTGACTGCTTCATGCAAAGTGTGGTCAGATTTGAGTGGAGCGGATCATTAAAAAGGCCTTTGGGGGAAAAAAAGTTCGGCCCTCTCTCGGGAAAAAACAGAGTTATTCGATAACGCGTAGATTGCTCGAGGAACATGAGACAAAGAACGGGAAGTCGGGATGCATCGGGTTGAAAGATTTTATGGGTCCTGCAGCTCAAGTGGTCCATCGGCGCCAGCGGCCCTTGATCCCTAAAGTTTATAGTTTTTCCGAGAAACCCTGACTTGTCGAGACCTGTCTAAAGTGTTGGCGAGACTCGTGACAGGAGTGGACACGCATGCAAACATCTTGACATTATCTTTCGGAATGGGGACCTCGACTTTTCAAGAGTGCAGCTGCGCTCAAGTAGTCCATCTGCGGTCCCTTTGATCCCTAAAGATTTTTCCCGAGAAACCTGTCAGGACCTGTCTCGAGTGTCGGCGAGCTTTGAGACGCCCTTCATGTGGCGCCTAGCGTTGTCATATTACCGAAAATTTTCCGACCCATATATGGTTGTCACACACGCACGCACGCCTTTCCAAGAAACCTGTCAGAACCTGTCTCGAGTGTCGGCGAGCTTTGAGATGGGGTGGATGCAGACATCTTGACATTATCTTTCGGAATTGAAACAGCTGCATGTCATAAATAATGGGCTTTGAAAGGCCGCTCTTCACAGACACACACACACACACACACACACACACACACACACACACACACACACACACACACACACACACACACACGCACGCACGCACGCACGCACGCACGCACGCACGCACGCACGCACGCACGCACGCA
The DNA here is from genome assembly GCA_944452715.1 of Ophion slaviceki. NCBI lineage: Eukaryota > Metazoa > Arthropoda > Insecta > Hymenoptera > Ichneumonidae > Ophion > Ophion slaviceki. Next base: position 42,773,939 of record OX101787.1, on the reverse strand, counting down.
CACACGCACGCACGCACGCATGCACGCACGCACGCACACACGCACGCACGCATGCACGCACGCACGCACGCACGCACGCCGACCTCCCCACGACCGTAGCGCCACCTTGGCTTCCCTATGCGCACGCACGCACGCGACCTCCCCACGACCGTAGCGCCACCTTGACTTCCTTACACGCACGCACGCACACACGCACGCACGCATGCACGCACGCACGCACGCACGCACGCCGACCTCCCCACGACCGTAGCGCCACCTTGGCTTCCCTATGCGCACGCACGCACGCGACCTCCCCACGACCGTAGCGCCACCTTGACTTCCTTACACGCACGCACGCACGCCGACCTCCCCACGACCGTAGCGCCACCTTGGCTTCCCTACACGCACGCATGCACACACGCACATACACACAAAACACTCATCGACCCCCCCCCCCCCACATAGGCCTCTCTGTGACGTCACGCCCGGCGACCTCCCCACGACGGTGGCGCCACCTTGGCTTCACCACTTTTGACACACCACCTCCCCTTGAGTTAGAACCGCCCCAGTACATCTACTAAAAAAGTCCATTTTCACTTTGACAATCAATTACTCGAGAACCAATGATCGTACAGAAAATAAAAGTAGGGTTTTGGAAACTGGAAATATTCTCTATGACATGCAATTAGGGGCTGTTGATAAAATATTTTTTTTCGGAGTGATGATGTTGACTGAAAAAAGTTGAAAATTTGCCAACTTAAGGATATTTGGATAATTTGGTATAACTTTGGATACAATGCATGAACGAAGGATATCGTCGGTAACGTTTTAACCTCGAAGTGTCCCCAAAAAACCCTCAAAGTTGCAAAGCGCTGCGATTTTTTTTCTTAGTGCCCCGAAGGATTAAATTTATCGTTTCTATCAAAAATCACCGTAACAAGCAATTTTTCGATTTTTATTAATTTTTTCATCTTCAAAATGTTTTTTTTTAGCAATAATGCGTAATTTATTCATTCAAAGACAACAATTTCCAAGAAAAAAAATCGAAAAAAAATTCAAATGTTTAGGGTAGTTTTGAAAAAAAACCGTTTTTTGTGTTTGTTAAGAAAGTGTATTTCAACGATCGAAGCTCCAAAAAAAATTAAAAGTTCGATATTTGTGTGAAGAGAATCAGTCGACCGCAGGGGGGGGGGTATATCAACAACAAAGGTGGTTAGACTGTTAAAAAAAAATCGACCAAATTTTCTTTGACAAGATTATTGTTAACACGTGAAAAAAAAATTTTAGCCAATTTTTGTTTTTAATTTGAAAAAAATGTTATTAAGAAATGAAAAAAAAAAAATTTTGAAATTTTTTTATTAAATTTTTTTATTTAAATTAATCAAAAATTTAATTTCATTTCTTTTTCACGTGTTAACGATTATCACCTCTTGTCAAAAAAAATTTCGTCGATTTTTTTTCACACTCTCTTCACACAAATCTCGAACTTTTAATTTTTTTGCAGCTTCAATCGTTGAAATGCACTTTCTTAACAAACACAAAAAAAGTTTTTTTCAAAACTACCCTATAAATTTTAATTTTTTTCATTTGAATTTTTTTCGAAATAAAAAAAAAAATTCTTGGTAATTGATGTCTTTGAATAAATGGGTTACGCATTATTGCTTTAAAAAAAAATTTGAAGATGAAACAATAAATAAAAATCGAAATATGGCTTGTTACGGTCAATTTGACAGAAACGATAAATTTGAACCTTCGGGGCACTAAGAAAAAAAAATCGCATCACTTTGCAACTTTGAGGGTTTTTTGGGGACACTTCGACGTTAAAACATTATACATACGATATCCTTCGTTCATGCATTATATCCAAAGTTATACCAAATTTTCCAAATATCATTCGATTGGCAAATTTTCAACTTTTTTCAGTCAACATCATCACTCCGAAAAAAAATGTTTTATCAACAGCCCCTAATTGCATGTCATAGAGAATATTTTGCAGTTTCCAAAACCCTACTTTTATTTTCTGTACAATCATTAGTTTTCGAGTAATTGATTGTCAAAGTTAAAATGGACTTTTTTGTTTGAGCGACGATTACTCCGCGCCAAATCATCGTACGGAGCTCGTTAAAAGGTCAAATTAAAGCTGATTAAATTGTCTAAAAGACTTTTATAGTTGTATGATAAACAAAATCTTTAAAGTCCACAGTCCATTTTAAAGACGAGCAAAAATTTGGAAAGAAAATTTCGTTGGTTCTCGGATGATTACAAGAAAACCGCCCACGCTAAAAAATTTTACAGTCCAGATCTGAAAACTAGATACTTGAAGCTATAATTTCCTTTTTTAAATTTTCTGTGCAGCCATTTTTTTCCGAGTTATCCCTTGTTGAGAATCAGCCAAAAATTTGGAAGTTTTTAAATATCCCTTAATTTGTGTGAGTAGTGTATTTTATTTGTACATTTTATTATTTATTTTTACAGTTACAAAGAAGAAATTTTGGCGCCGCAACAAAAAGAAAAGTGGTCGTCAGCAGCAGCCGCAGCGGCAAGAGGCACCCGAAGGAGCCCAAGGGCGCGAGAAGGGCAGGCCGTCGAAAGAACAGTGGCACGAGCGAGGGGAGCGGCCGCAGCAAGGACGCCGCGGGTATCGTCGACGCGACCAAACGCGCAGTCGTTCGCCCCGCCGGACGCATGTTGAAGTTGCTATAAACGAGCAGGCGGTCCAAATTTTGGTGCAAACAGTATTGGAAAATATGACAAAAAAATAAATGTTTCCCCCAATACGGAAATGAGTTTTTACTTTTCCCCTTAGAAAATTACTTTAAAAAATTGTTGAAGAAACGTGCCGAAACGAACGAGAAAGGCTCGAAGAGAACTTTGAGTCTTTCTCGATCAGCATTTTTTTCAAAACACATTTCACATTGGATAAGTGTGTTTCGGCGTTTTTTTCAACATTTTCACATTGGGATGGGGGTCAAAACTTTGAAAGGCCAAATGTAGAGCGACAAAGATTTCGAAATGACAGAATTATAAACTCAAAGTAACGAACGGTAAATTATTCAAAATTTAATCCTTCGACCGATGACGTAATTGAATAACTATTACACCAAAGGATTATTTATTCGAGAGCTCATTTATTCGAGAACGTGTATTCAGATTGTCTGCAGTTTGAGTCATACAAATACGGATTCAAACAATCTAGAACATCCATATCTCCGAAACAGAAAGACATGAGTATCTAATATTGGTAATATCATCTATAGCAAAAAGACATATATATCGAGGATACAAACTCCGAAAGTGTAGATCTCAGATAGGTAAACGAGCGATGGTCCAAAATAGCGAATACCGAAATAGCAAACATCGAAGAAGTGGACGAGTTGCTTCATAATTTTCTGCCGGTTTTCGCTAACACGTACGAGATTCTTTTAAGGCGTCTGGCCACCTTGGCCGTTCGAAAAATGGGTATATTAAAAAAATAATAATAAACTCGACAGTATGGGCCGGAATATTTTTATTTTTTTACATAACGTCAGAAAGGGCTTTAAGAATAACGTTAATACATTTCCGTTCCAAATATTAAAAAATGGTGCTGTTGTGCACATTGCCGCGGAGGCCCTCCGCACGATACGCGCGGTCGTTGTCCCAGCTGTTACCCGGTCATGTCACATCTGCAAAAAAAATCAGCTCATCCGTGAGTAGTGTCGCTACAATGTAGCGTAGCGTTTTTTTTTCGACCATTAAAAAAATTATGGTGAGCCATAATTTCGGTGGAAAATACAAATTTTTTTCTTCGGCTCACCATCATTTTTACTAATCTTAGGTTTATACTAATCTTTAGGTTTTAATCTTTAGGTAACAATATATTTAAAAAAAGGCTCGTGTATTAAATGATCGCAATTATTGGGCGCATACGGTGGGCTCTCGCGCGCGTGGGCCCTCCGTAACGCTATTAATGTACGTTTTTTCTGTTCGCAGTTTTCGCAGGGGCTAGCTTTGTCTCACGTCTATCTCGCTCGACGTCGCAGGAGAGAAGGACGCGGCTTATCGCTCCGGCCTTCTGGCCGCCGGCTCCTCTCCCTACTCCCGGCATCCTTATCCTCCCTCTCCTCTCGCATCATGACGGTTGGTACGCGCTGTGTTCTCACACTATTCGATATAAAATGAGCTCCTACTTAGGGCCTAGAACGGGAACAAATTTCCCTTTTCTCACTTGCAGGCGCTAAGGAGGACGTTGATGGGCACACGTATACACACACACGCATACACTCTATTACGCATATAGAGATATATATGCCTGAATACGCGCATGCGTAGACTCATGTATATACTCGCACACATACACGCCTAAGCATACACCAACACACGTAAATTAGTTACCTATACGTATGCATGCGTGCCTGCTATAGGGATCCGCGTATACATGCATACGTGACGGCAATTCCTATCAAAAATATTGTAACTGTTTGCCCAAGATCCATTTCTTCCACTTTGGAGAGTTGCTGGAGCTGCAGGGGGAAGTTTAAAGCGAATGCGAAATGTTTGCTGGGTGGAGATAATGGAAAGGCCATTGGAAAAGTACGCCTCTACGTGGAGCGCGCGGTCCACGCGTTCAAAATGTTTTTTTTAAGCAATAATGCGTAATTTATTCATTCAAAGACAACAATTTCCAAGAAAAAAAATCGAAAAAAAATTCAAATGTTTAGGGTAGTTTTGAAAAAAACCGTTTTTTGTGTTTGTTAAGAAAGTGTATTTCAACGATCGAAGCTCCAAAAAAATTAAAAGTTCGATATTTGTGTGAAGAGAATCAGTCGACCGCAGGGGGGGGGTATATCAACAACAAAGGTGGTTAGACTGTTAAAAAAAAATCGACCAAATTTTCTTTGACAAGATTATTGTTAACACGTGAAAAAAAAATTTTAGCCAATTTTTGTTTTTAATTTGAAAAAAATGTTATTAAGAAATGAAAAAAAAAATTTTTGAAATTTTTTTATTAAATTTTTTTATTTAAATTAAACAAAAATTTAATTTAATTTCTTTTTCACGTGTTAACGATTATCTCCTCTTGTCAAAAAAAATTTCGTCGATTTTTTTTCACACTCTCTTCACACAAATCTCGAACTTTTAATTTTTTTGCAGCTTCAATCGTTGAAATGCACTTTCTTAACAAACACAAAAAAAGTTTTTTTCAAAACTACCCTATAAATTTTAATTTTTTTCATTTGAATTTTTTTCGAAATTAAAAAAAAAAATTCTTGGTAATTGATGTCTTTGAATAAATAAGTTACGCATTATTGCTTTAAAAAAAAATTTGAAGATGAAACAATAAATAAAAATCGAAAAATGGCTTGTTACGGTCATTTTTGACAGAAACGATAAATTTGAACCTTCGGGGCACTAAGAAAAAAAAATCGCATCACTTTGCAACTTTGAGGGTTTTTTGGGGACACTTCGACGTTAAAACATTATACATGCGATATCCTTCGTTCATGCATTATATCCAAAGTTATACCAAATTTTCCAAATATCATTCGATTGGCAAATTTTCAACTTTTTTCAGTCAACATCATCACTCCGAAAAAAAATGTTTTATCAACAGCCCCTAATTGCATGTCATAGAGAATATTTCGCAGTTTCCAAAACCCTACTTTTATTTTCTGTACAATCATTAGTTCTCGAGTAATTGATTGTCAAAGTTAAAATGGACTTTTTTGTTTGATCGACGATTACTCCGCGCCAAATCATCGTACGGAGCTCGTTAAAAGGTCAAATTAAAGCTGATTAAATTGTCTAAAAGACTTTTATAGTTGTATGATAAACAAAATCTTTAAAGTCCACAGTCCATTTTAAAGACGAGCAAAAATTTGGAAAGAAAATTTCGTTGGTTCTCGGATGATTACAAGAAAACCGCCCACGCTAAAAAATTTTACAGTCCAGATCTGAAAACTAGATACTTGAAGCTATAATTTCCTTTTTTAAATTTTCTGTGCAGCCATTTTTTTCCGAGTTATCCCTTGTTGAGAATCAGCCAAAAATTTGGAAGTTTTTAAATATCCCTTAATTTGTGTGAGTAGTGTATTTTATTTGTACATTTTATTATTTATTTTTACAGTTACAAAGAAGAAATTTTGGCGCCGCAACAAAAAGAAAAGTGGTCGTCAGCAGCAGCCGCAGCGGCAAGAGGCACCCGAAGGAGCCCAAGGGCGCGAGAAGGGCAGGCCGTCGAAAGAACAGTGGCACGAGCGAGGGGAGCGGCCGCAGCAAGGACGCCGCGGGTATCGTCGACGCGACCAAACACGCAGTCGTTCGCCCCGCCGGACGCATGTTGAAGTTGCTATAAACGAGCAGGCGGTCCAAATTTTGGTGCAAACAGTATTGGAAAATATGACAAAAAAATAAATGTTTCCCCCAATACGGAAATGAGTTTTTACTTTTCCCCTTAGAAAATTACTTTAAAAAATTGTTGAAGAAACGTGCCGAAACGATCGAGAAAGGCTCGAAGAGAACTTTGAGTCTTTCTCGATCAGCATTTTTTTCAAAACACATTTCACATTGGATAAGTGTGTTTCGGCGTTTTTTTCAACATTTTCACATTGGGATGGGGGTCAAAACTTTGAAAGGCCAAATGTAGAGCGACAAAGATTTCGAAATGACAGAATTATAAACTCAAAGTAACGAACGGTAAATTATTCAAAATTTAATCCTTCGACCGATGACGTAATTGAATAACTATTACACCAAAGGATTATTTATTCGAGAGCTCATTTATTCGAGAACGTGTATTCAGATTGTCTGCAGTTTGAGTCATACAAATACGGATTCAAACAATCTAGAACATCCATATCTCCGAAACAGAAAGACATGAGTATCTAATATTGGTAATATCATCTATAGCAAAAAGACATATATATCGAGGATACAAACTCCGAAAGTGTAGATCTCAGATAGGTAAACGAGCGATGGTCCAAAATAGCGAATACCGAAATAGCAAACATCGAAGAAGTGGACGAGTTGCTTCATAATTTTCTGCCGGTTTTCGCTAACACGTACGAGATTCTTTTAAGGCGTCTGGCCACCTTGGCCGATCGAAAAATGGGTATATTAAAAAAATAATAATAAACTCGACAGTATGGGCCGGAATATTTTTATTTTTTTACATAACGTCAGAAAGGGCTTTAAGAATAACGTTAATACATTTCCGTTCCAAATATTAAAAAATGGTGCTGTTGTGCACATTGCCGCGGAGGCCCTCCGCACGATACGCGCGGTCGTTGTCCCAGCTGTTACCCGGTCATGTCACATCTGCAAAAAAAATCAGCTCATCCGTGAGTAGTGTCGCTACAATGTAGCGTAGCGGTTTTTTTTCGACCATTAAAAAAATTATGGTGAGCCATAATTTCGGTGGAAAATACAAATTGTTTTCTTCGGCTCACCATAATTTTTACTAATCTTAGGTTTATACTAATCTTTAGGTTTTAATCTTTAGGTAACAATATATTTAAAAAAAGGCTCGTGTATTAAATGATCGCAATTATCGGGCGCGTACGGTGGGCTCTCGCGCGCGTGGGCCCTCCGTAACGCTATTAATGTACGTTTTTTCTGTTCGCAGTTTTCGCTGGGGCTAGCTTTGTCTCACGTCTATCTCGCTCGACGTCGCAGGAGAGAAGGACGCGGCTTATCGCTCCGGCCTTCTGGCCGCCGGCTCCTCTCCCTACTCCCGGCATCCTTATCCTCCCTCTCCTCTCGCATCATGACGGTTGGTACGCGCTGTGTTCTCACACTATTCAATATAAAATGAGCTCCTACTTAGGGCCTAGAACGGGAACAAATTTCCCTTTTCTCCATTTGCAGGCGCTAAGGAGGACGTTGATGGGCACACGTATACACACACACGCATACACTCTATTACGCATATAGAGATATATATGCCTGAATACGCGCATGCGTAGACTCATGTATATACTCGCGCACATACACCAACACACGTAAATTAGGTACCTATACGTATGCATGCGTGCCTGCTATAGGGATCCGCGTATACATGCATACGTGAGGGCAATTCCTATCAAAAATATTGTAACTGTTTGCCCAAGATCCATTTCTTCCACTTTGGAGAGTTGCTGGAGCTGCAGGGGGAAGTTTAAAGCGAATGCGAAAGGTTTGCTGGGTGGAGATAATGGAAAGGCCATTGGAAAAGTACGCCTCTACGTGGAGCGCGCGGTCCTACCTAGTCCAGCGCATGATGGTTACTAAAAACTATCAGACCCCCTCTTCCGAATGGGACCATCCCCACCCTCGTTTCGTCGAAACAGCCAAATGCGCGATAGGTCCAAACCAGGGGGCTGGCATCTTTTGGAAAGGGCCATGTATGTGCACGCACGCACACATATAATCGGGCAATACCCATATACCACCAACAATACTCACTGATGGTTTAATATGGTGTATGCGGCAGTACGGGCCGCGCACCTGCGCAATAAGAAATTCTCAGAAGACTATTAGTGCGACGGGGAGAGGTATTAGAACTAAATAAAGCGGTCGAAAAGCGTAGCATTTTTATATACGGTAAGGGATAGGAGGTGCCAGCTCCCTGGTCCAAACGCAATCAAAAGAGGAGCTGCAACGAATTCAGCTAGGTTAGGTAGGAGTACAAGGGCCTATGCAGGAGGTAAGCAGCAAAGGAAGAGCATGTTAGGACCCATGGTAGGACTTCTAGCAGCAAAAGAGGAGCTGCAACGACTTCAGCTAGGTTAGGTAGGAGTATAAGAGGCCTATGCAGGAGGTAAGCAGCAAAGAAAGAGCATGTTAGGAGCCGATAGTAGGACTTCTAAAAGTAAACAGACTCAAGTGAGGCTGACATAGGATTAAAGGCCTTTAAAATAGGCTGAAAATTTCGAGTCGGGAGGCGCAGAAGAACGACCTGTCCGCCTTGACCCAGTCTCCCTGCATGTCTTGGTCCGTTTTCCTGTTTACCCCCTCGATCAAACAACTCTCGACCCTCTCCCAGCTTCCTGCATTTGACCACACCAGATTGACCACTCTGCCGTCTCCTACGTCTTCCATCGGCTTGTTCAATTCTTCCCCCCATCTTGATGGGTGTCCATTCAGAATATTTCTGATTTCCTCTCTCAAACATACCTTCGGCCCTCTTCTTTTTTCCATTTTCAGGATTCAAGTTATATAACTCCCTGCCCTTCTCCTTGCTTCGACCTCCACGCTCCTCCTGCCTGCTTTAAGCTTCCACAGGTAGCTTGGCGTGTTCCTTGCTACCCCGAGGGCCATTTTTACAAGTTTTCCCTGTAGCTACTCTATTCCCTCCCTTCTTTTCCAGCCCGAGACTTCCACTCCGTACAGTACTCCTGCCTTGGCCAGCGAGTCGAACAGCTGTAGCCGCTCCTTCAAGCCCTCTACCTTCGCTCTCTTCATTACTCCCCATACCGCACTTGCCGCTTTTAGTGCTCCTGCCACCAGCTTCTTCAGAAGCCCCCCCCCCACCCGTGTTTTGCGTTGAGAACCAATAACCCAGGTATTTGAACTCATTGACCAACTCTATCTTTTCTTCTCTATAACTACTCCTCTCCTCCCTTTCTTCCTCCCCCATTTCTAAATACCATGATTTATGTTTTTTTTCACATTCACCTCCTTCTTCGCTTCTTCTACGTATTTTTCCAGCAATTCTATCATCCTTCTCAGCCCTTCCGCGTCTTTAGCCATTACCGCGATGTCGTCCGCGTATTTAAGCGCATAGAATTTTACGCCTTCCATAACCGTTCCCCCTGCTCCCTCCTTTTCCCATGCCTAGTCCACATCGTCCAGCGCTATATTAAATAGTGTCGGGCTAAGCGGGTAGCCCCGTCTCACCCTTTTCCCCGTATCGAAACTTTCCGTCACCCCTTCCTCCGTAATCACCTCATTTCTCGTTTTCTTATAAATTCCCCTTATCATTTTCAACATTTTCCCTCCCACCCCCTTCCTCCGTCGTTTGTCGAACAGCATATCCTGGTCAATCATATCAAATGCCGCCCTGAAGTCCACAAAGACTACGTACAGCTTCCCTCCCTTAATTTTAAGCCTGTTATTTATTAGGGAGTTCAGCACGAACACTTGGTCTCTGGTGCCTCTTCCCGCTTGAAACGCCGCTTGGCTCTCGCTGAGTGCTCCTTTCTCTCTACACACCTATTCACTCGCCTTACTAGGATACTCGCTAGCAGTTTGTATCCTGTCTCGACCAGCGAGACCCCTCTATAGTTGCCCGCTGCATCCTCATCTCCCGCTTTGTGGATTGGGTAAATTCTTACCCGGTCCCATCCCTCCGGCATCTCTCCATTACTCCATATTTGGTTTAATAGCCTTCTCAACTCCCCCTTTCTTCTTCCCAGTATCCCCTCAATAAGTTCCGCGTGTATGCCGTCTTCCCCTGCCGCTTTTTTGTTTTGTAAACCTTTTACCGCCTTTTGCAACTCCCTGCTACTTACGTCCTCGTCAGGTTTCGTGTTCGTTGCTACCTCACTTGTCCCGTTTACCTCCGCCACGGAGGTTTGCTTTTCTGGGCTCACCCCCCCCCCCCCCCAGTAACTTCGAGAAGTGCAAGAACCGCTCCTCCTTGCTAATTCCGCCCCCCCTCCTTTTTAATTCGGAATTTCCCTACCGCAGCCCACCACTCCTCCATATTTTCTCTCTCTCACTTTCTTCCACCTCTCCTCGAACCATTTTTCCTTTTCCTGCTGCATAGCTTTTTCATCGTTCTTCTTTCCTGCAATAGTTGATACTTTTCCATGTCTGCTGCCCCCCCCCCCACCCTCTATCCTCGTTCCTTGCTGGCAAGCAGTTTCTTCAGTGCTCCTCATACCCTTGTTTTTTGTTCCCTACACTCTTTATCGTACCAACCCCTCTCTTCTCCGCCCTTTCTTATTTCTCTCGTCATTCCAGTATTTTCCGCCGCTAGCCAAATGGCGTCATTTAGGTCCCCCAGTCTCCTGCCGTGCCTTCCTCTACCTGCCACAGTCTAATTCTTTTACGAAGTCTTCCTCTCCCTGCTCCTTCCGTGTCAGTTTCACCCCCTTCACCTCTTTTTTCCTTCGCCCCGCTCCTCTCTCCGTCCGCCCCCCTCCTCTTCCGTGTTCGAATACCACCGGTAAGTAATCCGACTCAGTCCTCGGTATCACTTCTATTTTCCTCACAATCCCTTCTTCCTCATCTTCGAGCCTGATGATTAGGTCCAGCACCGAACATGCCCCTCCCCCCCCCCTCCTCCGCCTACGTAGGTTATTTTCCCTTTTCCGCCGTTGAACCGCCGTCTTCTTTTCAGTGTCCATTCTTCCTCGTCTGATAGTCCCTCTGTCCCGCTGCTCGAATCGCTTGGCCCTCTCCTACGTGTCACGCCTTTCTCGTGGGGCATTATTCATCCTCTCTTTCCGGCTCTGGCTCTGGCCAGTTTCTTTCCGCGATGTTCCTTTTTCTCTCCATGTAGCGATCCTCGCTTGGACGTCTGGCACCGTCTCGTCGGGAAGCCTTCTTCCACGTCCCCGCATTTCTTTTGTGTTCCTTCTCCTTGCTTTCCATTGTCCATCTCTGCAGGCCACGGTTCCGCGGCCGCGTCATGCCCCTCCGTGTCGTCGTTCCCTCGTTTGCCCTCTTTGTCTTTTACTTTTTACCTCAGGTTCCTCAGCTCCAATAGCAATTACTCCTCATCCCAGATCGCCTTATCTTTGTACCTCAAGAACCTCCATTGCTCCGCTTCCGCCAGCAACCCCTTGACGACTTCACCCATCCTTTCGCACCTGCACGGCAGAGGTGAAATTTCCTCCCGAATGTTTTCGGTCTATTCATTTTCCCTCCGACTCTTGCATTGTCCGCCTTATCTCCACCAACACCGGGTTTTGTCCTTCGCCGCTCGTTTCGTGTTCACTTTCCCCTCTCCATGTCGGCGAGATTAACATAGCCCTGTCCTGCGGCCCTGCCTCCATCACCCTGTCTTCCTCATTCACTTGCTTCGACTCATCTTCATCTTCATCCTCATTACGTTACCCTTGTCATCCTAATCGACTCTATTTTGATTCTCCTCCTCCATTCTCCTTCCTGGCATGCCGCTAAGACGTCTTCTTGTCAGTGGTGGCGCCGGTGGTGTCGGCGGCGTGTGCAATACCTTGGCTCTCACTGCTGCCACCCCGTCGTCGAGAAAATCCCTCATGTCTCTGTTTCCTCCTATCTTCTTCTTTGCAGGAGGGCGCCATATATAGTTTTTCCAACAATATTAGTGTTGGAAAAAAATGGCGGATCCAATATGGCAACCGAGTATATTATAAAATTCTTATTTTTCGGTGAAATTTTGTATCTGGGGGTTTTACATTGCGCTAATTACGAATAAGATGTTTGTTTTTGAATAAACAAAATATTTTAATCGTAATTGCATCGGCAATGTATAAGAATCAGAAACATTCAGGCGGGGAACCAGGTATAAATGAATTGAACATGAAAATTAGATAAGAATGTTTTTTTAAATTTGTATACTACATCTACATTGGATTAATCTAGTCACATTCACTATCATTAGATTCACTATCGGTATGTATAGTGGGCATGTCAGTGTCGTCTTCAGTGTCCGTGTCATCGGATACAGTTAAATGTAGAGCTTCAACTGACATTTTTTTTTCTTTTTCGGTAGTTTTCGTACACTTGAAATGTTTGGATTGGAGTTAATTAACAGACGGCAAAATACATCTTGCATTGTCAAAGAATGGCTGCTTTTGCACGGGAAATCCTAGCGAAATTTTTTGATATATTTATGGCACGTTTCCTGCGCTAGCTCAGACATCTGACCGACTGGTAGTAAAGCCGATGCAATGATTTGCGGATCGTGAATAAGCAGTTTATGGATCGATGGAAGCAGTTTAGTGATCGATTGTGAAATCAGTGAATTATATGGGATTACATCCCTCCGAGCCGAACCTAGCCCGTGAATAGAATCAACAGCGAGCGAAAACAAAAGATCTCACTATACTGTGAGACTACTATTTTTGTGACATATTTTACTATGTTTTATTCAATGTACACAATAATTTATTAAAGAGATACGTTTATTCTTCCTTAACAAATAACCAATAATGAAAGAAGTTAAGAAATGATATGTAAATCAGCGACCCCGAAAGCCCCCTTTATACCAAAATACCACGTCGAAATGTGCACGGCTTCAGAAAAAAAATCATATCTTCGTTGGCGCAAAAATGCGCAAGTTCGCCGACCACGCTTTTTTTTCGTTAGGATGTAAGCAATTCAATAAAAAATATTCCAAAGAACGAGCGAGGACGAGTGATAAAGTTATGTCTGCCTGAAAGTTTACTTTTCGTTTGCGTTTTCCCAAAAAGACACCCTCAATTCAAAACGAATAACTTTTTTCATAATAACAACTTTGCAATTATGTAAATTGTATTCCATTCTACATACCTTTATGAAGGGAATCCATTTTACACTTTTCCAATTGCACGATTTTATTGTGGTTTTTCTGTAGCGTATGGCGCGCGTCGAATTCAGTAGTTCGATGAGACTCGTGTGACGGTCACATTCGAACTGATCCTGCAGTGACAAGAAATATACCTGCGCCTACAGAACGGTTGTTTGCGGACGCTCGATACCCCTACTTCACATTCCGCAACAAAAAAAAAACCCGAAATAAAACCTTGGTTTTTGAGGTTTTTCCCAGCTTTTGTGGATTCTGTCCCACTGTGGCGGCGCTGGCCCAACTCGCCAGGGCGCTGCTGATGCTCGTCGCTTCCGATTGCGTCTCCCTCTTCCCCCTCCTCCCACATAACCTCTTTTTCTTTACGTGTTTCCATTTCTCCTCTTTCCTCGATTTCCACACACTTCCCCATCCTCCTTATTATCTCCTCGAGATTCCTTCACTTTACTACCTCTCTCGCACCGATTGTTTTCCTCTTTCTCGCCCTTATCCCGCTACTATTGTCAAAAAAACCTCCGATTGCTCGTAGCCCGTCTTGAGCCAACTCAGTCCTAACCGGCAGTGATGAGCGTTTGTATATAAATTTGTAGTATAGGCATCACTGATAGTTTACTGGATGATCTAGGTTATTGCAATTTGCACAGCGAGAATACGCGCGAGTGTTGTGATGCCGCGGATGATGCTTGCTACTGCGTAGCGAATCCCTGTGTTGCTACTGTCGCTGCGGGTAGTGCCATAGCTTATGCAAAGGATATTTTCGATGTGACTTTCGGGGGTATCACTTCAATTCTTTCGATGAGTTGTCGTTGTCTAATGTCTGTCACTATATGAGCGTTTGTATATGTCGTTGCAGTATATAGGCATCACTTATAGTTCGCGGGGTGATCTAGGTTATTGCCATTCGCACAGCGGAGGGGCTGTTCATCTGATGAGTTATTTAAAGTGCGTTTTCCGTTTTCCTATGAAGCATTACACTTGACGCGGTGGTATGTGAGGTTTCAATTTACACTCGCATGCCGCAGTCGCTCACATTTTCTACGTACTTTACACACTATAATCTCGGCCACTTAACCACATTTGAATCGAATTTATATTAGCGTCGGATATAATTTTTTATGGCATTTTTTAGAAGTTTTTTTTTCATAATTATGTGGGTTATTGCATTACGACTTAATTGTGGAAACATCTTAAGGCACTACTACAGCTACACGATATTTATTTATAAAATGAATTGAGGTTAAGAAAATTAAAATTTTCAGCATATATAACAGCTAATAACAACACAGACAGCTAATAACAGCGCATGTGCAAAACATACATGTGTATATAGCACATGATCAATAACTTCCGCAGCGCCGCTTAGGCAGAACCTAATTTTGCCCCACTTTTACGGACGCGCCAGAATACGGAGATTGGACTCCTTCCTTATATGATATCAATATATGGTGTCGCCAGTATCGGGAGATGTTGTTTTGATAGTGAGCACATAACCTACGTAATCTGTCATTCCGCGTATAGGGCTACCGCATAGTGTGGACAGTCGAGGGCAATAAACGTGTTAGCGATTTATCATTTTACTTTTCCATGCGGAAAACATGGCTCGGATGTTTCATCATATGCGGTTGTTTATTATATTAGGTTGCGCATGAGGCAAAATGAGCTGCAGAGAAATATACAATTAAAAAAAAATTGTCTGAATGGACAAAGCAATTTTGGTTATTTCGCTACATTGTACGTTTTGTCTGAGAGCATGTTGTACTCGCACAACAGCAATTAATGAATATCCCGCATTCCGCCATCATCTTGGATTTCAAGGGATATATAATTATTGTTATAAGATTGATTCACTCGAAATTATTTTTACGTGAAAAATAAAAGGTGCTATCTCAATTTTTATTGTTAGCCAAAAAAAGCAGTCGTTGTTTACGTGTACATAGAAATACTTGCGAGCAGTAATCTCAATTATGCGTGCCGTTCACAATTTATTAAAATTTGCATTCTTTTTTTGCACCTATATGTATGCATTAAATAAAAAACCAGTGCACGGGAATGGAACCGAAGATAACAAACTTTGCAACCCAGCATCAACCCATTCAGCCGAAATGTATTTGATACGTGAAAGAACAACACTAATTTATCCCTATTAAACTCGCGTGGATTTCAAGGGTCGGGTTGATGGACTATACGCCAATTCATTACTGGGTGGATTTTTCTGATTTATACTCGTCAGTTTATGAGTTACGTATTTGTATTTATATAGAAATATCATTCGTTTTTTAATAACTTGTGGAATATTTATATTCTCAGGTGAGGCTATAACGAGAATGCGTGGCCATTGTTATCATTGTCAAACAGAACATCCTGCTATTACAGCGACTTTAGCGAACGGCTTCGGCACGAGAACCATCCCCCACCACTAGAGTTGCGAGACCTGTGTGTAAGACCGTGCACACGATTTTACGGTGGTAAGGGTGGTTCGCTACACGCCCCAAAAATTATCTCGACTTGTGACCGTCAGGGCGGCGCTGCGGGTAGGGGAGGTTGGTGTAAACCGCGCACCGCACGTGCGTATTAATAAGTCATAACCGTATATGCTTATTTGCATTAGTATAAGGTATTACACGATAAGCAAAACTCTAGATGAAAATATCAGAAAAAATAAGTACGCCCCTGCGTTAACTCTGTCAATGAATTTATTATAAGCCCTATGTATCGCTGCGTGCCATTTTTTTAATATTTCAATATTCGCCGGCGTTTTGAAGACGGAGCATTTTCTTATAACGGATTTATAACCCATTATGCATTTTGGGACCACGCAGGGCTTCGTCATGGTGATAATCGTATATAAGTACAAGTATAAAAGTAGAAGTATTTTGATATATTGCAGTAAATATAATTTGAATAAACGTGCGAGCTGCGAGCAAACAAGCGAGAATACAGTCTGTCTTTTTCTATCCCCTTATCGCAGACGCTGCGTAGTAGGCTACAGTAGGCCCAAAAAACACGAGAATTATGGGTGACTTCCCCCACCAACGAAATGTAGGGTCGTTTCAATACCTGTATATAAGACCGTACCTGTACGTAAGGCCGTCATGTTTCCCCACTGGTGAGCGTTGACCTATCGAATTAACAACGACCTCCTCATCGGACTGCCGATAGACAACACAGCAACAATTCTGAGGATGGCAAGAAGCAACTGATCCCTTCCCGAGTTATTCACAAATTTAGACAGATTGGGATGTATCCAAGACGAGAACAACATTCCAGTAATCTACCACATCCCAAGACATTGTGCAAAAAAAGCAATACACGTAAACACGGACAACATACCGAGGGAGAACTGGGTGTACTCCACGGCCTTACCCACAAAAGATCGTGAAAGCCTCGACAGGTTGTCAGGAAAATACCGGTGGCTTCAGGGCGAAGCCAAACATACCCAAACATACAAGAGTTGAGAAGGAGAGCCAGAATAAAAAGAATGCTCCAACAGCAACAACAAAGGATTGTTAACAGAGCTCGCCGAGAACAGCGAAGATAGAAAAATGCCGGAGCAGAAATAACCATCAGGACCCTAGTGTTGTATACGCAAAATGCATATAATGTATATATTGTAAATTGTAAACCCCCACCCCTCACCTACCTCCTTCCCGTCCCACGCCAGAAAAACCCCCCTCCCGATAAAACGCCCGCAAAGGCAAGCTACAGAAGTTTTCGTTTTTTACGATTTTTTTCACCACAGCATTAGACACACAACAAAAAAGAAGGAGACTAGTAACTAAGAAATACCAAAAAAGATCATATAATAATCGAAAATAAATGTTTTTTTATAAAGAATCCAATCTGATACGACGCGTCGCAAGACGACGAACCAGATAACCATATATTAGCGAGTAAGTTGGATAAGGATGTTTATTACTTACAGATGTATAACGATAAAACAACGAAATAAACTACCTTTTTGAAACAAAAAACCGGTGAGCGTTGAACGCTCGGCAACTCGGCTAAAGTCGGACCCATCGGCTTCTTCCACTTCCCCTCTATCTTGGTCGCCCGTACTCGTCTTTATGAGATGCTTAAGTGATGCTCACTACCACTTTTTAAATAATTGTAATTTTGAAATTCCATGGCAAATCGTATATGGGGGATTCTTTGGTATACGTGGAAAATTAATACTACTAAAAAAAAGTGGATACTTTTCAACAAATCCGGAAAGCATGCTCGTACGAGATGTATGCACTTTTAATCTTGTTTGGCCGATAAATTTGTTTTCAAGATTTCAATGTAAATATATGTAACGTTTAGAACGTTCCAAAACGACAGTATATTACATGTAGCAAAAATGTTTAGATATGCGTATTTGATGTGTGTCTGTGCCGCATGGATTTTTGTAAACACAAAAACTTCTACAGTTGTTGAGTATACCTGACTGAATTTTCGCAAATCAATCTTTACCGTCGGAAGTACATTCTTAATTAATTGGGTGAAGAGCGGTAAAACGCTTTAGATTTCAAGGGGCTTTCAATAATCGCACAAATATATTTTAGGGCATAAATGTCACGGTTTTTGAGAAATTTAGTTTAACAAATGGGATTCTGTATAACCTCTGTAAATCGCTATCTTTGCGATTAATATAATCTTTTGTTCAAAACAAAACCATCCTGAAAAATCAATCTTTTTCGAAACGATGGCTTCCATGCGTCGGCGCCTCGCTCATTTGACCAATCGGTAAGGTAACAATCATTCTACTCGCTGAAGATACAAAAGTGCAATCCCATTTGAAATTAACTTTGTTTTGCTTTGTTGTAGCCGGTTGGTTGCGGTATCTAATAACCTCGCATTTAATAGTACGAGTATAGTACCACAGAAACGATTTACGAAAAAGTGGAAATATAGGAGTTAGTATACATAACCTCTAATACGCATCTTCCGAACTCTCATTACGCGCCCAGTATCGATCGGGTGCGGAAGAGATCGCGACATCGTTCAGATTCCAAGCGAGAGCTAGAACGATTGCCCTAACTCGTCGGGAGAAATCGACTCACCGACGTAGTGGCTTGTGTGCGATGTCATGTGCGCGTAAGCAGGCAAAGGCGACTCTAGTGACATCTTACCGTCGAGGTGAAAGCTTGTGCTCATATCGCAAATTTGTAGGCTTCAAGCAAAAATACAGTCTTGCTTTATTGTAGTTCGTTGGCCACATATGTATACATACACACACACACACACACGCACACGCACACGCACACGCACACGCGCACGCACACGCACACGCACACGCGCACGCACACGCACACGCGCACGCGCACGCACACACACAGGCACACAGACACACACACACACACACACAGACACACACACACACACACACACACACACACACACACACACACACACACACACAGCACACACACACACACACACACACACACACACACACACACGCACACGCACACGCACACGCACACGCACACATATATATATTAGGGTGACCGCAATTTAGGTCGAACTTGAATTTTCGAATTCCCCACGTAAAAACACAATCAAGATATTTTTTTTTAAATGTGTGCAAAGTTTGAAGGCGTTAAAATTTTTTTTAATGGTGCCTGTGAGGAGTTGAATTTTAAATGACAAAACACATGTATTTTGCTGAGATATAACATATTTATTTCTTAAACTCGTAATAGTGGTAAAAAAAATCTAAAACTAGGCACACATATTGTACACATATTGATGTTCAAAACATAATTTTTACAGTAATAATTTCCACAATTTCACGCTTTATGAAGACAGCTTCGATTTCATATTTTTAAACATTTTTCGTGAAATATTATTATTGATATTGTGGTGCAATTTTCAACTCAACTAGAGCCTAAATTAAACTAGACTAGACTATACTAGACTAGACTAGACGATTAGAACAAAAAGTATAGCAGAAGTTTTTTTCCTATCAAAAGTAAAACATTGACTTAGAATTAAATTTAAACTTTGAATTGCATCCGAGGCATAAATTCATTGCACTAAAATAAATCGTCATGATATCTAATATAATTATTGAATGAACAATCGATTAAAAATCAAATTTAATCAAAAAAAATCTGCGAGTAGAAAAAAAATCGAAAAAAATGACAAGGTAAATTTTTATTGGTGAAGCGGTCGAAGCAAAGTATTTTTATTGATATCCGGATACTTTTTGTGATATTCACGGACAATTTGAACGATATAGTGTTTCTGTTCCTCGTTGTACGTCAATCTATTATTGAACTCCGTAATAAGCTTGATTCGTGTATTTAATTTTAGCTCGAATTTCAAAAAGCGCTTCGATCCTTTTATTTATCGAACTTTTCATTGTACATAAGTTATATAGTTAGGTAGAATATTGCATTGAAATACCAATAATATTCGAATAGTATTTCATTAACCCTTTGCAGCACAGTGATTCCGTACGGGACCACTTATTTCGAAAGGTTTTTTTTCCGATTAAGAAATAGTTTTTATTGGATTTAAACAACTTTAAGATTCATGTGCAGAAGTTTTATTGTTTATAACAATTTATTCATATTAGTAAATAAATTCTAAAAAACCTTTTTAAAAAAAAATCTTTATTGAAGAAACTTTGGGGCGTAATCTTATAAAAATAGGTATTTGAGGGTTTTGGGGTTGTTTTGGGATTTTATAGCCGCCATCTTGGATCCAACATTTTGAATTTTTTAAATTCTGCGTTCAGATTTATAATCAGCGTCCTCTAAAACTCCTGTACCCTAAGTTTTAGTAAAATCTAGTATTACTTAAATTTTATGACTCCCATTTGGAATTCGCCATTTTGAATTTTCAAAATCTGAGTTCAGATTCGTAACCAGCTTCTCCAAAAACATCTGTTTGCAAATTTTTATAAAAATCCGTTCATCCAAAAATATATGTCGCAAAGAGTTAATAAATCTAAAAAAATGACCTCGAGGCTGACTTTGTAAAGCGTGTATTTATTAGAAATTATTGCTGTAAAAATCTGTAAAAATAATGTTTTGAACATCGATATGTGTATAATATGTGTGCCTAGTTTAAAATTTTTTTCACCACTAGTACGAGTTTAAGAAATAAATATGTTATATCTCACCAAAATACATGTGTTTTGTCATTTAAAATTTAACTCCTTACATGCAACATTAAAAAATGTTTTAACGCTTTCAAACTTTGCACACATTTTTTAAAAATATCTTGATTGTGTTTTTACGTGGGGAAGTCGAAAATTCAAGTTCGACCTAAACCGCGATATATATATATATATATATATATATATATATATATATATATATTGAGTCGTACAGGTACGTTCCATAATCAAATAACCTCATCACGGAGTCAAGAATAACCGACTTCATGATAAGAATAGGGAAGGGGGAAATAACGGACCACCGAAACGAAAAGATAGAACAGAAATAAAAAAAAATCATTAGCATGAAGGACAATGGGGAGAAAAACAACAGAAAAAAGGAACAAAAACAGAGTACAAGGAAACTAATTGAATTAGAAGAAAAAAAAGTTAACAATAACAAAACGTACGGGAAGGGGAAAGGCAGAACAACCAAGCAAGAAGGAAGACAGGGAAAAGAAAACAAAGGAAAACACAAAAACTGATGAGAAGTAAAATTTATTTAATAAAGGAGAAAAAGTTAACAATTAAGAGAATATCGGGTAAGCAACAGGGAAGGGGAACGAAAAGGCGGTAAAATATGGGTATAAAAGGACGGGAATTTTGGAGGAAAGGCACTTCTTCTTTGGCTGGGAAGCCGACTAGTACACCGTACATGAATACTGACCTTAGGGGAAGGAAAGTGTAGTGGGAGGAAAGTCGACAGAACACAGAAGGTGGAGTCATTACAGTAGAAGAGTACTCTCAATTTTCACAAAAAAACAACCTAACAAGTACACAGCCGATGCCAGTACTGGCCTTAGGGGAAGAAAAGCGCGGTGAGAGGAATGTTACGGAAAGAGAATATTGAGAAGGGTTAAACAAATAAAAATAACGAAACGTCCAAATAAAAGAATATTGTAGGATTAGGATAAGCATAAAAGAAAAAAGAGAATAATTAAAAATAAGGAAAAGGAAATAAATTACAAGGTAAATAAAAAAATCGTATTAGGAAAGCATAAAGGGCGAAGGCAGGGTCTCAGTTCGCCACAGTGCAGTTCGACATCGTGTCAGTTCGCCACTGTTCAATTCGACGTGTGGGCAGTTCGCCACCGAGGCAAATCGACGGCCGTAGCAGCTCGACATTTCCCCGACGCTCGCGTATCCCCACTCTTCAGATTCGGGCCGGGCGATTCGCTGCCCTGTGTCAGTTTGCCACCGAGTCCTCCCTGCACAGCGTAGTGTGCTCAACTTACATTTCCTAGCGGCTGTACTTTTTTCGAATCACCCATACCCGGGAACGAGAAATATACGAGCAAAATGTTTTCGCATGTACCGACTACCCGCTCTGTCAGTTCTCTAGTTTATCGACTGATTCTGAATGGAAGTTTCACGAGTGGCATTTTGTTATAACTTTATTCTTTAATAATGCCACGAACATATATTTAGTCTCTTAAAATTTTAATTCTTCCATAATTCGGGAAAAAGCGTCATTTTTGAGTACTTGAGAATAACGATAAGCTAAGAGAACTGAAAACTTATATAATAATCGTGTGAAAGAAAAACTGGTGGCCTCGTACAGTTGGACAGTTTTTCGTTGCCGTTGAATATAGGATAATATTCTTCAAGAGGATGTTTAATTTTGTTCTGAATTTCGTTTCTTGTGGCTCTTGGTTTATTCGTAAAAATCATCGTGCAAAGTCTAAATTTTATAATCAATTTTTTAATCATCAAAAATATCGCTGAAAAAAGCATATGCAATTACAAGAAATTAATATCATGAAACGATTGGAAATAATATTGTTGTCAATATTCCTCATATATGTTCCTTTCATTACAGATTGAAACGTCCACATTATTATTATCCATGTTTTTCAAATACTTAATGCCAAAGAACAGTGCATGTCGGATATATATATATATTTTTTTTTCATTAATGTGTGAGATGTCGTCTACTATATATGAAAAAATTGAATCATCGTATAACATGAATACGCTGTATTGAAAAGCGCAGAATCATTAAGGGAGGGGGGGGGGGGTGGAAGGTTCATTTGCTATAAAAAAGCATATTTTGGATATTTTTTGTTGACGTACTGTTTGTATATATTTATATAATTAGTATAAAATAAAAGGACATTTGAGGAATATTGTGTGAAATTTTCGTTAATAATTGTGCAGAAATGAGCCAGTGACAGGAAATCTTCTCAGAGGCCACAAAAGTTACATTGCGGTGAACTGCATAACTCACCACTGGATCGCCCGAAAAAAATTCAACAAGATCGTATTATTTAATAAGTTTCTTGAGGTAACGCTGTCGAGTTTTTATTTTAATTTTTATTTCTTTTCAATTTTCAGTCAGACTGAGAAGACAAAATAGCGATTTTTCATTTAAAAAATTGGAACCCTTATTATTGCAAAATGAATTAAAATGATAAAAACAATTGACAGCGTTACCTCAAGAAACTTATTAACTAATACATTCTTCTTGGATTTTTTTCTCGGATGATCCAGTGATGAGTTATGCAGTTCACTGCAATTTTTTTGAGGTGTCTGCAAAGATGTGCTGTCAACGGCTCATTTCCGCATAATTATTGATGAAAATTTTACAGAATATTCTTCGAATGTCCTTTTATTATATACTTCTTACACAAATAAATATATATCAACCGTGTCGTAAAAAAAATTATCGTAAATATGCTTTTTTCGTAGCGAAATACCCCCCGCCCCCTCCCCTTAACACGTCTAGCCACCCGGGCCACTCGAAAAATGGGTATTATTTTTTAAAAGTCATAAACTCAACAGTATAAAACAATATATGTTAATTTTTTAACCTAAGGTGAAAATTAACCTAAGGTGAAAATGCCTCAAATAAATATTATTTTAAAGTATTATAGGACGAATATTATTATAAGATAAATTTCCGTTCCAGGCAAACAACGAAAAAGCATCTTCGTTGGCAGAATCCTGAAAAAAAAAGTTTTTTTTTTTTTCATGTTGCCAAGTAACGAAGTAACTTGGCTCGGATCAGTACAGTAAATACTGAAGCGAAGGAAGGGATTTATAAATAAAAGGATCATTGTCGAATTTTTGCCAATACTTGTGGTTTTATATATTTAACTCTTTAAAAAAATGCACAGCCGTTTCAGATGTTTTTTTTTATGCTACAATTCACATCCAACATCAATAACTGTTCATATAAACATCTGTATAACTATTTTCAGTTCTGTGACAATTGACAAATATTATATATTAGATTCCTTTTTATCACATCACATTATTTATCACATGTTGAATGCATTGTTTTCACATATTCGCAGTCATTCAAGTGTACATGTTTTTACAACTAATTAATATTATAAACGTTCGTGTACATATTGGTGCATTTATATTTAAATACATTTTTTTGGGGTTAGTATTGCACAGTGATTTAATGCGCTGTCCGCCGCGTAACAAAGGCCATAGCCGGGTAAGTAGGGAAAAATGGCCCCCGCATTTTTCCCAGCGAAATCTGGAGTATATTCTGAGGTGCAAAAAAAAACAAATTTTCTGAAAATTTCATCCCCGTCCACGCAATGGCTTTAGAAAAATGATTTTTTGTAATATAAAAAAATTCCGGAAACGGTTCAGTGGATCAATTTGATTTTTTTTGGTCCTTGTTACGATCAAACGTGTTACGAAATAAAATTATAGAACATCTTGCGAAAGATTAAGGTTTAAAAAAAAATTATGTTCCTTGTTTTATTTTTTTTTTTACTAAATCCACTTGGGGTACAATAACGAATTTTTTTTTCATGTAATCTTTGGGCACCTCATTAGATTATATAATATTTTTTTTAAATGATCGGTTTTGTACGCCACAGTTTAAAAAAAACAGACTTTATTGATGTATTTGCGTTATATATCTATATAACTAAAATATATCAATAAAGTGTGTTTCTTTTTTTTCACTGTGGCGTACAAAACCGATCATTTTGAAAAAAGTATATAATCTAATAAGGTGTCCAAAGATTATATGAAAAAAATTTCGTTAGTGTACCCCAAGTGGATTATAGTAAAAAATAATAAAACAAGGAACATTATTTTTTTTTCAAATCTTAATCTTTCGCAAGATGTTCTATAATTTTATTTCGTAACACGTTTGATTGGAAGAAGTACCAAAAAAAATCAAATCGATCAACTGAACCGTTTCTGGAATTTTTTTTATATTACAAAAAATCATTTTTTTTAAAGCCATTGCGTGGACGGGGATGAAATTTTCAGAAAATTTGTTTTTTTTTTTGCACCTCAGAATATACTCCAGATTTCGCTGGGAAAAATGCGGGGGCCATTTTTCCCTACTTACCCGGCTATGGCCTTTGTTACGCGGCGGACAGCGCATTAAATCACTGTGCAATACTAACCCCCAAAAAATGTATTTAAATATAAATGCACCAATATGTACACGAACGTTTATAATATTAATTAGTTGTAAAAACATGTACACTTGAATGACTGCGAATATGTGAAAACAATGCATTCAACATGTGATAAATAATGTGATGTGATAAAAAGGAATCTAATATATAATATTTGTCAATTGTCACAGAACTGAAAATAGTTATACAGATGTTTATATGAACAGTTATTGATGTTGGATGTGAATTGTAGCATAAAAAAAAACATCTGAAACGGCTGTGCATTTTTTTAAAGAGTTAAATATATAAAACCACAAGTATTGGCAAAAATTCGACAATGATCCTTTTATTTATAAATCCCTTTCTTCGCTTCAGTATTTACTGTACTGATCCGAGCCAAGTTACTTCGTTACTTGGCAACATGAAAAAAAAAAACTTTTTTTTTCAGGATTCTGCCAACGAAGATGCTTTTTCGTTGTTTGCCTGGAACGGAAATTTATCTTATAATAATATTCGTCCTATAATACTTTAAAATAATATTTATTTGAGGCATTTTCACCTTAGGTTAATTTTCACCTTAGGTTAAAAAATTAACATATATTGTTTTATACTGTTGAGTTTATGACTTTTAAAAAATAATACCCATTTTTCGAGTGGCCCGGGTGGCTAGACGTGTTAAGGGGAGGGGGCGGGGGGTATTTCGCTACGAAAAAAGCATATTTACGATAATTTTTTTTACGACACGGTTGATATATATTTATTTGTGTAAGAAGTATATAATAAAAGGACATTCGAAGAATATTCTGTAAAATTTTCATCAATAATTATGCGGAAATGAGCCGTTGACAGCACATCTTTGCAGACACCTCAAAAAAATTGCAGTGAACTGCATAACTCATCACTGGATCATCCGAGAAAAAAATCCAAGAAGAATGTATTAGTTAATAAGTTTCTTGAGGTAACGCTGTCAATTGTTTTTATCATTTTAATTCATTTTGCAATAATAAGGGTTCCAATTTTTTAAATGAAAAATCGCTATTTTGTCTTCTCAGTCTGACTGAAAATTGAAAAGAAATAAAAATTAAAATAAAAACTCGACAGCGTTACCTCAAGAAACTTATTAAATAATACGATCTTGTTGAATTTTTTTCGGGCGATCCAGTGGTGAGTTATGCAGTTCACCGCAATGTAACGTTTGTGGCCTCTGAGAAGATTTCCTGTCACTGGCTCATTTCTGCACAATTATTAACGAAAATTTCACACAATATTCCTCAAATGTCCTTTTATTTTATACTAATTATATAAATATATACAAACAGTACGTCAACAAAAAATATCCAAAATATGCTTTTTTATAGCAAATGAACCTTCCACCCCCCCCCCCTTAATGATTCTGCGCTTTTCAATACAGCGTATTCATGTTATACGATGATTCAATTTTTTCATATATAGTAGACGACATCTCACACATTAATGAAAAAAAAATATATATATATATCCGACATGCACTGTTCTTTGGCATTAAGTATTTGAAAAACATGGATAATAATAATGTGGACGTTTCAATCTGTAATGAAAGGAACATATATGAGGAATATTGACAACAATATTATTTCCAATCGTTTCATGATATTAATTTCTTGTAATTGCATATGCTTTTTTCAGCGATATTTTTGATGATTAAAAAATTGATTATAAAATTTAGACTTTGCACGATGATTTTTACGAATAAACCAAGAGCCACAAGAAACGAAATTCAGAACAAAATTAAACATCCTCTTGAAGAATATTATCCTATATTCAACGGCAACGAAAAACTGTCCAACTGTACGAGGCCACCAGTTTTTCTTTCACACGATTATTATATAAGTTTTCAGTTCTCTTAGCTTATCGTTATTCTCAAGTACTCAAAAATGACGCTTTTTCCCGAATTATGGAAGAATTAAAATTTTAAGAGACTAAATATATGTTCGTGGCATTATTAAAGAATAAAGTTATAACAAAATGCCACTCGTGAAACTTCCATTCAGAATCAGTCGATAAACTAGAGAACTGACAGAGCGGGTAGTCGGTACATGCGAAAACATTTTGCTCGTATATTTCTCGTTCCCGGGTATGGGTGATTCGAAAAAAGTACAGCCGCTAGGAAATGTAAGTTGAGCACACTACGCTGTGCAGGGAGGACTCGGTGGCAAACTGACACAGGGCAGCGAATCGCCCGGCCCGAATCTGAAGAGTGGGGATACGCGAGCGTCGGGGAAATGTCGAGCTGCTACGGCCGTCGATTTGCCTCGGTGGCGAACTGCCCACACGTCGAATTGAACAGTGGCGAACTGACACGATGTCGAACTGCACTGTGGCGAACTGAGACCCTGCCAAGGGCGAAGAGGTATTTTAATTTGCGAGCGTCACAATACTCATGCAAAAACACAACGCACACATACACCAAAAAAAACGTAAACATTGAGCGAGCCAGCGCGTCACGATCCACCGCGCCGCGATCGATGGAGCGAGTAAGGGAGGGGGAAAGATTATCGACGCGTGATAATCAATGCGGGTTGCGCTCGGAAGGGTTTACCATCCGAGTAATCACGCGAAGTGAACATTTACCGACGGAGAAAAACTTTGCGGAAATTACAAGAACAACACAAACAACACATTACACCTACACAAGGCGGTCTTTTCCTTTGTATGGATATACATTAAAACTGAAAAAATTGTTTTTCTATTATAAAATACCAAAACACCCGAGTCTCAACTAATTTCGTCCCTAGTCGAGTCCTGAACCAATAAATTTATTTGTAACGAAATCCGACTCGTTACAATATATATATACACACACACACAAACGCGCGCGCGCGTGTGTGTGTGTGTGTTTCCAGGTGTATTTCTCAACCAAAAAGTTTTCTATGCGTAGACATAGTGTTCAAAGCATAAACCATATATAATTATGCAAACTTACATAAGTAAGTGCATCACAGAAAAAAAAACAAAAATCCGCTACAAGCCACCAATATACAGACTACTTGAATCATAGCAATATTGCGAGAATGCTCGCTGGGCGAAAGAATTTTTGTTTAGCACGAGAATATTTTTCAACCAAATATGAAAGTACGCCACTACATGGAGAAATTTTCTACGCTTGGCGATGATCGAAGGGCCAACTTGTTTATTCCCCTCTTTAAATTCCATTTTTTCAACCGATTGCATTTCAAAGCCTCACGTCCCGGTCAGCCACACGAATAATGAGCCATTGATGTTGATTCTCACGTACAACAGTTTCAACGTGTATCGAATGTTCAGTACTCGCAATTATACACGTACATGTCCGACTTTTTATGGCATTGGGGCCCAAACTGTCCGTAACTTCCGGTCAATGTCGCAGGCGCGGAAGTAAAACGGATCGCGAAAACGATAAAACCGGTAGAAAGAAAGTATCTTCGGCCAAACGTTGAGTTTATACAGCTTTACATTCTTCGGTACCCTATATTTATGTATGAATTGGGCGTGACATACATGCGTAGCATGTTTAACTCGGATGCGTATTACACCCAATTCATACATGAATATAGGGTACTGAAGTATGTAAAGTTGTATAAACTTAGCTTTCGGCAGAATATACGTTCTGTGTTCATTGAATCAAGAACGCTACAGGAACTACTGTTTTCAGTTTGAATTGCAAGCAAACAAGGAACACATAAAATAGTATCGAATCTCGCTTAAGGGGTTACGAGGGTTTCGAAGCCGAAAAAGCATATTTTCTCTATTAAACAAAAATATATAATATATAAGTTATTTTATTCAAAATCTTATGTACATAAAAGAGCAACATTTCAACGATGTTTTTAAAACATTTTATCAAAAAATTTAGGAAATTCTGCCGTTGTAATCTGGTTTTCGGAGACCCCTAAATAAAATGTCCTCGTGGTGGTCAGGATAACCCATGATAACTTTATCTGAAACTAAAAAACCAAATTTTTTCTGTTAGTAGATAAGTGTATCTCGCGATTGAACGAAGGATTTTTTAAAAAATTCAAAATTGAATTTTTGGCAGAGTTTCATGCAAAATAGTTCAATTGTTGGTACATTTTACACTACGTATAGCCTTGAAAAATTAGTTGTAATTGAAAAAAAACCTTCGTTCAATCACTAGTCAATGCTATTTTGAATAAGTGTGCAACATTTCAATAAGATCAGTACATTCGTTTTTGAGAAATCCTGTCCACCGACTTCGAAAATAATGTTTTGAGAAAAATGCGATTACCTGCGTCGCTCCCGGCCGGTCTTTCCCAACGGGGGGAATTTCCAAAGGCTCTGTCTCTCCTAGACTTTTACTCCGATTGACATAAACCTTTGGGAAAATATTCTAGACATACCGTACTATTAGATAATAAAATAAATAAAAAATTGATTTTTTGAAATTTTCAAACCCGCGTAACCCCTTAACAAATACTGAAAGCAGAAGGATGAGGAAACGATGGCGATGTCCGATCTTAGGTTCATTTTGGCATAGTATCGGAAGCACGTGTATGCGTGTAATTATTCAACACTATACATACGAAACGCTGATGCGCACGCTTTATTTATCAATTAATATAAATAATATTGCAGTCATGGCGCGTCCTACTTTTCAACACTTTCACTCTCCAACGGTTACGTTATTTTGCCTCATGCTACATGCGGTTCTCCAGACAAAGAGCCTGTATATGCATTCGACTACGAAAACGACGGCAGATGCTAACAATGCGTGTAACGTATCGAGAACCAGCGAGCTATTCCATTGATATTCATATAAATGTGTATTCATATCAATGTATTTATATCCGCATATATACTACATCATACAGAATTATTATTCGTACGTATTTGCGAAAGGACAGAGGTCTTAAAATGCGGTTAACCACACGTTCATAGTTTACACGTTATTTCAATTTTGTATTTTCCCCTGAAATAGATTTGCGCATCCACTATGAAAGGAATTAAAAAATAATACATACATATATACGTGTACGTATCCATACAGAAAGATAAACTCTTAGGGGCGAGGTAAGGTTAATTCGGTGAAAAAAGGCATGTTTTAAAGATTTTTTTGGCGATAAAAATAGTGTTAGTTTATTAAGTCAATTTCCATATAATAATGCAACATTTTAAACAATATTTTCCTAAATTTTCATTGCAAAATATTGAAAATTGAGCGAGGGACAGTGAATCTCCGGAGGCGCCTCGAAAAAAGTTGTTTTGCGGTGTACATCACAACTCGCAACAGAAACATCTGAAACAAAAAAATCAAAATGTATTTGTTAAAGGAGATGTTTCTCGAAGTAACCACGGGAGGATTTTTTCAATTTTTCGTAGCACTTGGGAGTCAAAACACCGATTTTCGCAACAAAAAATGGCTTATTTGTTGTTGTAAAATTAATAATTATTTTTAAAAAACATAAAGCTCCCGACAATACCTGGTGAATTATGTGAAGAAGTACTGTGCAACATTTCAAAACGATTGGTCCAGTAGATTTTGAGTTATGGCGTACACGGACTTCAAACATGACAAGTTTCAGAAAAACGCTTTAAAGTTTTGTACATTGAAAAATTCAAAATAAAACTCGATAATTTTCTTATACCCTCACAGAGTCGTCGATGCCAGGTCCGTAGAGCAATAAGCTTCCATCAACATGATCTAGAGCATCTTTTTCCATTTGTCTACGCAAAACTCTTCCTTTTTTACTGTCGTGCGCCGCTTGCTCCTCTACTCTACTAATTCGCAATAAAAACCCGGCCTGGAGCAATGGATGGTCAAAGACTCATAACTTTGTCCATTTTGCTCCGATCGACTTGAAATTTTGACACAATATTCTTGAGATATTAGGTGTTCATTAAATTTTTTTTAATGCAAAAAAAAATTCAATAGCTTACCCCCCCCCCTTAAGGTAATTCTATCGCTTCACACTAGTCATACCGCTGATCATACTTGAGACTTGTATAATTCATATTTTTAACATATGCGAAAAAAAATAATTCGTAATATCTAAAATTTTCCATGTGTAAACTGGTGAATGAATGTTCATATTTAATTAGAAAAGTGAAAAAAATTGTATTTCCAATGATTCGTGCAGTGTTTCTAGGTTTAAAATTTGGTAACATTGGTTCTATCTCCGTCTTTTTTTACTCAACCAGGCGAGTTTAATCTCCATGCATTTCAACGTCGATCTGTCAAAACAATGTCAGGTGCGGGAAATATAAAGCATTGTATTCGGGACACGACTGGTAAAAAGCGTGGAAAATTTGTGTCGGCGAAACATGACCGTTCAAAATGAAATATGTGTGGAAATTCGAATGAGTGAGATGAGGTTAGGACTACAGTCAGCTGTTGCCTTGCTGTCACGTCTCTTTATCGTAGCAAGTGCTAATAAATCCAATACCGGGAGTTCAAATTAAACTTAATATTACATAAAAATTAGATCAATAAGCGTAATTTTTTAAGAGCATTGGATTACTACCAGGGTTAAGTATGTAAAACTGATTATTTTTAATAATCTGAGGAATTCCCACTATTATATACACTTTTGTAGCGACCGGAAATTGGGTTTTTGGATGTCGGCTCGGAATTCTTTCACAAAAATACGCAATTTGTTATCTCTGTAATTAGGTCGAAAACCGACCCTGACATTTTACAAAGACGATTATTAATATATTTAGTGAAGCTAAAAAAACGAAAATCCTATGGATTTAAGCCTGGCGATAGGATTACTTTAAGGCCTTAGGCCACTCTAGAGGCCGAAAAAATAGGCTTTTTAGGGATTTCTTTTTCAGAAAAACTACAAAATAAATCGGGATTACAAAAAAGGGTGTTTATCATACATATCAGTGACTGTATACAATAATTTTTTTGAAGCGATTAATTTCAAAATGGCGGCTGTGCAGCGTTTTTTCGATAACTTCTCCATTTTTCCAGGGTCCACGGCCGGACAAACAGCTCCTATAATTTTTTAAATAATTATGAGTCAATTATTTTTTTCCGATTATATATAATAACTGCTATAAAAGTACGTAGGATTTTTTAGATATATTAATTATTGACCAAATGGCGCACTTCTAAAATGGAAAGTGAAAAATTTGCCTAAAAAATCGTCAGATAATTGTTAATAACAAATGAACTATGCAATATAAAAAAAAATCCTACGTACTTCCATAGATAATGTATTTTTCAAGATATATTCAACATTTCAAGTGAATCGGTTGAAAATTGTATGAGTTATGTTACCGGCCAACTCAAAAAATGCAGTTTTGAGAAAAACACGTTTGAAGTTTTGAGTAGTCTCGCTGCGGACCAGGCGGCCTTGTACTAAAGATTCTTCTAGATAAGATCGAATCGCACGTACGTCGCTTTTGGTTTGATATGGGGCAAACAAGGTGTTCTTCCTGTCGTATATTACGACGACCAGCATTCAATTAGGTTATTCAATTGATTTTTTATAATTGTAAAGGTCATGTGCGGTTTTTATAAAAAAAGTATATTTTTCCAATATAATTTATAAAATTATAGCACTATGAAATTTGTATTCTATACGACTCAGCCAAAACGTGCGGAGTGCTTCCGAAGTTACTCGAGCGCGCTGTGACGTCACAATGTTATACGAGTCTATTCGTGTAGTAACTGCGACCTCTCTTGTCGGCACAGCGGTGGAACGGATCTGCATTACACTTGCAAAAATGGAGGTTGGGAACCATCCACTCAAGCCGACTGCGCAGCTGACGTAGATGATAACAGTACCTTTCGAAGCCTTCTCTTATTGTCTAGCATTCTGGTCGGCGCTTCTCCCACCATGCGCTACACTGATCGATATGCGGCGCATAGTGGGGAGCTGTTGCATCTGTGGAGGTCCCGATAATAGAGGTCGTAGTGTATTAGTCAGTACTAGTATCCTGTAAAAATCTACAGATGTTACACAAAGTGCAACTATTTCATGGCATTGAAAATGTAATCAGACTTTTCGGGTAATACATAACAGGTACACTGTAAAAAATGATATGAAATTTACAATACATTTAAGATACAAAGGAATTGAATTTTACGAACTCAGTAGATGAAATTAAATTTGAAACACTTGTACCGTAAATTTAAAACAGGAACATGAAATTCTAACGTGGATATAGAATTTAATAAATGCAACATGGAATTCCGAAGACAAGTTTGTAAATTTGTGGAAAATGTATTGCATTAACCCGTGTCTTCAATTGAAAATTACCACAGATGTATAACAAATCAACTATAAAAAACAGAGCATTGAAAATACAAAACAGCTTTGAAATTTATTTACAGCTGCCTGAAAAATATAATATATGTGAAACTGAATTTTACGATACGTACAATGCATGATCACAACAGATTCATTTAAAAGTGCGAAACTGGAATTGAAAAAAAATTCATAAACGCTGATGAAAATCACATGAAACAATGTGAAAATTATATTAAATTTACACTACATTTAAGGCACAAAAGAATTGAATTTTACTAACTCAGTAAATGAAATTGAATTTAAGACACTTGTACCGTAAATTTAAAACAGGAACATGAAATTCTAACGTGGATATAGAATTTAATAGATGCAACATGGAATTTCCAAGAAAAGACTGCAAATTTATGGAAAATGTATTGCATCAACCCGTGCCTTCAATTAAAGATTACAACAGTTTTGTATTAATTCAACTATAAAAAACAGAGTATTGAAAATACAAAACAAGTTTGAAATTATTTACGGCTGCCTGAAAAATATAATACATGTGGAACTGAATTGGAATTCGAAAGTATCGTGATTGTACCCTTATCTGATATTATTTCTCATCGACGCGGAGTTAAATATAAGACAAATCTTTAGGAATATCGATGATGTACTTCTCGGAATAATACCATTCAGTACATGAATACTGTGATTTGATTCAGAAAATTTCAACACAAAAGCCACTGACAATAACAATTGTTTGTCAAAAACAAATCCCAGGTAAGTTGAATTTAATGTGTTCGTATATTAATATTGAAGAAACATTTTCTGATTTTCATAATTATTGACCCGGACGATATCTCAAAATCACATGAATTTCAAATACATGCGTGCAGTGGAACCGACAGAGATGGGCGCGCGGTCGGTGTGCAAGCTCGGCGGTCAATGAAGTTAAGCAGCATTGGAGGCTGCCAATACTTGGAGCGGTGACCGCTTGCCCGTGCACTGGTTTGCGCGTCAACCTCTGAATGGGAGGCAGTTTGTCTGAGTTTCTGATGGTGATACAACTGAAACTCAGCCAAATATAGCCGCCTGTATCGGCCGAGGTTTTCCACAGTTTCCCTGGGCCCCCGTGCAAATGCGATACAGTAGTGCATTAGGAAAGAGTGGCTGCGGTCAACGCTCTAGGAACTCTGGAAGGATTGTGAATGTCGGAAGGAATGGAAGGAATAAAGAAGGGGATTGTAAAAGGGGAAGGATCCCGTGCCTCTGAAGAATACATGTATATAAAAAAATACATACGTGCAGTGATTTCACTGCATTTATATTTTATTATTGAAGTATTCAATATTAATTATGGGATAAAGCTGCGAAAAAATCATATATACAAGTATAACGAAAGCATCATACAGTATATGAATTGAGTGGTCTTAATTTGATAATTTTTACATAAAAACGTATTGCAATTATCAATTTCTGAAATAGACTTAATACTCAAGATCAGTAATTTTAATACACACCCGTATATTGATATTAGCAAATGGTTCTTGATTTCAATATACATGGATGTGAACATTTTTTTACACGTGCATTATTTTTCAAACGCACAAGTATATTAATACTACGGACCTACACATTTATTTTTAAAATAACCTGCTTTGGTTTTTCAAAATATTATCTGAAATTTCATAAACGGCGTCCACATAAAAACATCATACACTTGTGTATTAATTTTTACATAGAAGCTTTTTACAATGTACATTAAAGGTAATACTTTGGTTCCGTGAAATTAATACACACTCGTATACTGATATTAGCAAATGGTTCTTGAATTTAATATACACTCGTATTTTGATATCTGCAAATGGTTCTTGATTTCAATATACTTGGATGTGATTATTTCTTTACTCGTGCATTATTTTTCAAACGCACAAGTATATTAACATTACGGAACTATACTTCTATTTTTAAAATAACCTGTTTTGGATTTTCAAAATCGTATCTGAAATTTCATAAGCGGTATCCGCATAAAAACTTCCTACACTTGTGTATTCATTTTTATACAGAAATTTTTTAACGTGTACTTGTAAATAATATGAGTTGGTTTTTATTATTTTTCAAAAAAACATTGATACATTGAGGTATATAATTGGATTAGTTTTGGATTTGTTTGGGTTTGTTTGTATAATAATTGTTATATCATTTTTGTAATATATTTGCAGAATAAGTTGTAATGTAATTTGTAAAATAATCACGAGGTTAGAATTGGGTAGGGGAAGGGCATTTTTGAACCGATCACAGGCATTCAGTATGTCGCAGCTCCCCCACTCTACTGCAACACAGTGGAAGTGGAGTAGGGGTAGAGTTAGTTTCGTGTGACATCCTGCTAACTCAGGCCCCGATACCCAGCCTACCTCAACAAACATACCCTAGCGGATTGGGAGACCGAAAAAAACCTTTGTCATCGGTCACGGTCATTTTCTGCCCTTTTTGAACCGAAAAAACTGACCGAGCAGTGACCGAACAACGTTTTTTTGAGGTTAGTCACTTGACCGGTTTTTTTCGGTTTTCGGTCACTATAATAAAAGTAAGGTTAGTCACTTGACCGGTCTTCGGTCACTGGGGTGTTTCTTTCGCTCTTTAATTCGATGGATAACCACTCGCGTACTTTGGCTGCCGTTAGCCTCTCCTGATGATTTAGACGACGGCAATGTTGGAGTTTCCGGCATGCAACTGTAACATAAACACGGCATTGTTATTTTTTTGTAACAAGGTAAATGGTAGCCCATTTAGAAATATAACCTGCTACGCTCGAATTGTTCATTATTTGAGATCATTTACCGTATAGACCCTCTATCTCTCTGTCGCTCACAACCGGATAGCCCTCGCGTCCCAACGTCCGTTTAACTACGAGTTTTAATCGTTGATTCTGGGACCACAACCCTTCTACCAGCGCACACGACATATAAACGTCGATATTGGTAAGAACTCGTCAAATGTGTCGCTCAGCATTGCGTTGCTGCATCAGGCAGCGTTCAATATGGCTGCGCATGAAGAGACGTGTTGCGCCTGCGTGTACGTTGAGCGACCATCTACTCTATCGAGGACTCCTCGGCGGGGAGGCGAGGATTGCCGAGAACCGTGAGTTACACCACGTGGAATACGCTTATCTATTATTTATATGAAGTCAATACTCAGTGCATAGGATATTATAACGTATATGTATAATGCAGTGCACATGCTCGTACTTTTTTCTTTACAATATTTTAATTTCATTTTGTTTACAAAGCAGCAGCAGCAGCGTGGAAAACATATGTGGCATACATACATACGTAACGTGCTACACGAAATAGCAATAATTGCAAGAAAACAATGTATATTTCATTTCATTCTTGTCAACATATAATAATTATTTCCTTTCTCATTTACAGATGGAAAATCGGATGAAACACCTCAAGTGTTAAGTGACTAACCTCACTTTTATTACAGTGATCGAAAACCGAAAAAAAACGGTCAAGTGACTAACCTAAAAAAAACAGTGTTCGGTCACTGTTCAGTCACTTTTATCGGTTCAAAAAGGGCAGAAAATGACCGTGACCGAAATAGGGTCATTTTGACCAATTTTTGGTCTTTTTTTTAGGTCTCCCAATCCACTAGGGTATACAGTTATAAAAGCATTTTCAATGTTAAAAATGGCACTAATGAAGTTATATAGGACTTGTTTCGTTCCTCTCTGTATGAATACCACGAAAATGAGTTCGGCAAGAGTTAAACTAACAACAAAGCTTTGGCCCCACGAATTTCTGCAGCGTTAAGGGGTTAGGCCACTATAGAATTTCCGAAAAATCGATTTTTTTTCATGGTCCCCTAGGACCTCAAAAATGATGTCCCAAAATATTACATCATACATACATCATCGGGCGAGAATTACAGTAGCTTTTTATATTTTAAGAGTTTTTGAGATGCGTCTTCAAAAGCAAAACCTCACCTGTCACAATTATTTACACCGAAGCGTAAACCGTATAACATATAATTCTATAGCTTATAACATCGTGACGTCACAACCATCAGCGCCATCGCGCGGCGTTTCGCGTAAGCGTCTACGATTTGGATTTCCGTGATTTAAAAACAATTAATAATTATCTTTAGGATTATTTTTTAAAAGTCCCTTCGCCGTCCTGTTTTATTATCACAAAAGCACAATTCTAGAAGAAGAAAATCGAACTTTTTTTAAACAACCTAATTTCTCATTCCAGAAAAATGTATGACACATTATGAGAAACTGGTTTTAATGCTTAAGTGGTTTTTTGTCTTTTTTATTCTGCCAGTCGGAGTGCTTCATGTGGTATACTATTTAGTAACATGGCGCTCCTCGTCCTCTCGTTCTCTTTCCCTTCTCTCTTTCCCTCACCTTTCAGAGTCCCTTCCTCTCATGTACCTATCTGCTTCGCAATATGTTAAGGATCCTCAGGTATTGCGAGCACGCTTACACCATATAAATTATCATTAACTGAAAGTACAAACGTTACCCTACATCTATGTGCAATATTGCTCAAGATTCTTCTTATATACACCCGAATGCGGATGGTTAGGTGCCTCGAGCTTTGCCTATGAATGATCGCAATTAACATACCTGATAATCACATTCACTCTACACTTTTTATTCCATTTCTTTTTAAACACTCTCGTGCTGACAATCAAACGGAGTTACGAAACTCGAATTTGTCTAAACACTGGGTTAAGTATATCAAAGGTTTTGTATCGATTTTTTTATGCTGCAATTTTGTCGTTATTTTTGACGAAATAAAATGCGTGCTACTTTTTGTGAGTCAACTTAATTCGCGTTGAAACTGAAAGTTTCGTTGACTCTTTGTCTTCGAGGATGTACCTCACGCTGCCGCAATTCCCAAGCACCTCAACTGTTTATAACGTTCCCATAGTGTTCGATGAGGATGTATGACAGTAACCGCGCTACAATTACGTGGTAAATGATTGTATCATTTTCGAAAAAGGTTCTTTCGTACATAAATCACCTATACCACAAATCTAAACTGTTTGTATGATTTTTGCATTGTGCTTTCACTCATCATATTTGAGAGAAAACCAACTTCCCACAAAAACGCATGTGAAACTACTGCACATTAAAAGTGATACAATTCTTCAATAGGTTGATGGGTCAATCCCAAATTTTGCGTACAAGCTTTAAACAAACGAAGTAATAATATATCCATGTTTATCACCATCGTAGCATTTCGCTCTCACTCCCGTACATTCTTACCAGTTCTGGATTTGCAAAATCTGGGGAATAGGATATTTTACTATGTGCAAGGAAAATACTAAGAATGTATAAATAAGGTAGTTTTCGAAATAAGCAATCGAATAATGTTAGTTCTAATTTATAAAAACACAAAACAAATTTTATAATTCATTTTTTAAAATACTTTTTCTATCTGTTCAACGAACATGCGAAACGGTAGCCGCCACAATGGATTCCGACGTGACGTCATTGACATAGTAAACAAAGAAAGTGGTAGACGTATTACTCTCTAACCTGTGAAAGAAAGCGGCCACAACTATATATTCTCGTTTGTCATAGTTAATTGCAAGTTTTCAAATAGTTAACTGTACTTCAAAAAAGAACAAATTCGTTTTTTTCGGACTACGACTTTGGATCTCTTCTCGCAAGTTTTAACCAAGTCTTCCTCATATTTATATCAATTAGCATTTTATTCCACAACTTTCCCGGTGTGTTTACACTAGTATTCTTACATTTAGGAACAGCACACAAATGATAGGGATTGTAACTCACTTTTAACAAAAAAATGTACGTATTCACAATTGGCGCAGCGTCGATGTGTACTATGCAAGTGACGACACGAACCGAAGCAGCATGGCGGCTAGCGTTGAATGCATTTTTATGGCATTTATCGATTTCATAAAGTAGAATTAAAAATTGTAGAAGTTTATTACCACCCAAGAATCCAATTGAGACACCTTTCAAAAAGCGTGTAATACCCTATTGCCGGAAAGGCCACAGTGGACTGCTTTTGTCTTTGGTCCCCACGTAGCGCGCAAGAAATATTATTGCAGGTGTGCAAACGATTTCAAATGGATATCCTGTACCCAAGACACGCGTTTCGTGCATGAGGTCAACATCGTTATATGACATTTTCGGTTTAGCCTAAAGTTGATTTACCTCCGAAAATTCAATGTTTAAACATTATATCATTATAAATGTTCTACTGGACAGGACTCAGCTTAGATTATCTTCCTCTATACCTATTCAGGTTGATAAATATATCTGACAAAAGTTTCTTTTTCACCGGCTTGTGCCAAAGTACAGATTACGCTTCCATATGGGTACACTGGTATTCGACACCATAGACGTTTTCCCAAATCCCTATGCCCGGTTAGATCCACATATTTTGCTGTATTCCTGCGTGATCGCGGATGTGACAATTCATTGAATAGTGATGTAGCAATTTCCGAGAGGTTCGACCGACGCACGAGGCAGTAAGTGAAAGTCTTACCTAATCTCCTTACTTTTACTTACCGACTGTAATGTAAAAAGTACTCAAATGATTTGCCAACATTCTTCGTTCGTTTCGGTTAGTCCATCATCAAGCTGATGTGAGACAGATGTGAGAGAGATATGAGTCCGAGCAGGGTGACAATAATGGCGCTATTGGCAAAGCGAAAGAAACAGAGTAAGAATATTTTCAACATCATATGAACAACAGCAAACATCAGGCAGTGAAGGCTTCTAATTTTCATTTACATAGGTCAGTAAAAAATACATGTGGAATATCTTCGAATCATTTCACTTTATTGAACTTATAGGACAAAATGGTACCCGCTGTGAGAAAACTAAAATATGACTATTTTCACTTCAAATTAGACTCAAAGCATCAACAAAAGACGGCATAAACAGAATCCGCCATTTTTTTGTGGCGAACATAGAGTACTAATCTTCGACAACTGGCATCAGGAAGTATTGAGGTTTAGTCATGGAGAATTACACGATCGAGCAACGCATACAAATTGTTATTTGCTGCATTGTTACTGCATAGTTATTGCAGACGAAGTTTCATGGTCGTGTTATCTCGCGCCGCGGCGATGTGAATTGGTCACCAAGATCGTGCTATGTGACGCCATTGGACTTCTTTCTTTGGGGTTTTCTGGAAGGAAAGGTGTATGCCAATGATCCACACATCATTCCGGAGCCCGTGAAAGCAATTGGACGCACCATTAATAAAATCAGACCGTAATTATGTCAAAAAGTTATTGAAAATTTCGTCAAAGGAGTGAGTGTTTGCAAACAGGAACGAGGCGGCTATTTATCGGATATTGTGTTCAACACATAACCCCCATGTCTATACCTTTTATTAAAATAAAAATATTCGTACTTTTCAAATAAATAATACATTTTATTATTGAATTAAAATGTCAGGTCACTTTGATACACCCTTTATAAGACCCACAACATACCAAACATATCATACGCCGTTGATGCGAAAAACAGTGGGATTATAACACGAAAGAAACCTTATCAAGGATTTGAAAATGAGGAACCAAAATAACTGAATATGAAATTCTATTGATAAGTGATTACTGATTATTATTTATTAAACATCGATCAACAGAAAAATGTGAGCATTTTACCGACGAATGTTAAAAGGAATTGATGTTTTTTTAGACATAGATAATCCAGTAAATCGTAACTGCGAAATATTCGATATTAGAAGTTCCACTATAACGATTTAAAGGTAGCAAAAGGAAAAATGGTGTAGGCCAGAAATGTTTGTAATTTAATTGTTTTAAATTGGCATTTCCAACACGCGTGACATAGGACAAGTCCCAGAGACCATCATTTTTCTGATGATAATGAAAAAAAAGGACGAGAAAGAAGCTCATAAACGACGGTGGAATGATGGACGCAGCTTTTACGGTTATTGTGAAAAAACGTTTATCACTTTTAACCATAAACTTTTTAATTTATCAGTCTCCAAAGTATGAAATACGTGATGAAACGTGATCGGCCGAATCAGATGATGCAGACTACTTGGCAACGCTGCGAATGATGCGCGTTCCACGGACCGCTTTCTTAAAACTTTAGTCTTTGAAAATTGTCCTTTATAGAGCTACCGGTTTTCTATTTGATAACTCTTTGATTTGTACACTGCACGAATTGCAAGAAGTGCACTGTCAACAACGGTGATAAGTATGGTTAGAGTAAGGGATTGGTTGTGCTTGCCAGCGACGTTGCCACATGTACGGACCGTATGTTCGGAGGTTAGTATGCGAGTATGCAGATACACAATCTTTCTAAGTGTGGGCATAGGCCCCGGGCAAGCCCTGCTAAAAATTGCTACCACAGGCAAGAAGATTGCTCTAAAACTTATTGTCGATTAATTTACTGTTATTTTTCAACTTTTAAATAGTAAGACATGCTACTCTCGTAGTTTTGAAGAAGGTGGATTCATTACTTTTTTAAAAATGATTGCTCGTTTAAAAACTCGCACGTATTTGCTTTTGAATGGGACTCTTTCACATGTACTACCTTAAAAGATAAATTGAACATCTATAGAATCAAGACCTGGATGATTGCAAGTGGAGCTAGAATTTTATGGTCAATCAGTGCAGTGAAAACATCAACAAGAGATGTTAAATGCGGCTAAATTAACGATTCAAAAAAATAACAGACTGCAAAATCACTTACATTAGATTTATTTTTTTCCCCAAAAACGATGTAGTAAAACTTATTCAAACTTCGAAATTAAGAGGCTATACCAGGGTGACACTTTTAAAAAATCATTTTTTTTTGCCTTTTTCGACAGTTTATACTTTCAAGAATATGAGATGAGATTTTTATACTTTCAAGATTTTTATACTTTCAAGGATATGAAATAAGATTTTTCAAATTTGCTGACATTGTCACTCAAAGAGCAATTATCCGATTGACTTGAAATTTGAACTGAGTACTCTTGAATATATTTACTCTACAATGAGGTAGGATATTTTTGATTGGATGAAAATTGACGATTTGGCATTGAAAAAAATGACTATTTTATAGGCAAGAAAACAGACTTTTTTTTCATAATTACGCCATTTTTTCGTTTTTCAGTTTCAGCTACTCAATCGGCCGGAATCACGTCAGCAGTGGAGGAACTTTTTTTTGGCGTCTCCGAAGGCAGCGCATGGGTCGCTTGGATCTCAATATTTTTCTATGAAAAATTATGTGATATAGGTCAAATAAAGCCAAATACATTCTTAATTTTCCGAAACATTTAATTGAGTACTTTTCTTCCAAAAAATTCCCGAAAATCACCCAAATTAGCGTTCACACTGGTATAGCTCCTTAAACTTTTGTGAACACTCGAAAAGATAGAAATTCCTAACACCGGATTATCGAGTTCCATCAAGTAACAAACTGTTGACTCAATTGTTTCTGTAGTCTCTTGATACCTAGTTGTGTTACACATCAAATAAGTTTGATGCTCGCCACACTAGTCTATGACGCAGTAAGATTTTTAAACCTTAATGGGACGGATATCATAAGATTTTTTTCGTATTTCCCATTGCCGCAATATGTTTGTCAAAAATGTGACAGTGCAAAATATGTAATCATATGACTCGTGATTTATGTCAGGCTCCTGTAAGGCTCTCATTTATTATTTGTGTTTGGAAGCAACGTTTTTTATTTAATTTTTAACAGTGTAACCCGTTAAATGTATTATTAGGTTATAATCGCGACTCAAGTGACGAGTCTTCGAAATCTGAACCCGAGCATGCGCACACTAGGCATATAATTGGCACTACACTGGCACATTGTACATAGGTGAAACCTGACGGATGACCATTGCGACCATCCATTGCGGATGACGACGTAAGGTAGCACTAACGGATTGTCTCCTCAACAGAAAATCTGTAAATTGCCGAATCTGAAAAAGAAAAATACAATACATTTAGATATAATAATAATCATGACGAGGAAAATAATTATTTGAGAAGTGAATGTGATAGCTGTGTGTATCATATTATGAAAAGTGAAGTATTAAGATAACAATCAGATTTGACTTGAGGGTTTACGTGGGTTAGAAATTTTTTTTAAATCCATAAAAAAAATTATTATCTCATAGAACAATTATTATCTCATAGAACAATTATTATCTCAACAAATTATTATCTCATAGAACAATATGTCTAGAATATTCTCCCAAAGTTTTAAGTCAATTGGAGTAAAAGTCTAGGAAAGAGAGTCTTAGGGAATTCCCCCCTTTGGGAAAGACCGGCCGGGAGCGGCGCAGGTAATCGCATTTTTCTCAAAACACTATTTTTGAAGTCGGTGGACACGATTTCTGAAAAACTAATCCACCGATCTTATTGAAATTTTGTACACTTCTTTAAAATAGCATTGACTAGTGATTGAAGGAACGTTTTTTTTCCGATTACAACTTGTTTTACAAGGCTATAACCTAGTGTAAATTGTACCAAATATTGAACTATTTTACATAGAACTCTGCCAAATATGCAAATTTCATTTTTTTAAAATCCTTCGTTCAATCACGAGCTATGCTTATCTACTAACAGAAAAAAATTGGTTTTTTAGTTTCAGATAAAGCTATCATGAGTTATTCTGACCATCACGAGGACACTTTTTTTTGAGGGGTGTCCGGAAACCAGGTCCTACTAGCTGAATTTCCCAAATTTTTGGATGAAACCTTTTTTAATATTGTTGAAATGTTATATATTATATATAACTTATATATTATATATATTTTTTTAATAGAGAAAATATGCTTATTTTGGCGTCGAAACGCACGTAACCCCTAAGCATCACAATTTCGACGATCTGTTTCCTGCCATTTTTGCATAGAAGTTCAGTCGTCTAGGCCTTCATATTAATAATGATCGAAGAATAGAATCAATAATCGCCGCATGTCCTACACACTTAGATTGTATTAAGTGTGTGGCGACATCTCGTAAGTTAGATTGAAATATACACGCAACCTTCCACAACGTGAAATTCATTAGTTTATGAGATAAACGCTCATTTCGACTTAACAGTCTCTTCCAAAGGTACATGAATTTTTGTGCGTGTTTGTTACATCGATATCCATATATATATATATATACACATATATATGTTAATTATCGGAGGAAAGTAGTAGCCAGCACGATTTCTTCACGTAACGCATAATATGGCGATTTTTTACGACTTTACGCTGGACGTTCCACCTGTAGTCGAGCCAAAGAAGAGCC
Source organism: Ophion slaviceki (assembly GCA_944452715.1). NCBI lineage: Eukaryota > Metazoa > Arthropoda > Insecta > Hymenoptera > Ichneumonidae > Ophion > Ophion slaviceki. Next base: position 42,729,509 of record OX101787.1, on the reverse strand, counting down.
TTCCCCCTGTATGTGTGAGCCTATATATTTTAGAGTCTTTGAGGCTACCATTTTACCTACGAAAATATCTCGATAATGCCCTTCGGCATTAATGTGTATACGTCATATTCTCGATAACTTGTATTTTATAAACATTCATCGTAGAGTAATAAAAAAGTTATGCCCATACATAAAATACGAGCGTACCAATGTAGTTGGCACTGTCAATGCTCTTACGCGGACGTGCTTGTGAGTGAAAGTTGTACCATATAGGACGCTCATCTCGTGTATCCCCGGAGCGATGCGCGCACAGTGCTAAAGCGGGCTTTCGCGAAGACTTCGTCAAATGTTCGTCACGGAAACTCACGTGGCGCTGTTCGCGCTGGCGAATCGGCTACTCTCACAGAAGCCTTTCCATTTCGAGAGAAGGCCACGAAGCATACTAAAAATAGTGAGGGGCAAAGATACTTCTAACTTCGTACTTCGAATTAACGGAATTTTATCATTCCACACCCGCACCCCACGTATCAATCACAAAGAGAATGTAAAATAAGCCGCGTTTTGATCATTCTTACTCGAACTGTGAACACAAGAATGTTGGGGTATTGTTTTTCTTTTCCTTTCACTTTTCATCAATATTGTTTCACATGCCCCCGATGCCAAAACTTGTTATTCTATGTAAACGTCGTGGAGACATGGTGGAAAAAAGATGTTCATGCAATCTTGGGCACGGTACTTAGCTGCTTACGAATTCTGTTCAGATGACCATGCGAGGTTAGAATTGCCAAGTATATCCTAGAAGTACCTTTTTCAGAAAATCGTAGAGACCGACGTATTAGGACAATGTTTTTAGTATAGCCTAAGGATGATTTTTTTGCGATTTCCCGGAAATAACCTTTTTCGCATGGCCGATGGACAGCTTGCTCAGGTTATTTTTAGGTTATCCTTAAATGGTTGCCCAAAAAAATGTTGAAAATAGTCGTTTAAGGTATCGCTTCACACTAGTCATACCAATGATCATACTTGAGACTTGTACAATTTATATTTTTAACATATGCAAAAAAAATAATTTGTAATAACTAAAATTTTCCATGTGTAAACTCTTTAATGAATGTTCACATTTAATGAGGATAATGAGAAATAGTTATTGCAACGATTTGCGCAGTATTTCTAGGTTTGATATTAGGCAACATTCGTTCTATCTCCGTCTCTTTTTACTCAATCAGGCGAGTTTAACCTCCATGCTTTTCAACATCGACCTGTCAAAGCAATGATAGGTGCAGGAAATATAAAGCATTGTATTCGGGCCACGACTAGTAAAAAGCGTGGATAATTTGTGTCGGCGAAATATGTCGGTTAAAAATGAAATATGGGTGGAAATTGGAATGAGTGAGATGAGCTTAGGACTACAGTCAGCTGTTGCCTTGCTCTCACGTTTCTTTATCGTAGCAAGTGGTAATAAATCCAATACCGGAAGTTGAAATTAAACTTGATATTATATAAAAATTAGGTGAATAAGCGTAATTTTTTCTGAGTGAGAGAGAGAAAATGAGTGTGATGAGGTTAGGACTACAGTCAGCTGTTGCCTTGCTCTCGCGTTTCTTTATCGTAGCAAGTGGTAATAAATCCAATACCGGAAGTTCAAATTAAACTTGATATTACATAAAAATTAGGTCAATAAGCGTATTTTTTCCGAAAGCATTGGATTACTACAAGTCTTAAGTATGTAAATCTGATCACTTTTAAGAAACTGACGAATTCCCACGATTGTATACACTTTTGTAGCGACCGGAAATTGGGTTTTTGTATGTCGTCTCGGAATTACTTCGCAAAAATATGCAATCTTAATTTCTTTTTTCTGTAATTAGGTCGATAACCGACCCTGAAATTTTGCAGAGACGATTATTAATATATTTAGTGAAGCTCAAAAAAAAAACGAAAATATTTTGGATTAAAGGCTGGCGATAGAATTACCTTAAAGAACGAGATTACCTTAAAGAACATCTCCTAAAATAGGTGTCCAAAGAACATTTCCTGCAATAGTTTGCCGAAAAATGACATCATTACATTGAGAGAAAAGTGAATGGTATTTACGAAAAACGCCGATGGCAAAAGCGGGGCTGGTAAAGTTCCCTACAGTTTATTGTCACCACATTCATAATATGTCTAACGTAAGGGGCAGATAACTTCAGGCGAGGAAGAAATTTGCTGATTTTCATCATATTTTTTGGAGGAGAAAGATTTCTTCACCATTTTTTAGACTTAGGGTATGTTTTATCACTACTTTGGGCTGTTACATGGTATTGAAAAAAAATCTTAATCTTTGAAAATAGCAGAGGTATGGCTTCTAAACTGCATTTTCAAAACTTACGTGACGTATAACTAAAGAACTAACCGACCGATTCTGATGAAATTTGGTGTAAATCTTTCTAACGTTATTGTCTAAATCATCACCCTAAATGTTTGTGAAAATAAAAAAAGTATGTTTGTATTCCAAAATGTAGCCATTTTTTCAGAAAATTCAACCTTTCTGTTTAAAAGCACACTATTTCATCGTTTTCAACATTTCTCACTTTTCTTGGTTTATATTCTGTGTATGAATGTTAATGAAAGAAAAATCTTCGGTGTTTTTTTTCAGATTAATCCCGTTGACGCTACGTGTTACGCCGTTTGACAAAATCTGCCGCAACCCGTTTAGACCGTGCCATATCTTTGCCATTTTCAAAGATAAATAAAAAAAACCACGTAACAGCCAGAAGTAGTAATAAAACATTCCCTAAGTCTCTAAGTGGTGGAGAAATCTTTAACTTTAAAAAATTGTGAAAATCAGTAATTTTTGCATCGCCTAAAGATATCTCCCCCCTTAACCGAGTTAAACTCGTGTTAAGTTTAATGCACTAAGCGTGGATCCGATTGATCCATTCGCCCTTAAACTTCGGTTAAGCCAGTTCGCCCTTAAACCAGAATGATCATCAGATTTAAAAACTGCGGATTTTTAGGAGGGGGGGGGGATAAGTTCTACGGATACATCACAGCGACGTACTGGCAACACTGCAAATCGGTTTTTTTATTGTTTGGCTCAAGGAAACTGATTGAAAAAAGTCTTTCGCTTAGCCCGACCTATTCGACATAGCATTTATTTGATTGAAAATGAAATTCATTCCTTTGACAACTTTTCCACTTCTAAGCTAGAAATACAGTAGTCTGAAATTTATGAGTACCGCAAAAAAAGAGTCAATAAACCTATCTGCACGTTCAAATTAACCCAGAGCGTAAAGGGAAACGCGGAACATAACATAGTTTAACAGGCCAATTTACGGTTTTGTTGTTTTAGATTAATAAGTTTACGTGGACAGAATGGTTATCGCTTTGTCCTCGTATGGAAATAAGTGGCAAAAAAAGACCTTTAGATTGGGGATTATGATTTTAGTAATAAAAAAAAAATTTTAATCCAAAAATGTTGATTAAACAAATCTGGTCGGATTCTGGTAGGATCTGGTAGGATCTGGTAGGATCTGGTAGGATAAAAATCTTTATATCGATATAAAAATCCTACCAGATTTTTTGATCAACATTTTTTAATTTTACTATTTTTCCGCTATGACACTCATATGAGCTCCATATGAGCACAGCATAGTACGTCACACCATGCCGCTAATATGAGCTCCGTATGAGCACAGCATAGTCACGTCACACCATGCCGCTAATATGAGCTCCGTATGAGCACTACAATTTCTTCACGCCGTGGCACCCATATGAGCCCCATATGCACTCACTTATTGTTAGATAATCGTGAGCTCAATTCGATAGTCTGATAAATTCACTGCATGCATATCCGCGTGAGAACAACTTTGCTTCATTTGGATGTATTATTGTGAATCATCATGTGATGCAAATATGACTTCAACGGGAGCACTCATAAGGGATACACAGCTGTGAGACCTTCTATGTCGCAGTGATGATGTACATATGATCCCAATATGATGTACATCGATCTATCTGGGTTGTTATTATAATATATGATGATAATATATTTTCATAATATAATTATATTATGAAACAACAAACGACCTGCTGATTGTAGATTATGAGTATTCAACATGATTCTTCTCGTAGGATTCGTCTTAACTTTGCGAACTTTCCCTCTTTCGTGCACAATAACAGAAAAAGGATAAGCGTGGTGATGCGCTTTATGACGTTCTCCGGATCGTTATTTTTCGCTGATCCATCAATTCTTTTTTTTTATTCTACTGTTTGTCATAGGTTACTCTTGAATATTGCTAGTTAGCTTGTATCGACTCCCACCCAAAAATTATCTTGCAGCTGAAGCAATAATCTTACCAAAGAATAATGCATTTCGTAGGAATAGATTTTAAGTGGAGGAATTATGAAAGTATTGCCACAGAAAGTTTTGCCACTGCTCAAAATTCTCAGCCTCGTTCCAGCTAATAATAGTTCAGTGACGTTAACTCAATATGTAAAAAAAAACGGACCATTTTTCTTTATTTAAGATCAAAATGACCAAATCTGTATTACTTTAAACACGGACCGAGGGAATTTGCTACTATTTTGGAGCATTTACAGTCATTTTGGTATAAAAGAGCAAAAAAAAATTTGTTTAATGGAGGTATTCTGAAAGTATGACACCCTTAAGGGGTTATGTGGGTTTTAAAGCCAGAAAAAAGCATATGAACTCTATTCTAAAAAGAACATAATATATACATTATTTTATTCAAAATGTTAAGCAACTAAAAGAGCAGCAATATTTAAAAAAAATTGCATCCAAAAATTTGGGAAATACAGCCGGTGGGACCTGATTTCCGGAGACCCATAAAAAAAATGTCCTCGTGGTAGTCAGGATAACTCATAATAGCTTTACCGGAAATTAAAAAACCAATTTTGTTCTGTTAGTACTTAAGTATAGCTCGTGGTTGAACGAAGGATTTTTTTTCAAATTGACATTTTAATTTTTGGCAGAGTTGTATGGAAAAGAGTTCAATTTTTGGTACAATTTACACTATGTATAGGCTTGTAAAATTAGTTGTAATCGGAAAAAAACTTCGTTCAATCACTAGTTAATGCTATTTTGAAGAAGTGTGCAAAATTTCAATAAAATCGGTGCATTTATTTTTGAGAAATCGTGTCCATCATTTTAAAAAATAGTGTTTTGAGAAAAATACGATTACCTGCGTCGCTCCCGGCCGGTTTTTCCCAACGGGGGGAATTCCCAAAGGCAACCATTGGGAGAATATTCTAGACATATTGTACTATTACATAATTAAATTTTAAAAATGGATTTTTGGAAATTTTCAAACCCACGTAACCCCTTAAAATTCTAAAAATACTTGGTCTTACATAACAAAGCTATTTAATTATAACATACATGATTGAATGGTTTCTAAAACATTTATTGAAATATAGCTATATGAATATCGTCAGTTTTCGTCTATTTCAAATAATATACTGTCCACTTTATGATGTATAATATATTAGTTGTTAAAAATAGTATACCGAATCTATAATTAACCCGGAATAAATTAGAGAACAAGGTTAATATTTACTCACGCCTTGTGAGAAGCGAAAGCGTTTTTCTCAATACCGTGTCCAATGTTGCACTAATTTATCTGTATGCAGTATTAAGTTTTAATGATTAGAAAACAAACAGAAAATAATAAAGCCGCACTGGCTTACTATGTAGTTACAACAGGCTGGTGAATAGACTCTGGAACAGTCGAAGCATCGACGATTATTTTGCCATGTTTATTGCAGCGCGGTCTCGAATCGTGCAACCTTTTACGTCTTACGCGTTACAACACTAGTTTGGTAGTCACAGTCGGCTATATTTACGATATGCACGTGTCAGACTATCACTTCCTCGCCTATCCTTGTCTCTTCACGATAATCGATAGTCCCACGTGGAACAAATATTGTCTTCCATGAAGGCAGTCATCTCGTATGCCTGATTAAAAAAAGCGAGACCTGATGCCAGGGAGCAACAATCGGCTTTGCGGGATGTTTTTGAGGAAAATAGAGGTTTACTTCATGGACCAGGCATGCCAGATTAAGGGTGATTTAAAATGTTATTGGTGATAATTGTATTTAAAACATTGAACGCGTTTTTCTCAAAACCGTATTGTTCAAACTGATGACCACGATATCTCGAAATCCATCGAACCAATTCCTTTGAAATTAAAATGACTTAGTCAGTACTCGTGTAGCCACTTTGCAAACTAGGATAATTATAATTCATCAAGCCGTTTTTTTTATCTTGAATAAGTCGTGAAAAACACCAAAATTCACGAAAAAATGTTCAACAAGATGCTAAAAATATACCTTTCAATATTTGTTTAATAATCCTAGTTCAAAAACTAGTTCATACCTCACAGATTAAAATGCCGTTTGATTTTTTGGTTCAGATAAGCAGAACGCCTGCGCTCGTGCTTGCGTCAAAAAACTTTTTTTGAAGATGAGTGGCTAAGTTGCCGTGTACTCCAGCAATGAGCGAATGTTTCGGGCTGAAAGAATTATAAAGTGTGCTCAAAATATTAATAAATATGTGGTGAAAAGTTCGCAGTTGTATGTTTATTTAGTTCGCCAAAAAAAAATTCCCGAAAAAGCGAAGAAAGAGCCTTCACACGGGATGACTGCCTTAAGGGGTTTTCTCAATTTAGACGGTAAAAAATGCTATTTTCAGGATTTTAAAAATAGGTTTATATCATAGATATTGATGTGAAAGTTGTTACAATTAATAAATACACTTTCGAAATCCATTTTTTTTAAATGTATGTATTAATGAAACCCAAACAAACTATAAACGCATTTTCTCGACACAACATTTTTGACGGCTTGATGATCAAATCTGCGAAACTACTGAACCGATCCTTAATTAATTTCGAAATATGTCCGCCATTTTGTTCTTTTTGCATATATCAAAAATCGTATGATTTGCGCTATAGCCATTAACATACTGAATCTAAAACCGATTGATTTTTTGTTTCTGATGATCCATTTCCGAGATTTCATCAACAGCGCAAACCTACAATTTTTTTACGACATTTTTTTAACCACCATTTTCGTCTATAAAAAGTGACTTAAATAAATATATTTTTTTAAATGTATTTCGAAAGTGTATTTATTAAGTGTAACTACTTTTATATCAATAATATAAGTGTACTAGAAAAATTCATGAAAATAGCCCTTTTTTAGCGTCTAAAGTGAGAAGACCCCTTAACACTTTCCGGTGATAATAGCTTTTGCACAAGATGAAGTTTTATGATTTTACTAGGTCAACCGTGCTCGAATTTCCGACTTTTAATGCCAAAAGCATAGTCATCTATTGGCACCATTGGTACACAAAAAAATAACGCATCGAGCCCCTCCCTCAATTTCCCTGTACCACTTTGAACACCATACGAACAATAAATGATAACACAACGCCGGCATTTTCCTTCGCAAACTAATTACTATTTATGAGACAGTGCCAGTGGGAGCGCGCAGGCGTGCGCCTGCCCTTCTGAATCAAGGGCAAGTAAAAGGGTCAAACCCTGATACAATACTTTCTTTTCTTCTTTTTGCAATAGAACTTGTCTGATCTAGGAAGGAAATATGAAATATAGTGTAAATAAATACAGCTTTACAGTAGAGTTAAAATAGTCCGAAACTTTAAACGCATTTTCCTCAAAATTATTTTTTTAAAGTGGGTTACCATGATAACTTGAAGACGGAACGACACATCTGCATTTTTCTGAAAGCTTATAAGATTCTCTTGCTGTTATGTGCGCTTTCTTTAACTCTGATGTCAGTTTTTTTTAATATGCAAATATAATTTTGGTGATGTTTGGTCCCGTTTGGTGATTTTTTTAAAAGGCGCTCAATATATGTACCTTTGTGTTTAAAAAAATGTTTTTTCACCAACCGTTTCCCAAAAAAATCGGTATTTTGCTATTTTTTTCGGGCATCTAGATAGATGTAACCCCTTAAAAAAATTGAACAATTTGCAATTTACACAACTTTTAATAATTGAAATTAAAAACAAAACTGAGAAAATTCTAAAAAACTGCATAAGTATTCAGAAAAATAAACGACCTCATTGCATACGAAAAGAAAAACATCTTTACTTATTATTCGCTCAAACTTTTTCGCAATATTATTCGCATCAATATTCATAAAAACTTTGGTATGTCTGAATTTCCGTCTAATCTCAAAGTACCGATATTCTGATGAAATTGAACTTTTGTCTAGAAATGTACATGTGATATATCCTTAATGTACAGTGATATTCAAAAATGTTCGGAGCTGCACGTACCAAAAAAAGTACCGAAAAAACCTGCCATTTCTTAATATATGAATAAGTACGTGCCCATTACACATGTATATTACAACAACGATTATCATTAATCATAGTAACGTTACTCGTTCTCTCCTTTCGGTACTGCTTCGGACTCGTACGAAGACGGACATTGTACGAAGTATTTCCCACAGAGATAATAAATTCCCTCCTGAAAGTCTTGTATTATATGTATACTTGCCTGTATAAACATAATATGATCCACGAAGTATAATCCAAAGTTCCTCAGTGAATGGAGTAAAACGACAAGGCGTTCATTCTTTTTTCTTCGTTATATATATATATATATATACACACACACACACACGGTGTCCCAGAATTGAATGCGTTCCCTGAAATGGCGGGGAGGGGGGGGGGGGGATTATGAGTCGATTGATATAAGTATGTGTGGGTCGCAGATCAAACCCTGAATTATTATTAATTTTTAATGACGGGCCAATCAGGTGCACCCGTCTTTAAAAATTAATAATAATTCAGAGGTTGATTTGAGACCCACACATGCTTATATTTATCGACTCAGAATTTCACCCCCCTCCCCATTTCAGGGAACGCATTCAGTTCTGGGACACCCTGTATGTATATATATATATATATATATATATATATATATATATATATATATATATATATATATATATAAATACGTGTCGTTGTAGCTTACTGTAAGAGGAAGAAGTTTTGGTTTCATTGGTCAGAGGTGGAGGTCGTTGAGAGAAAGGCCGAGTGGAGTAAAAAGCAAAACTGAAGAAAAAAATGTGTGAATACCCGCAGGATGCGTTGAGAAATGTGTAGGCCAGACGGCCCGTTCCTTCTCGCCCTCGTATTTCTCAACGTCCCTCTCGTCCCTCCCTCGTGTTGCTGCGCGGAAGAAAGTCCTCTTTCGTCGCTGCACACGTTCACCTAACCGCTATGAGACTCAAGGAAAGGCCGGCTGTGTCTCCTTCCTTTTTTTGTATGTTCGTTTTTCGCTCGCAGGAATGTTTACGAAACCAGACCAATAATAAGAGTTAGTTGAGTAAACATTTCCGTATTGTCTATCAAAGACACACGTTCGTTTATTTATAATCAGCGCATAAAGAATTATTTGATATCCTTACTGTGAAAAAGGTCTGGTGGAAGATCTCGGAGTGAAAGTACATATCGGATACTCACTATACAGGGTGAGGCACTAACTGTTGCCACCTTGAATATCTCTGTAATTATCGACGTCACAAAAAAATGTTTGAAACAAAAGTTGTACCGTACGAAAGGGGTCATCAAATGCGACCATTTTTTTTATCTCAGTGGAGGCGCTGTCGTACAGTAAAGGTCACCTCCACTTTTTTAAATGGGACGGTACATTTTTCTTTCAACTATCTTGTAGAGCATCGAAAACTGCATAAAAAACTTTTGGGGGTCAAAGTCGTTCAAGGTCATTTAAGATCAAAAAGTGACATGAACTTTATTTTTATGTGAAATTACCTTTATTCGAAATAGATGTTCAAAGTGATTGCCATTGGAATCAATGCAGTATTGCAATCTCCTCATCACGGATTGTGTAGAATTTCTCATCACTTCGGCACTTATCCGATCACAGTCTCGAAGAATTCTCTCACGCATATCATCCGGCGTAGTTGGACGTTCTTTATAAACAAGATGTTTCAAGTATCCCCACAAGAAAAAGTCCAGAGGCGTCAAGTCTGGCGAGCGAGCCGGCCACGATACAGCTTCTCTGCGTCAAATCCAACGATTTGGAAATCTCTTTTGCAATTCATTTCTAGCTATCAGCGAAAAATGTGCCGGGCACCCATCGTGTTGATACCACATTCTATTTCTTGTTTTCAAAGGTATTTCTTCCAATAACGGACCTAATGTTTCTTGAAGGAATGTGGTGTACTTCCTACCATTAAGATTCCCTACAATGAAATAAGGGCCTATGATTGTATCCCCAATAATCCCATACCATACACTTACCGACCACGGTCTTTGGTGTGCAACTTGCCGCAGCCAATGTGGATTTTCAGTTGACCACAAATGGATGTTATGCAACTTAATATTTCCATGATTCGTGGATGATGAATGGCAATCACTTTGTACATCTACTGTGAATAAAGGTAATTTCACATAAAAATAAAGTTCATGTCACTTTTTGATCTTAAATGACCTTGAACGACTTTGACCCCTGAATGTTTTTTATGCAGTTTTCGATGCTCTACAAGATAGTTGAAAGAAAAATGTACCGTCCCATTTAAAAAAAGTGGAGGTGACCTTTACTGTGCGACAGCGCCTCCACTGAGATAAAAAAAATCATCGCATTTGATGACCCCTTCCGTACGGTACAACTTTTGTTTCAAACATTTTTTTGTGACGTCGATAATTACAGAGATATTCAAGGTGGCAACAGTTAGTGCCTCACCCTGTATAGATGTGTGATAAAAACGTGAATTTCACGATGACTGTCAGCAGTTTTTTTTAAATCTCTGTTCACATCACCTTCACTGTGACGGTTTTCGGATATTTACTTTTCATTTGATGATGCCAATCGTGATGATTCCGATCTTAAAATATGGATTACTGCTCTATTGAGTGATCTTTGCAGTATAGACTATTTTCAAGAAACGGCTCGTGTCCAAGGCTAATCGATTTACGAAATTGGTACGCTTACAAAACTAAACGGAAACATGATGAAACTTTCTTTCGATTAATTAGCGCCGGAAATAACCCATCTGAATGCTTGACGTGGAGTTTTGAGCGCAGTATGTTAAGAGGGGAGATACCTTTAATCGAGGAAAAAAAGGCTGATTTACGTGATGTGTTTTTAAAGGAAAAATTTCTTCACCATTTTTGAGACTTAGGGTATGTTTTATTACTCCTTTTGTTTTTATGAATTTAATTTGATTACTTTTAATTTAATTTAATTACTTTCATTTATCTACATTTTGCAATAAAAAAAGACTTCTTTATTTTAAAAAACACTTAGCGTCATGTTTTAGATAATAAGGTTAGAAAGATTTGTACCAAATTTCATCAGAATCGATCTATTAGTTCTTAGCTATACGTCGCGCGAGTTTTAAAAATGCAGTTACGAAGACCGTGCCACATTTTCACAATTTTTGAAGATCAATAAAAAGAAAAACCCATGTAACAGCCAAAAGTCGTAATTAAACATACCCTACGTCTCAAAAATGGTGAAGAAATCTTCCTTAAGGGAGTGTCCCTCTCTGGAAACTTTAAAAAATCATTTTTGTTAAATATTATTATAGTGTGAACTTTCAAAAATATTTTAAGACCAACCGGACCCTGAAATTCTAAAAATTGACGAAGTTAGACCTATTTTAGCGTATGAATGGTGTAAAGTTGAGGATGATTGGCGTGTCACGAAAGCGGACATCAAAACATAAGAACACTCAAAAGAGGCCCACACTGCCAGCAGATTGCGTAGATCAGGTGTGCAACACGATCTCGATGATGAGGAAGGACACTTATATTATATCGTGCCGGAATCGCTGACTAGCGGTAAGACGACAATATTTCACAAGATCGTGTAAAATATGTACCGAAACTTTGAACGCGATAATCTCGAAAGTACATATCTTGACACGGCGGAATTGATATCTTGAGTAGCTTTTACACCATTGACTTGAATTTGCACGGTAAGCATTCAAACAGTAGTCATTTTTGGTTCACGATCGCATTTTTTAAATGGATGAGCCATTTGTTAATAACAATGAGTTCAGCATGATGTTTTTCGAGAGAAAAATGAGGCTTTCTGTAGAGAAGCGGTCATTTTTCGTATTTTTCGAAATTTCTAAAAGTGGATCGTGAACCCATAGCCAGTTGGATATATTTGAAGAATATTTCTTTGCTTTCGTTTCAGATTAGATTTGAGCCCGGTAGAGATCCCGCCGTTTCGGGCCTCGCCACTGGAGGACTGCAACGCCAACTGCAGCACCACGAACACCGAAAGATTTTCGTCCGAAAAAATTACATTCTAACCACAAAAATGTGTACAGCATGTTGGAAAAAAATTAATTTTTTTCAACCACTGTGTTACTTGCAAAAAATGCATCATTCTGACCCTCCAAATTGGGCTTCCAGGGAGGGATACCCCGTTTAAAAAAATCATAAAACTGAACAGATTTTTTTTTTGCCTAAAGGTATCTCTCTCCATAATGCCCATAATTGCGAGACTGAAATCTGTCTTAACTACGTTTTTAGTGAAACTAGAATTCTGATATATGAATCGCCTACTTTATACATGATTCAAGTTTTAACGACCATCGCATTGAAAAAGAAAACGATAAAAATAATGATACGCGAATATCTTTGAAATACATTAGCCACAGTGCTATGTGTGTCATTTCTGTATCTCGGAGAGTATTCGCCTGAAGACGAAAAAGCGGTCTGCGATGACAAAGACGTCGTCGAAGCCGGATCCCTGATCGTCGCTCTTGACTGGGGCTTGGAGCAATAAATGGTCGGCGTGTTGCAATGATCTAAAAGTGTACCAAAAGGGAAGAAGTTCCCGAGACGCTTCTTTGCCAGACGAATCTTCCTTGCTGAACGGATCAATCGATCAACCGCAATTAAATCGTGGGGCGATTCGACATGGCCAAAACTAGACTTGCTAGAATTCTGTTTGACAATTGACTCGCTTGTACTAAGGTGACCCGCAATTTTCCCGCCTGCCCTTAAATCCACACGTCTTCGGAAGGTGATCAGAGTGTTCTTTCTTCCCGACGTTTTTCCCCTCTTTTGTCATTTCGAATTTCCTCAGAGCCTCGCACATACCCAGAGCCAAATATATGGATGCGAGAGTGTACACCACCAGGTGGGTATATGAGTGGCAGAGAAAGGTGCTCTGTCGTCTTTCCCCTGACGTCCCCTATGCAGTACCATTGGTGTTTTAAGCGCGAGTCTTCAATATTAGAGAGGACACAAACTCCTCTCGAGCGAGAGAGAGAGAGAGAGAGAGAGAGAGAGAGAGAGAGAGAGAGAGAGAGAGAGCCGGAGCTCCCAGTGGCCAGCGGGAAAGAAACTCTCGCCGTGCTATAAAGAAAAAAAAAGTAGCGGGGAGAAAATAACAGAGAACCGCACGGCTTTGGGGAGGGGGGGATCTCAATTGGTTACCGATGTTCCCCAGCACTCGCGACTTATTCCATACATTACCGATGTTGTAGCGCAGCCTCGCGCGCGCCTTCGCTGTTCGCCGGTCCCTTTTACCGTTTCTTCAACATGTTGGTCTAATCACGATTATCTCGTGTACGTACGTAAACGGATTTCGCGCTACGGAGGTTCCGGACAAGCGGGATTTTTATGTGCAAAGTGCGCGTTCAGTTTGAATTAGGAGCAAGAGGAATTGCCCGTGGAAGCTGAAGAAAAAAACGCACGATGAATCTTCTCAAAACGGTAATTGCATTGATCAATTTTATTCTGAGATATCGCTGGTTTCGATTTTTGTTTCTGTGCGAAACGCGACAATTCCCAACTGGAATTTACTACCATCAAATTTCTCTCTTTTTATTCGTATACCAGATCACGGGCACGCACGTATCGTAGCTTTGGATTTATTTTAGTTTCACCCGTGTCTCGTAGTTAACTTCTCGGTTTACCGGGTTCACTCGCTATACTGGAGCTGGAATGATAAATAACGTAAGAGAAGGTTGGGAAGAAAAGATGAAGACATCTGTCTTCATCTTTTCGCGATTTCACCGCACGGCCACTCGCGTTCCATGATTCGTTTTGGAAGAACTTGGAAATTGCGTCGATTTTTCTGGGCCATGCTCGTGGACTTTGTACACAGTGGAAGATACGCGGTGAGACGGGCCATTGAGGGGCTACGTCTACCTAGAGGCCCGAAAAGGCTAAATTCCGAAAAAAAATTCTGGGTAACGTTTGGTGAAAAAGAAACGCATTTTTTAAAACAGAAAAGTACATATATTGAGAGCCTTTAAAAAAATTAGCAGAAAAAGAACACAAACGTCGGGAGATGATGACATTTTTTCGCGACGTTTGGCGGTGGCCATTCTTTAGCTTAAACGGTCCATTCGGAATCTAAAAACCAAACTTGTTATCAAAGTTAACAATAAATACAAATCGTTGACGATCGTTGATTTTCAAAATAAATTTTTTTAACAACGTGGCGACAAATTGACACTTGAGCATACAAAATCTATGAAAAAAGTCGAAATTTATAAGTAATTATAAAAAAATGAAGAACGACTTTACAAAAGTAAGATCGTCAACGATCTCTGAGTATTGATCACTGAATTTCCTGTAAATTTGGAAACAATCCATCAAGTGGTTATCGAGATATCATATCCACCGACTTTAAAAACAGTGTTTCGAGAAAAACGCGTTTAAAGTTTGAAGTATGGTGCTCCTACCGCTCGTCCGGCCGACTGTTAGAAGCTGTGGGTCATTTAATTTTGAGAATATTTCAATGAAATTTTCTGGGAATATAGGCTAAAAGGTGATACTACGGAATAATAAAATTTTCGGAAAATGCAGTTTTTTTACCCACCTAGGTAGCCCGTTAACTAAAACGAGGGAAAGCAGCTTCGCGATGTATTTGGAATCGAGAGAGCTACGATGGCAGACATACGTACGTGACTCGTTGTACGTACTGGCTAATTCCAATGTTAATTGTAAGCCCTATACGCTTCACCGTAATGATGAGTAATTCCCCACACATTGTCGATACTTTCCAATGTCAAATGTGTGACACGATGTATGTCTATGGATCTTCCGCCCACGCGGACATAGATGCGCGAATATCTTCTTCGCGGTGATCAACTATAGTGGATCGGGAAGAAAAGCGGCGTGGCAGTCATTGCGAGAGATCGTAGTACCGCTTGAGCGTGTCCAGACCGTGTATAGACCATAGACCGTGGGAACTCGATCGGTTGCGTGGATATCGCGTTTGTGATTTTCGCGAAACGCGTGTACCGTTCGTATAATCATATTGGACACCCACCCACCCACACACACACACACACGCACACACACACACACACGCGCGCGCGCGCAAACGTATGTGGTACGCACTTGGAATCGCTTATCAGGACACCGGTTCGAGCTGTCCGCACATCACGTCAGTCGAATACCAATCGGTCAGTTTCTTACCCTAGCAGGATGTTTTTCTTGTTATTAACGGGGTCACTCGGTCGTCTTGCTTCTAATGAGCCGCATCCCATTACGGCAGTGTTTTTCAACCTTGAATACGCGGCCCCTTTTACAAGTAAAAAGATTCTGGCGACCGCCCCCCCCTCCAGAGGGGGGGGGGGCGGTGCCCCCTCCAGAGCTGGCAAGGGAAGCTTTGAAATGATTAGTGCCATTCGCCTCTTCTCACCTGTCTGAAATAATCCAGTAACAGAGACGAAAACCCAGCACTTTTAGCGTAGGATTAGAATTTTTGACTAGCTAGATAGTTACATACTGAAAGTATGAAACTATCTAGCCCAATCAATTTTGCCCCTCAACTCGCCTCAACTCTAACAAATAGGCGTTGAAAACTTAAAAATCACCGTATCACGATAATTAATAGCCTGATAAAAAAATGTTGCAAACAAAAGTTACTCGGTATGAAAATGCGTATAAAGTTATCTGACGTCCAACCCCCTATCTATGAAAATAGCGGCTCAAAAACGATTAGAAAATTCGGGGTTAATGCGTGTGCGAGCGGAGTAGACATATCACTGCGTCCTTGTTTGGATCAGTGGTGCTCTCGCGTTTTTGTGCCGCTATTTTCAAAGATTTGGAATTGGACATCCGAGAATATTATACGCATTTTATTATTCCAAACAACTTTTGTTCGAAACATTTTTTGATCGGGCTATTAATTATCGGGATACGGCCATTATTAAGTTTTCAACACCTATTTCTTAGGGTTGGGGCGAGTTGAGGGGCAGAACTTCATTGGGGTTACTTTCAGTATGCAACCATCTAGCTTCACTCAAAAACTCTAATTCTACGTTAAAAGTGCTGGGTTTTCGTCTCTTTTACTGAACTATAACGTTCGCTTCAATGGTGAACATAAAAACTGAGAAGAGAAATAGGCTCCAATTAGAAAATGATTTGGTTATTTGCGTCTCAAAAATAGAACCATGACTCGACAACCTATTAAAAAATAAACAGGCACAGCCTTCTTACTGAAATTGTTGTATTTGTATAGTAGTGTAGGACCTACAAGCTTTGCTTCTTACTTTGACCTAGCTTACGACCGCGACCCACACGTTGAAAAATACTGCATTACGGTAACGTGAAACTCTACCACCCTGACGACCCTTCTCTATAAGAAGAAATGACTTCTTTCCACATTTTTTCAAGGCTACTTCCAAATTTGAAGACTATTCGACCAATTTCTTTGGCCCTGCGCGGTAATTTCAATGCTCGATATTTTTGGTGGTGTACATTCTCGTAAGATCCCACGGATGGTATGGAAAGTAAGAGTGGGAACAAGGTAATGAATAGAGACTTTGTTCTCATTAATTTGCAGTCACGAAAAGCAGGTCAATTTTCTCGCAGAGTGAAACCCAACGAAGAGAAAAGCAGTTGAATAAAAAAAACCTTCCGGAAGAGCCCTTAACTGCTGACTCTTTCATCGGAGATACTTCACATTCCGCGATCTCACGTCATTACGTTAATGGAGGGTCTCTTGACGATTTCGCGAATAGAGTGTCGAAAGCCCTGTAATTTCGCGATGGAGCCTTTCCAGTTATCGCATTGTATCATCGTGCATTTGAATTTCAGGTATTTCTTTCAGCAACGATCCTCGTCGTCCTTGCCGAGGACGAGAACAACGCTACGCGCAGTAAGAGGCAACAAATTGCATTTTATCCTCGACACGGTGGTCGTCCACCACCTTACGCCGTTCAGATGGAACCGATAGTGCAGTACTCCCAGAGGGATCCCCTTTACAACCCTGCAGCAAGTTCGAAAAGCGACGACCACACGTTTTACGACGACGATAACCTTTACAATCATTATTCCAACGAGCCTGAGCCCATTATCGAAATAATAATCAAGGAATCGAACGAGACGCTACCGACACCGGTACCACCGACCCCAGTACCACACTCGAGGCCAACCAAAGAGCCGATACAAGTCTTTTACGTAAAATACGAGAAGAAAAAAGGCTACGGCGATACTAAACCGCGAGTAGTCTACGATCCACCGATACCCGCTCTCAATCCAGTCGAGGAGCATGAAATTATAAAACCCGAAGATACCGATAAGCCACAAGAAGAACAAGTTGAGTCGATCGTTCACACCACCGAACCAATGACCACCGAACCAACGACGACTCTAAGAACCATTATCCGCCCCGAGAGCGAGGTCTACCATTCGGGAAGCAGTGGAATACGCGTCACGTTTGGGACCGATCAAGTGCCACCGAATCATCATAACAAGAGAAGCGATCCGGCCATACTATCATCCGCTTCACCTCTCCATGTGAAGTCGGTCACTCCTCTGCCACTTCCTGACTCTCCTAAGAGACAACACGGACCTTATAACCCTCTCCAACCAGTTCATACGCGCGTCGCGCCCGAGTTTTCGCAGCAGAGAATCGTAAATTCTTTTCCACCTCAGCACCAACCATTCCCACCAAATTATCCGGGCTCACATCCGCACTTTCAGCCAGTGATAAATGGACCAAGACCATCTCAACGACCACCCATTACCATTCAGGGTTTGCCGGAGTTGCAGCAACGACTGCCATTCCAGAATTTCGGAACGCCTCACAGAATAAGCATCAACCATCCGCAACAGCCCGGCTTCCCGAACACCGTATCAGTGTCACATCAGAGCGTTCACATACAGAACCAACCTCCCTCGTTGTTACCAGCTGGCAACTTCAATACAAATTTTCAACAACCGCACCCCCATCTCCAGCAACAGCCGTATCAAGCGCAAAACGCCCACCAATCACAACAGCACCAACAAGGACAACATCCGCCTCAAGCCCAACCATCGCATCAAGCGCAACAAGCCCACCGAGCGCAACAGCAGCATCAAAGCCAATACCCGCAACAAGCCCAAAAACCCCATCCAGCTCAACAGCCACTCCAACAACCGCCTCATCGGCCACTTCATCGGCCGTCTTACAAGCAACAACAGGAGCTAGAGAAGCAGCGTTACCATCAAGAACAGAGGCGTCAACAGGACCTGAGATATCGCGAACAACAAAGGCAACAGGAACAACAGCAACAGTTGGAACAGCAAAGGCAACAAGAGCACCACAGAAAGGTGGAGCAACAGAAACTAATCGAACAACAGAGACAGCAGGAACAACAGAGGCAGGACGAACAGCAACGAATTCAGGAACAACAGAGATATCATCTCGAACAACAGCAACGACGGGAGCAAGAGCAGGTGAACAAATCGTTGCAGGAGCAACAGTATCGCCAGCAAATAAACTTCGGGCAGCCTGATACCATCAGCAATCAGCAATTGCGACAGCCCCCGCAGCAGTCGAAACCGGGCAGCGAGATCCTCAAGGCTGTTCCTAAATTGGAACAGCACTATGCCATTAGAGAAAATCCACTACACCCTGGTCCTTTTCCACCAAACCCTCAAATACAAACCGTCCAGTACTCTGACGAAAAGAAACTATATTCCCAAAAAGCTGCGCCATCTCCCGAAGATTTGCAACAACAGCAGCAGTATTATCTGAGGAACCCCACCAGTGTTCCCAGTATCGCAACGTCCCAGCAGCAGCAACAACATCAACACCAATTGCAAGGTTCCAACGTTATACCAAAGCAAACACCCTATCAGAACGATCAAGAATCATTCTTCGCGCAAAATCTTCCCACACCTCAACAACAGAGAATACAAGCATCATCACAGCCATCGCTGTGGGGTGGCCGACCTGTTTTCCAGGACCGCGGCACGGACAAGATTTATGCTACGCCCGTGAGCAACATCAACGATCCAGGACCGACCGCCACGGCAGGAACCGTCTACCCAAATTTTTTCAACGATACTCGGTCACCCGTCACAACAACGCCAAAAACACCAACCACTAGTTCGACGACGCTTGCGCCAAAAAACGAGGCTCGAATTAAGGAGAACATCGCCAATCTGCCGGACGAAGTGCCCGAGGATATTAGGCAACAGTTGCTCAGTTCCGGTATACTCGGTAATGCCGACATTCAAGTCCTTGATTACGACAAAGTCGGTGGTATTCCTATTGAGAGTCTCCCACCCGAGGCACTCGCGAATTTTTACGGAGCGGGGGGAGCAGCCGCGGCAGCGAGCGAGCCCGTACCGTCGATAGTCAAGAGGCCCAAGAACGTTTCGGCCAATGGTCTCGAATATACGAAGAAAAAATCAACTTTCACAAAAGTCGAACACGCGACGCTCAAGCCCGGAGGTGTGCAAATGAAAGTAGTACACTTCGACCCGAATACGGCTCAAGGACAGGCGATTGCCGATCAACACATACGGGAGGACGCGACGCTTCTCAAGCCCGTTTCCATTGGCACGAAAATAAATGAAAAACAACAATATAATCGTTATCTCCCTTTGAAAGTAAGTGGCGCTTCGTTTCCAATTCCCGATGTCCCGGAGCTCAGGGACAGAAGAATCTCGAGCGTTGTCGTTCTTGCACCTGTCGATTACAGCGACTTGCGCGACAATTCCGTTCCCAACGATAACGCGGACGACGAAACGAGACAGAGCAGGATGCACACCGGTGCTCAATCGGTGAAATTTTTGGCCGGCGATTCACTCAAGCAACTTGTGAAAAAACCGAACGCCGAAAATTATACAAAATGGTTGCAGCAGGAGCGTCACACTGAACCGCAGAAGCAATCGGTTGTACTTCTCGTCACTACGTGAGTTCTATTCTTTTCACCTATACGTTTATTCCTTTCTCGGTTTACCACCTTTCCTAATCTGTATGTGTATTCAAAAGGAAAAAAAATGGTATTAAAAATAACAAAATGGCCACGTACCAAATGTTTTTTTCTGGGAAACGGTTGGTGAAAAAGAAACGCATTTTTTAAACACAAAGGTACATATATTGAGAGTCCTTAAAAAAATCACCAAAAAATACAAAGAAACAACACAAACATGGCCGACGACAGATGATGAAATTTTTTTCGCCATGTTTGGTCGTGGACACTCTCCAGCTTGAACGGTCCATCTGAAACCTAAAAACCAAACGGCTTAATCAAGTTAACTATAAATACGAGTCGTTGACGATCGTCGATTTTCAAAATTTCATTTCTTAATAACGTGGCGACCAATTGAAATCCGAGCATACACAATCTATGAAAAGTCGTCATTTTTATGAAACTATTAAAAAATGAAGATCGGTTTGCCAAAAGTCAGATCGTCAACGACCTTTAAATGTTTCTCATCGTATCTCCTATAAATTTGAAAACAATCCATCAAGTGGCTCTAGAGACATCATGTCCACCAACTTTGAAAACAGTGTTTCGAAAAAAAAACGTTCAAGGGGGTCATCTCATGTGATAGCTATTTTTTCGCTTTTTTGGGATTTTTTTATGAACCATTAAAACATTATCTTTGATTTTTACTACACAGTTATTAACATTTTGACAGTCCCTCAGAATTTTATCAAACAAAAATAAGGAGTTAAATCGACTTTACACCGTTCGGAAGACACTCATGTATAAAAAAAGTTGGTTGACGGCTGCCATGATTCCAGACGTTTTGCTCATCTGAAATAAAATAATCAACCGACATTTTAATTTGTAGACCTGAGGCTATTGCCGGAACTAGAGTATTCTGAAAATATCGAACATTGCATTTTTGGCACGGTTTTAAAAGCTAAGTTTTGTAATTTTTTTCGACTTTTTCAGCTTAAAAAACTATGGCAGATATCAGAAATATTCTGGTTCGGTTTATTATACCATAAAAAAATGAGTGACATGCATTCAATCGTTTTTGAGATATCATGGAAGCCAATTTGCGAAATACAGTTTTGAGAAAAACGCGTTTAAAAGTTCAAGTACGATTTACACAAAGAAAATGTTGTACCACGTCTGCTATGCCGGGTCCATATAACACGCTGAATTTTTTTGCAATTTTTATAAAACAAAATTTAGCGATTTTTTGGACTTGTCACATGGGATGACCGCCTGAAAGTTTGAAGTATGCTGCTGCTACTACTCGCTCGGCCGACTGTTAGAAGCTGTAGCTCATTCAATTTGAGGAATATATCAATAGAATTTTCAAAGAATATAGCCAAAAGGTAATACTACCGAATAAAAATATTTTTGAAAAATCCTATTTTTTTACCCACCTAGGCAGATGTAGCCCGCTAATTGCACAGCGCTAAGATGATCGAATGATTCTTGGTAAAGTGCTGCGAACGTAATCAATTTTATATTCTCCCGTGTTATTTCCAACGATTGCAATATCAAGCCAAAATCATGAATTATAATGATGTAAGACGCGCTCGATAAATTTATTTAATCTTTAGCAAAGTCGAGATCTATCAACCTTCACTTTCTCGAAATCCGACAACGGAAAATTCATCACATTTCATGGAAAACCTGAGAATAGTTACCAACATAAAATTTACAAATGTGCAACTCTTCCTAGTATAAATAACGAAGGAATAGCCACGACGCTCTATATAACTTTTTAACTTTTATGGAACATCATTACGAAGGTATCTTTAGGTTACTTCACTTGTACAGTTGACTCGCGTTTCATTGAATGCAACGCCTGAGTTAATTGACTTTCATTTTTCACAAGAGATCCGTTTTCCATGCCCGTTACAGGCTCGAGGATGATTCGCACGGTGATAAGGAAATATTCATGTACGACGTTTCGTCTCAATTGGTTAGCAAATTGTCCGGTGATTTGTCATCGGCATTTGTTAACGCAGCTGAAAGCAACTCGGACAGCTCGAGCAATATCGACGAGTCGACTTTTGACACGTACTGATAACGATTCTTTTTGAGGATGGCTACGATGGGGATGATGCGAGAGCTCAAGCGACAGGGGAGCAAGAGAACAACATATACGAACCGAGTACTCGTCCAAGGTCCACTTCGAGGGAGCAAATGAGATTGACCACACATCTTCGCATTGTTTCATCATATCGGTTTTATAATTTCACTTCAGCCTTATATTTGGCAAGAATGCGAAAAAACAATCGGAACTGCTGAAAGTATACCTCAATGCGCAATCGCGATGAATGTGGCTATAATTCAAAGCGACGCGGAAGGCCAATGCAATTCGGCAAATTTATATACATCATTATTCGTCAATACCTGTGTCGATTACTTTTGCAAGGCTCTACTTAGGTTTTGTCCTAAATATGAAACGTTCTCGAGAATTTCTCCATAATTTTAAATATCTCTTTCGCACTCGGAGGTCATGTGGCACATCTTTCACTTCTCCTCAATTGACACGGTGAATACGATTCCGTCGGACTCTACTGATGTACGCGTACGACTATCTCGTGTAGATATTTTGATTATTGTATATAAATATTTTATACGATTTTTTTTACTACAAAAATAAAGATTATTTTTCTTATAATTACGCGTTGTACAGGCGAAACAACAATATCATTCTGTTTTAATTGTGCATCAGAGCGGGAGACCGAGCGATGCTTCATGAAGGGGAGACTGGAGAGTATAAACGATTTATACTTTGCTTTGTTATTTCAAAGTTTGTGATACTAAGTCAGAAAGATCAAGGTGAGTAATGGAACTGGGATTCGAAAAAAGTTAATTTCATAACTAGTTCGTAGAGGTCAATCGGGTCATTTGAACTCCTTGAGCTTCATATATCATCACGTCCAGTCGGTAAACATTTCGTAGCCAAGTTTTCGCCTGGAGAAAACGATGAGATAAGCGCTGTTCACCTTTTAACACAGTGGTCTATTATGATCAGTCTTAATTTTTTTATTCCAAAGTATGATTCGTTGTCGACGATCGAAGGACGACTCAGGTGTCGTCCTTCGATTTTGTTAAAACTCATATATGTTATGAAGCTTTAAAAACTAAGCGACAGGTATTTTTTTTTATCGGCGAAAAAACGGTTTTAAGGGGTGAAATCAGCCATCGAAGAAAGGCATGCCAAGGTGTAACATTGCAGTTTCACCTACAAGCAGTTGACCGATCGCAATGAAACAAAAACGAAAATTCTTCTAATCCGAAGAGATGAAAAATCCACTAAAGAGTTATCGCAAAAAAAAATAATCAAGGGGTGAGTCCCCCATATTCGAGGGTGGGTTTCACCCCTCAAAACCGTTTTTCCGCCGATAAAAAATACGTTTCGCTTAGTTTTCAATGCTTCAAAACATATATAAGTTTCAACAAAATCGAAGGACGACACCTGAGAGATGTTCCATGTCGGTATATCTTGTAGTCAATGTTTCCTATGAAACCAGATCTCGCGGTCAAACTAATGTTTACAAACTGAGTTTTGAAACTCAGTTGCAAAATGAGTTTCAAAACTCAGTTTGAAAAACGGTTCTCTACATTTAGCATCAGTAGTAGACCTACTCTGACGAAAATAGATCGCAAAAACAAGAACACTTCTTTCTAGGAGACGCAACTCTTGATGTCTCATCGCAAAAAGGCGGTAACCTATCGCGAAATTCTCACTTTAGACGCAAAAAGGACCACTTTCATGAATTTTTTTGATAGATTAACATTATAGATATTGATATAAAAGTTGTTACACTTAATAAATACACTTTCAAAATACATCTAAAAAAGATTATTTATTTAAGTCACTATTAATAGACGAAAATGGCAATTAAAAAAATTGTAGGTCTGCGCTGTTGATGAAATCTCGGAGATGGATCATCCGAAACAAAAGAATCAAACGGTTTTAGATTCAGTATGTTAATGGCTATAGCGCATATCATACGATTTTTCATATATGCAAAAATAATAAAATGGCGGACATTTTTCGAAAAAAAGTGTTTTTTTCAGCGTTTTTGGCAAAAAAAATAGTAAATATAAAATTTTTAAAGATTCCTCATATCCGCTATAGCCATAGTTGTAAAGAATATGTGATTAAAATTTCATAAGGATCGGTTCAGTAGTTTCGAAGCTTTTATCAACAAGCCGTTGAAAAACGTTGTTTCGAGAAAAACGCGTTTAAAGTTTGTTTGGGTTACATAAATACATTACATTTTAAAAAAATGTATTTTGACAGTGTATTTATTAAGTGTAACAACTTTTATATCAATGTGTAAAATATAAACCTATCTAAAAATTCATGATAATAGCCGTTTTTAGCGGCTAAAGTGAGGAGACCCCTTAACACTCGAACCGAACACATGGGTCGTTCGCGTCCTTGGCATTTCAACAAAGGGTATGCCGTGAAGTTCTGTTTACCTGGGGCGTTCGTATTGTTCGGTAAAAAAAGTTTGAGGTAGGGGTTGTTCACTGCCATAGACGAGCCGGAATCAGTTAATTTAGCTCGAGCTGGCGAGCCGTAAACATCGGTCGAGGACGCAAACGACTCATGTGTTCGGGAAACGTATGTAAAATGCATCTTCACGAAAACATTTATTTCTCTCTATAATTCTGTTTTATGACGAAAAATATAAATTGTCATGAAGGTGTTGAGTAAATAAAAGCGAAAATGGATGTGAGAGCCAGCGAAAAGGTTAGGGCGTCACTTCGTCTTCGCTAACAAGTGGAATATTTCGGCGGAGAAAATTTCGAGCATGAAGATTGTATCGAAGAAGATCATCAGGAAGAGGAAGAGGAGTGCGATGAGTTTTCCGATTCGAACGTTTTCCATTTAACCATCGATATTTTACATTTATTATCAATTTTATCTTCTATAAGTGTCCATACTAAATAGCGATATTTAACCCTTAAAATAAATACCCTTTTCTAATTCCCGACGCCTCCGATATTTTTTCTGAAAGTACATCATCTCAAGTAAAAATAACTCAAAGGATGTTTAAAATAAGTTACTTGACAGAAATTATGAATTTTTCAACATTACGGTGCATTTTCTGCATTTTTTCAACGATTAAATTAACAATCGAAAATTGATGTAATGATATATTTATTGATTAAACTTATAGTTGAAACTACAAAGAACACATGAATATTTACAGAATTTTTTGTAACATTTAAGGCGTTAGGCCACAGTAACGGGTATAAAATCATGTGCGAATTTAACAATTTTTTTTCGTATGAAAAAGTGATTCACTCACAAAATTAATTACACATGTATTTAGTATGAATATCAAGCTGTTAGAAAATATATATATATTTTTTCGATGTACAAAATGGCCGACTACTAATATTTTCTTTTGTTATCTTTTCTTTTAAGGCACTCCGCGGCGTGACATTTAGCATCCACATTTTTTTACCTAGAACAAAAAACAAAAATCTCGTCAATCTACATTAGAACACCTAGAGAAGTACGTACGGAATTGAAAAAATATTGTTTTATTCAAAAGTTGTGGGTATTTGAACTTAAGAAATGAATTTTCAGTGAAAAATTTTGTCATAACTGCTCATAAACTGCTCATAAAATGAAAAGTTTTCGATTAATCAGAAATTCCGTACGTACTTCTCTGCGAAATGCAATTAAGAACGTAACTTTTAAATTTGAAGTAAATCGAGTGAAAATTGTTCAAGTTATTTATCACGCCAATTGGAAAAAAGCTGTTTCGAGAAGTTTCGAGTAGTCGGCCATTTTCTAAATCTAAAAAAAATATATATTTTCTAACAGCTTGATATTCATACTAAATAGATGAGTAATTCATTTTATGAGTGAATCGCTTTCTGACACGAAAAAAATTGTTAAATCCGCCCATGATTTAACACCCGTTACTGTGGTCTAACCCCTTAAGGTTGTTAAATATGTCGCGGACGCCAAGGACCCATGTTTTCCGTTAGAAGGTGCCGAAAAATAGTGTCTGGTTCGAGGATTAAAATGAGGTAAAAGTACTGCTGCGAACATAGTGCAAAGGTTCAATGAAGAAGATCGCAATGAATCTATATCACAAACTGGCCGTGCGAAAAATCCAATAAAATCCACAGTTAAGTGCCCCTAAATTAGCAGTTGAAGTTTCTCCAAAAACCAAGAAAAATGTAAACCCCGAATGATACGGCGCACGTTAAAAGAAAATGGTTACAATGGCCGAGTAACTAGATAAAAGCCATTCATACACGAAATAGATCGACGAAAGCGAGTTCTCAAAATAATTCAGCAGCAAGGACGAAACATCGCGGGACTGTGTTATCTTTTTTGAGGAGAGCAAATTTAATATTTTTGGTTTCAATGGGCAAGCTATGGTGTGGCGGAAACGTTATGCAGACTTGGACCCGAGAAATTAGCATGCTACGTTTAAGCACGGCTGGGGTGGGGAAATTAGTTTTTTATCGAAGGTATCAGGACAAAAGCAAATACCTGGCCTTATGAAAAGAATATTTAATGCCAAGACAATAATTCGAAGCATAAGGCTTGAATTGTACAAGAATACTTGCTGTATACTTGTCCAAAAGACTTGCATCCTCGGCCCCAACGCCGTCGAGAATCTGTGGGATAAATTAGACCGAAGAATAAGATCGATACCGATGGAAAGAAAAGAAGAATTGACAACTAGGCTACAGAAAGAATGACTACACATAAGTGCTGAATAATTGATAAAAAATAATTTCAAATTGCTAACGAGGCGGAAACATGTGCCAAAAAATGGCCATACCACCAAGTATTGATATTGGCGTAATCTATTTGATCGAACTCGAATTCTGTGAGTGCCAAATATTTTTGTAGCGCGCAAAATCCAACTAGAAATTTGAGGTTTGAAGAAACATGAAACCGTTATACGTAGATGTACCAAAATGTATATTTTCACTAATCACATTACGTGACTGCTCAGACATAAAAAAAAGTTTTTAAATGATAAGGATAAAAACCAAATTATTTAACTATATATTGGGGTGCCCAAATATTTGTGTTGCTTACTGTAACTCTTTCGCACTCGTATGCTACGTAACCATCTTTCACTTCATTGCCCCCGTCACAATCCAGATGAGCAAACGTGCCATTAGTACAACGTACTAAATTATACCCTACCGCGTGCCCTTACGGAAGCAGTACTATGTTGCTACGAGATGGCATTATAGAAAGTAACCCTACCGGCACATGGTACTATATATGGTGCGGCGTGATATTACAGTATAAGTAATGCGTACTTGCCTACGCAAATCGAACTAGAGAGCAACTACCGTGTCTAATAATTAAATAGTCATTAAACTATTTCCTGCTTCCTATTATTTTAATTCGAAGATTCGTTTGCACTCATATAACCCGGGAAAAAATGTTCATATCTGAATATATCTGAATGTATCTGAATCATATGTGTAGAATCAGATATGATCAGACAAGAAAAATGGCCAGGTCTGATCATGTAATGTCATGACAGATCATGTATGCTTATATCTGAGCATGTATGATCATATCAGAGCCATTTTTATAATTTCGAGAGCAGACCGGTCCATATTGCAGCAGGTCTGACCAGATCCAATGCGTAGGCAAGATCTGATCTTGTTGGACCAGATCTGATTTTTTTGGGCCAGATCTGATCATGTCGGACAGATCTAATCTTATTAGACCAAATCTGATCTTGTTAGATAGATGTGATCCTACCGGACCAGATCTGAATGTATAAGAATAAAATACCGTGGATCCCAGTAGACCTGGACATCTATGAACAATAGACCTGCCCATATGATAGAATCATAGTTTATCTGAACTATCAGACCAGGTATGACTCCGACTATATCAGAGCAAATCTTACCCTGTTGAAACAGAGCAAACCTTATTAGAGCAGTCCTGAAGATATTAAAATGTTCACATATATAGAGCGGGTTTACACGTCATCACTCGACGTGTTAATAATTAACAATATTTTAGTAACTCACATGATCCCATATAATACAGTCAGGTGAGATGCCGTATCTGATGGGATATCGTTTCATATATTTAGACGTTTTCATGTGTGAACAACTGAACTGCATATACGATAAGGTATGGGTGTATAAGACTTCGTATATTTTCCAGGTTTGGTATCGTATCTGATGGAATAGAATTTTATATGAACGTACCTGCTCATATATCACATCATATATGTTCAGATATGGTTTCCCGCAGCCAACTCGCCTTGGTACTTGACCAGATAAAAACATATATGAGATCTATATAGCAGAGTCTGGTACCGTATTTGATCGGATATGATCTTACACGAACAGATACGTTCAGATATCACATAATGTATGTTCAGATACGAATTTACGGTGCCAACTCTCCTTGGTACTTAGTCAGATATAAACCGATTTGAGTTCATATATGATCAGGCCAGATACCGTTTTTGATCAGATATGATCTTATATATGCATATATAATGTGGAATATGATCAGACCTAATCATATATGATACTGTAAAATGTCAGATATGAATATATCGGATACATATATGACAATATCTGAAACATATATGAACATATCCACTCAGACATGAAATTTTTTTCCCGGGAATACCTATTTCTCAGTGAAATAATTGCGCAAAGTTTCGCGCACTCGAGGCTGCATGGTAACGTGGAGCTAAAAAGATGTATAATTTTACGAAGAGCTTTCTTTTCGAAAACGGTACAGATTTAGTAAAAGTGCTTGCGGTGGGCATTCTATTACCATTAGTTAAATCGCCTAACAAAAATTTGCAAACGCGGTCTACCAATTTCTCTGTTGATGCAGCTTTTGATCCTGAAATGAGATATGCTAAGAGCAGCTTTTCTCGTTCTGAATAATTTCTCCATTATCAGTATACATTAAACGCTACGCAAGCTCGACCGTATATGTCATGGAGACTAGATACAGCAGACCAAGCTCCAATGGGGAGACCATGGAGGCTATAGTGGGAGGAGTCCGAACTCTTATGGAGAGACTTGAAAAAAGTGGCTACAAAAATGTGGCCAAACAGGGATGGCGCCACTATTGCTAAGACCTCGAGAAGTGAGCTGCACGTGACAGACACGGAACAAATAAATAATGAGAAGTGAGGTGTGTATGAGGCAGAATGATACTTGAGAAGTGGGCTGCGTGCGAGAGAGATATAAAATGATATATTAGTGTTTAATTGCACAACGGACGGTAGAAAATGTCTTAAATAATACTGATGCTTTTTTTTTCTTGAATAAGTTCTTATTTTCTTAGGTAAATACGCCGGTAAGTTAATCCCTGCTTTCAAAGAACGATGCTTTGCGATCTGTTTACATTGAAACTCGCAAATAGCGAACGGTAACGCGATAATTCTTACGATAACAATATTGAACCCAACAACTCATGACTAATTTTTTACCGTCAAACGCATGACTGGGGTGTATATGCACCCCGTGCTTTTCCTTGTCATTAACGGAGACTTTGTCCTTGGAGTGCCATATTTCAGATGTTTACATTTTATTTTTTTTAAAGGAAACGAGTAAAGCTTTTTGAGTGCGGTTTTTTTCTTGCTTTTATTCATGATATACAGAACGTTAAAAAAATGTTTTTTTGAAAAAAAAACCAAAATGGCAGCCGTTGCAGCTCCGCGAAAACAGGTCCTCAAATCGCGGGAGGTAAATGGCTGACATCACTGCCCCCTCTTTGTTGATCTGAAACACAAATTCTTATTCTTATCAAAGGATTATTTATTCGAGAGCTCATTTAATCGAGAACGTGTATTCAGATTGTTTGCAGTTTGAGTCATACAAATACTGATTCAAACAATCTAGAACATTCAGATCTCCGAAATGGAGATCCGAAAGAAGTGAGTATCTAATATTGGTAATACCATCTATAGCAAAAAGTCATATATCGAGGATATAAACTTCGAATGTGTAGATCTTACAAGGGGACCTTACAAGCTGTCACTCGCGGATTTTGATAACTCTCAGATATGTTGTAGAGGGACCTACCCTGAGTACCTAAGTCAAGGGATTTTATACAACGCTCTTTAGTTTTCGAGAAAAAACGTTCGAAAGTTTAGCTCGAAGCTACTATACCCGTACGGTTGCACCTTTGTCGAACCAGCGGGCGTGGCCCAGCGGGCAAGGTTCCCGGCTCTGACGCTCGAGGTCCGGGGTTCAAGTCCCGTGATAGCGTTTTTTTTTTACAAAATATAAATAAATTCGATGGATGTTGCAAATCCGTCTAATTATTTATTATTATTTTATTTATTTATTTAAAAAAAATTTTATTCATTTTTTAAATCTTTTACTTTCCATTTTTTTAAAAACGTTTATTATTATTTTATTTTTCAGGCAGAAAAAAAAGAGAGGAAAAATTATAACATCTTTCACAAGAAACTGCAGTTTATTATTTTTCATTACAATATACAGGTTTTTCTTACTCACTATCACTGTGGTCGCTTGTTACATCAGAACAATATTGCGGGTAGTATTTGTCGTAAAAGCAAGCAACACACAAGACCAAAGAGCAACGCGCACATTGAATAAAAGCTATGGCCTTGCAGGCGCACGGAGTTTTGAGCAGCGTTATTGGAAAGCATACTTGATTGACATTTAAAAACAGCGGTCTTTCCTCAATTAACTTCGATGCAAACCACGCATATTTAATCATCGGCGCGAAAGCAGGTGCGCTTAATTGATGAAGAATCGAAATATGAATTTGTATGGAATCTTCCCTTGACGCAATTTCTCTGTTATTTTTAACAAATCGGGAGCGTTTTGTATTTTTTTGTGAAAATTTTCACTTGCCGGTAAAAATATACATCGGACGGTGTCGCATACATCGCAAATATACATTGGCAAATCGGCGTGCACTTGGGCGGTATAACTTTAATACTGCATGTACATGCCTTCTTCTCGTCTACAAAGATGTGATTGTAAAGCGTTTGATCAGTTACCCACGAATCGATAGTGAATCAATTTTTTTTTGTTTCACGTAGGGAAAAACGAAAAATTTCAAGAACTATTCATACAATTGTTTTTTAAATTTGCCTGATTTTGTGCAGGTCACAATAACATTTTTGAATTTATCAGTCAACGCGTCAACCTTTTTTTTCACAATCGGACCAAATCTTCCTGATGGCTCCTGCATGCATAAAAATACGAAGGAAAGTATCTTTCCTGACGCCGTTAATGCGTTTTGTGTCGTGAAGGAATGACTAATTTTGTTTAAATCTTTTTTCTTAACAAGAACGGTTTTTGCTCCTTGTTCCGCAAGCGACCTGTTGTAAGTTGACTGATATTGGCAGCCGGTTTGATCGGTATTACTTACATAATCAAGGTCAAAGTCGGGGATTACTATTCTTGTCTGGATTTGAAATTTTTCGGCAGCAGCCAATACTTCCTCCATCGTGGCGAATTGCTTGGAGCTGACAAACTTCGTGATTTTACGCTGTCTGATCCTGTGATTTCTTTTGAATTTTTCGACCCAAGACAGGCTGGCGTTGAAATGGAAATCTTCCGATAAAAACGGAATAGCAGCATTCATCGCCTACTGCTGAAGCGTTCTCGTCATCACCTGAACACGGACAAAATTGATCAATTGTTATATATTCGACTCATTCAATTTTGTATTCTCCAATTTTATAATATATTTTATATTTATGTTTAAATTTTTAAGGGGGGATTATTTTTTTATCGCTAAATTTATTGCTTTTTTCTAATTTTCTGGCGAAGAAACTTCACAACGCATCAATGCAAAATTTGGCATGTGGATTTATTTATTTCTTATTTATTCACAAAAAAATTCAAAACCACTTTCAATTTTTTTGTGAATAGATAAGAGATTAATTAATATATATTTTGATATGTTTTACCTGCTCCAAATTCTGCCGAGCTTCCAGGAATCGTTCATGTGTTTCATGGTTGATTGCGTACCATTTGTCAAACGTATTTCCACCTTCTTTATCGTCTTGTCTCCATCGATAGAGATTTCGTTTGTTTTTCAACCGAGAGAGTCCGCGCGCTTGTAAGGCCTTCAAACTCCATTTCGAATGAGCTGCTGCTATAGCGACTGCTTTTTGTTTGTATGATAAAGGCACATAATCCGCAGGTGCAGGTTTGAATTCCTCGGCCACAAAGTCCTCATCATCTTCTGGTACTGCTTCACACTATATAGAAGATCATTATTAACCTTTCTCCACGTTATACAGGAAATCAAAATAATTCCCCGAAAAGAAATAAAACTTACCATTACATATC
Organism: Ophion slaviceki; assembly: GCA_944452715.1. Taxonomy (NCBI): domain Eukaryota; kingdom Metazoa; phylum Arthropoda; class Insecta; order Hymenoptera; family Ichneumonidae; genus Ophion; species Ophion slaviceki. The sequence continues at coordinate 42,697,025 of OX101787.1, read as the reverse complement.
TCTGCAGTTCATCCACCTCGTCGGCGCCGATAAACTCATCCACATGAATTATATGCCTATCTGCGAGCATTTCAAGTATTTCGCTTGCAAAAACCTCGCCAGTAGTATACCTGTGACAGTTCTAACCCAGGTCCTCTGAGGGGGGTGCGGGGCGGGGGGTTTACGCGGGGCGGGGTATGACGTCACGCGGGGAGGGGGACTCGGCGGAGAGGCTGACGTCACGCGGGAAGGGGGAAATCGTTGGAGCGGAGGGGGGGTATATATCGATTATCGATTAATTGATCATCGATTATTGATCTTTATATATTTAAAATTTATTGTTGATTTATTTTGTCTTATATTGTTTACTTCATGGATTTTATTATTTAGCGACTGTCGCCAGAGAGCCAAGTTGGTTGACCCGTGTCACTGAGAGAAGCGATCGGATTACACGTATGCATGAGAGAGAGAGAGCGCGAGAATGAGAGATGGAGCGACCGCATCGCATGCATGTGAGATAGAGCGACTCATCTGCATGTATAAAGACATATACACTTTAGACATTCAACGATTACAGTGATTGGGTTTGTTGGGTGAAATCCCAAACAAACCGCCGCGCACGTCTTCGAACATCTATTGCATCTCAAGGCCAAAATGCCTGGGACATTCGCAAAAGAATAAAATTATGCGAATGATATTGCAAGCGCTTCGCGGATCTCGTCGAAAAAATTGATGTCAGCAAAAATCTCAAAGTCTGTAGAAAAATATATAATGAACAAATGCACACGGCACCAAGGATGCAGCTGTTATAAAAATGGAATATCAATCGTGATTGAGAGGTACACACTTTCAGCGTACATAGAAAAAAAGCACCGTTAAAATGTCGATTCAGCATCACATGTCATCTCAAGGTCAAAATGCCTGAGATATTCACGAAAGAATAAAATTATGCGATTGATTCTGCGAGCGCTTCGTGAATCCCGTCGAAGAAGTTCATGTCAGCAAAATCGTAAAGTCTGCAGAAAAATATATAGCGAAAAAATGCACACGGCACCAAGGATGCAGTTGTTATAGAAATGGAATATAAATCATGATTGAGAGGTACACACTTTCAGTCAATGTTTGAATTTCCGAGATCGCGGAGTGCCTCACGCAGAGACATGACGGATAATATTGAAAAAAATCTTTGCGAGCAAGGGGCTCAAATTAGTTCGGTCGAAGAGTACATTGTGTGGGAACAACGATGTGACGAGTATATCGAGTCGTTAGAAGAACAAAGTCGAATTAAACGACCGCGATTATCGATTGGAAATCGTCAATCGTTGGTAGCCCAAATTGCGCGACTTGAAGGCTTCAAGAATTCGGTGCGTCAGCGTTTCATACACACGGGTGCTGGACATGACAATCATGGCTTCATATGGCGAGAAATTGAAACGGCATTCGAGGGTCGTATCTTGACTGGTGTAGTCATAAATCACAAACACCTCGAACCTCAACAATTTCTCAAAGACGCTAGTGATGTAGTGCTTTCACGCGTTCAAACCATTATCAACAATCATGGTAGTGTGAAAATTAATACCATTTTTAATGGTGAATTTGTGGCGGGTGACTAGCGTGCAAATAAAAGCATTAATACTAAAAACTATGAACTTTTCAATACGTCTGATTTACGCGAGTGGTACGATCAAAGAGTTATTGAGCCCATTTTGACATCACTCGAAGAGTTTCAGGAACGCGACAGCGGGTGGGCATTGTCACGAATATATAACTTGACTATGAATATAAATAAATATAACCCAATGCGTGCCGGATGCCACATAATGTTATCGCGGTCGATAATGCTGAAAAGAGCAGTTGTTAATGTGAAATCGAGTGATCAAGAATGTTTCGCATGGTCCGTAGTCGCTGCTCTTTATCCAGCCCAACGTCATAGTGCGCGTGAATCTTCATACCCACACTACTCGACAGTGCTTAATGTTCAAGACATTGAGTTTCCAGTAACTATGAATCAAATTAAAAAATTTGAAAATCTTAATGACATTTCAATCAATGTATACACCATTGAGAACGACAGCACTCTTCCAATTCGCGTGAGTGAGCGAAAGAGAGAAAAGCATGTCAATTTGCTCTACGTGGAAGATCCGCAGCAAAACATCGTTGGACATTTCGCATGGATCAAGAATTTATCAAGGCTCGTCAGCTCACAGTTGACTAAACACGATGGACAGAAATATATCTGTGATAGGTACGCAGATTTGATATAATTAAACGTATGAAAATAATTAGTTCAAAACTGATCTTTTGTTTGTTTTTGCAGATGTCTACACTACTTTCATTCGGAGCAAAAATTGCAAGGGCACACTGTGGACTGTGGCCAGATCAACGACTGTGCCGTCCGTCTACCGAACGATGCGAACAAGTGGCTCACTTTTAAAAACTTCAATCATAAGGAGCGACTTCCATTCGTAATATACGCCGATCTTGAGTGCGTTCTTGCGAAAACGAATGAACAAAACATGTACCAACACCACGAGGTTTCTAGTATCGCATACTACGTACATTGTTCATACGATCAATCGTTATGCAGATATGAATCGCACCGTAGTAGCGATTGTATTGCATGGTTCGTCGAAGAACTAAAAAATGCAGCTTTGCATGTAAAAGATATTTTATCTTCAAATATCCCCATGGTACAGTTAACATCCGACGAGGAGCTTAAATTTCAAAGCGCGATTAAGTGTCACATATGTGAAGAAGATTTTGCACAAACCGATACACGAGTTCGCGATCACTGTCATTTAACTGGGCGTTACAGAGGCCCCGCCCATTCGAATTGCAATCTAAATTTCAAACAATCATTTTTCATCCCGGTAGTTTTTCACAATTTGTCTGGCTATGATGCGCATTTTATAATCAAAGAAGTAGCCACCGCCTTCGAAGGAAAAACTTACGTGCTTCCAATAACAAAAGAAAAATATATTTCGTTCACGAAAACTGTTCAAACTACTACCGAAGAAACAAAAAACCAAATTAAATTACGCTTCATTGATTCATATAAATTTCTAACCACAAGTCTTGAGAAATTGGCATCATTTTTAACGACGGACAAACTGAAAATTTTACGCTCACAATTTCATGGCCTACCGATGCATGATTTTACATTATTAACACGAAAAGGTGTCTTCCCGTACGAATACATTGACCATGTCAGCAGATTGGAAGACACGTGTTTGCCGCCGCGCGACTCATTTTACAGTTCCTTAACCGGGGAAACGATCAGCGCGAGCGAGTACATTCATGCTGAGAATGTCTGGGAGCGGTTTTCCATTCAAACGCTTGGTGAATATAGCGATTTGTATTTGAAGACGGATGTCTTGTTATTAGCAGATATTTTCGAAAATTTCCGTGATACGTGTATTGAAAGTTATGGGCTTGATCCGGCGTATTATTACACTCTTCCCGGATATACTTGGGACGCCATGTTGAAATATACGCACATTACATTTGAATTATTGACCGACATCGACATGATTTTATTCATCGAGCGAGGTATACGCGGAGGTTTAAGCCAATGTTCAAACAGATATGCACATGCTAATAACAAGTACATGCAATCGTACGATCCATTGAAATCATCATCATACCTGATGTACTTCGATGTGAACAACTTGTATGGATGGGCAATGTGTCAACCTTTGCCTTATGCTGATTTTCAATGGATCGACAACACATCGGATTTTGACGTATTATCCATAGCGCTAGATTCGCCTGTAGGCTACGTTCTCGAAGTCGATCTCGAATATCCGCAACGTTTGCACGATTCGCACAGTGACCTTCCGTTTTGTCCAACACGCGACAAACCACCTGGCAAGCGCCAAGAGAAATTGCTCGCAACCGTATGCGATAAGAAGCGTTACGTGATACACTATCGTAATTTGCAACAGTGTATGCGTCATGGACTTGAAGTATCGAAAATACACCGAATTTTGAAATTCACTCAATCCCCCTGGTTGCGTTCATACATCGAATTGAACACGCAGTTTCGCACACGTGCTACAAATGATTTCGAGAAAAATTTGTATAAATTAATGAACAATGCAGTATTTGGTAAAACGATGGAAAACGTGCGAAACCGTGTAGACGTGAAACTGGTAACAAAGTGGGAGGGACGGTATGGGGCAGAGGCAATGATCGCTAAACCAAATTTTCACAGTCGAAGTATCTTTTCGGAAAATCTTATTGCCATCGAATTGCGAAATCTGGAGGTAAAATTTAACAAGCCGATTTATGTGGGTATGTGTATACTCGACATTTCGAAAACATGTTTATATGAGTTTCACCATGAATTCATGATTCCGCTGTATCAGCAAAACTGCAAGGTCATGTATACCGACACCGATAGTCTCATATACCACATCATGTCTGACGACGTTTACGACGATATGAAGCGTAACATTGACAAATTTGATACAAGCGATTACCCGATGGAAAACGTGTACGGTTTACCGTTAGTCAACAAGAAAGTGCCCGGTCTCATGAAAGACGAAAATAATGGTATGGTAATGACGGAATTTGTGGGATTGAGAGCAAAAATGTACGGTTTGCGAGTCGATGGTAAAAAAGACACGAAAAAGGTGAAAGGTCTGAAAAGTAATGTCGTCGCGCGAACAATAAATTTCAATGACTACACTCGCTGTTTACGGGAAGAAATTGAGATGACTCGTCAGCAGTCTTGCATAAGATCGAAGCTGCACGAAGTTTACACTATTTCAGAGTCAAAAATTGCTCTAAGTCCACACGATGACAAGCGGTATATCGTGCCGAAAAGTACGGACACTCTACCCTGGGGTCATTATAAAATAGCATTGTAAATGTGTTTGTTAGGCTACATTGTATATATTGTTATAAAAATAAAAATGGATAGTTATAATGAATGTAGTAATGTAAATTTGATCTACATTGGAAAATATTCATGTTATATATAATGCGAGTATGTTAATGTTTACAGGATATAGTAATTTATTTTTATAAGGAATGGTGAATGTATACACAAATAAAATGGTATGCATATTGTAAATAAACTTTATTTAATTTTTCATATACTTTATAAAAGTTATTACAATATGTTATTTTTGTGTATCCACGAGTTTTGAGATTTATCCATTCCCAACCATTTAACATAAACATCATTGCCCTTTTTGCGTATTATCTTCTCCACGAGATATATGTTTGGATTGGCAACACGTTGCAGTTCGTATTCGTAGAATCCTCCGGCTATTGGATTTCCACTTGAGTCCTCGACTAGGTACGTTACAGGATAAGTTTGTTGCACCTTGGCGATTTTAAACACTTCGGTGGTCCAACTTGGTGTGAAACCTTTTTCAAATATTGTCTTGAATTTGCTCACGCGCACAAAATCATTGACTTTGAATCTTGCAGGAGCCGCAATTTTTACATTGCTGTATACGGTCGTTAAGAGTTTCTCCGCGATCGCAGGAGTAACGTCGATGGGCCTCATGCCAATCGTACGATGCTTTCGAGCATTGTACTTCATAACGAGTTGCGGTAACGCATCGATCCACTTGTAATTACCATTGAGTGTAAACATTTTCCACATATTATTTTTGAGAGTGCGATTGAATCGTTCAACGACCGAGGCCTTCATAATAGAATACGTCGAATAATGATTGATGTTGTATTTCTCCATGAGTCCTTGCACGTTTACATTGTAAAATTCTCTTCCTTTGTCGGTCTGAAGATTTTTCGGATATCTGCTATGATCGTGTATGATTTTCGCGATCGTTGTACCCATTTCGTTGCCAGTTTTACTTTTCAAGGGTACGGCCCATGCATACTTGCTCAACACATCGATGACGGTGAGGATGTAATTGTAGCCTTTGTTGAAACGCGAATACGGCCGAATTTCGACTACGTCAGCCTGCCACAAATCATCATACCCACGTACGATGACACGTCTTCGCAGAAAGTTTTTTCTTGCTGGTGCATGTAATTCCTCCACGAGCTGCTTTTTTTCAGACGTTTTTTCTTCTCCGAGCATATCGTGTGTTTGACCAGACGATGTTTACAAATTTTCCTGCGTTGTGTCAGCTACAGCGTCAGTTGCATACTGAATCGTTTTAGACGTATCGTTCATAGTTATTCGAAGCGTATCCTCTAGTGCGATGAATTTCTTCTCAAACTCATCCAGGCGTTCTGTTAACAGCTTGATCTTCATTTCCACGTAACGTTTATTAGCAGCATCGTAATCCCCTTCAGGTAGGGCTACGCCTCGTATTTTACGTGATTTTGCATTGAAGCCACTAGAGGTTAGACAGAGAGCATTATCACGTGTATAATTTCTTATTAGCCCAGTCCACTGATAGTATGAATTATCCTGCGCTCCAAGCGATGATCCGAATTTAATGATCGACATCTCGGTATCAATAGTGATGAAAGAATGATCATTATCACCGATGCATAGGTTAATTTATAATGAGACCCGCTTCGCGAAGTTCCTCAATAATCGACATTATCTCATTGTCGTGAGCGTTGTTACCCGCGTGTCGTGAAGCTTCCAACAAGCGCAAACGATCGACCAACTCATTGGGATCATTCCAATGCACGTAATCGATTTTGTTGTTATTTAACGTCATGGCGAGCGGTATTTCTATACCTCTTCCAGTTTTTCGGTCGAAAGTTAATGGTCCAATTATATATTTATACTTAAAGCCTTTGTTTCCCAATACAGGATTGAGTATTTTGCTACCACGTCGATGTGCATTTGTTGCTAACAATATACTTTTATACTTGTTTTTGTCTTCCTCGGTGTATATTGCATCGTCAGGAATTTTCTTGAAGATTAGCTCATAGAGTCCAGGGGTTCCCAAGTATTTTATGCCATCGATGAATATATTATCATCATTATCCACATCGAAACGCTTATCGCCTAACATCATTCCTTCATTGGTAAATTTGACGCCATACACGTAATCCATGCTGGAATTTTTGTCTTGTGAAAGAATAGATGAAATATATTGTTGACCGAGTGGACCGAAATGTTCGCGCAATGTATTTTGACCTTCAGCCGTTTGTAATTGACGTTGAACTGTAGACACGAATGATTCGGGCGTAGTCTCAAAAACGTCTTCTTCAACAATGGTGGCTGGTTGCATGGGTACAGCAGCCATCGACGTATCATCCAGAGATTCCTTTCGTCGCTTGCGTTTCAACTGATTCGGTGTAGAAGTTACCAGCGAATCTTGAAATAACGAACGTGTGCGCTTTGTTCCTTGTTTCACATGCTTCTCTAAGTCCTTTGTTTCCGACATACTCAACGATTCAATTTCCGGCCCAAGAGATTCAACAGCTGCTGATTGCTCAACAATCTGCTTGAGAGGTTCGGTGATTGGCTTGAAGTGTCTCTCCAATGCAAGATCTTCTTCCATTTTTCCAGTCTTCAAAGCTTGATATTTTTTGCGTATTGAGTCGCTTGTTTTCGCAATTTCCCTGGCAATCTTTTCATCAGTATCAATTGTCATCATCATGCCCACACGAAATTATTTGTCGGTCGTTGCACAGCTGATGTCTCAATGCCGACTGACTACATTACGGTATTGCAAACTCGTTAAATCCATTTCTATATCGACCACCGGACAATGAGCTATCTTTGTCAATCACCATGAAGCCATATTTGTGTTGCCAACATTTTTGACATAACACCAGAAAATCTTCATACGACATGTCCGTATTTACATGTTCATTGTAAACATGTTTCAAGTTTGTACGATCTTGTTTAAATAAAATAAGCAGATTCACATTGTCGCGTATAAGATGCTTGGGAACCTTGGCATATGTTTGGCAAAGGTAGAAACAATCAACGCTCGAGTGTCTGCCCATCGCAAAGTACTCTCTTACTGTATTTTGCTTGTCACATGCTACGTCATCGAAAATAAAAATGGAGTTCGGAAGCGCTTCGTGCGGTGGGATAACATCACTATTATTTGAGAATTTAAAATAGCCAATTTCGTTAATCGATGTCAGCAGATTTTCCAAATATTGATATTTTGGCTGTTGAAGCGATTTCGAGTATACATATAGGTTTTTAAAACGTACACCATTCGGACTTTCTATTAAACTTAACAAAACATTGGTTTTCCCACAATTTGAAGGACCGCAAATAATGCTGCGTATCGTTAGTGGCAGCATGTCTCCATGCTTGCGTACTTGTTGGCCCTCCATTACTCTATCGTCGAAATTGGTCACTTGAATCACCGTCGCTTGTTGCACGAAACGCATGTTTTCTCTCTCGAATCCAAACACACATTCGCCCAAAATGCGTCGTGTGAGGAGTATTTATAGGAGTACACCGAGCCAAATCCGCTCAGTATTGAGAATGTTTTTGTACCTATCGGACGACTGCAGTATTCTCCGCTTAACGGCTCATCAATTACAGTTTATTCCAAAAATTGTTTTGTTACAAAATTTTCATCACTTCGTTGACATTTTGTGGGTGAGGCTTCCCGAACATTTAAAGGCTGATTCGGAAGTACAGCAATATCGCCGATGCACGCGCCATTGGAATTTACCGGGACAGTTAATACACATTGACGGTCCAGCACCGTTTATAAATAATTGTGCCGAATGTCAAAGAGAAAAGGCAACGGTTTGTTGAATCGTGCAATAAATGCACTTCCGATCGAGTTACATATTCCCGGATACCAATTTTGTGGACCAGGCACTCAGTTAGAGCAGAGATTGGCACGGGGTGATCGTGGTATAAATCCATTGGATGCCGCTTGTCGCGACCACGATATAGCCTATTCCCGAAGCAATCATTTAGGCGAAAGACACGTTGCTGATAATATACTTGCAACAACGGCACGAAAACGTATTACTGCGAGAGATTCGACTTTTGGCGAGAAAACCGCAGCGACCGCTGTTTGGGCAGCTATGAAAGCAAAAACGAAATTCGGCATGGGAATGAAGACAAAGAACTCGTCGACAAAGAAAAAAAAACCCGTTAAGCAGAGAATACTGCCGATAGCAAAGCGTGGCGGAATTTTGCCAATGTTACCATTGCTGGGAGTTCTTGGTTCACTGGCTGGTGGGGCAGCTGGGATAGCAAAGGCTGTGAATGATAGCAAAGCGGCGCAACGTCAACTTGAAGAAATACAACGTCATAATCGAGCTATAGAAGGCTATGGGCTCTATCTCGCTCCCTACAAGCGTGGACAAGGATGTTCAACTAAGAAAAAAAAACGCCAAAACACGGTGAAAATGCCCATGGGTGTAACAACTAATGTACAATTGGAATGCTTAGCCAGGCGCATGCGCATACCATTCTTCAGAGGGGTCTTCATGCGCAATAATTTACCAGTTTATGGTGGCGTGCAACTAGATGAGAACGGTATAGTAAATTTGGATGATGCCGATGGCCCCGGTACGCATTGGGTAGCCTATGCCAAGAGGGGGAGTCATATAATATATTTTGATAGTTTTGGAAATCTTCGACCGCCCAAGGAGTTGGTGCGATATTTTGGACCAAATACCACAAAAATACAATACAATCGAACATCTTATCAGAATTATAATCAGAGTATTTGCGGGCAATTGTGCTTGCAATTTCTCCAAAACGTCGATGATCAATATGTATTTAAGCCGTGACAATGTGTCAATCAACTCAGTATTCGAGGGAAGCATGTCACTGACGCTTACGTTGACCGGCAAGAGTAGCCTTCTAACCGCAAATTATTTTCCCGCCATAGATTTCAATGATGACTGTTATGAGCTCGGTTTGACGGATTTCGAAACTTATCACACAATACCAAATGTGAATTCATCAAACAACAAATTTTACTTTGACAATGATGATAAGGAAATTATAATCCCTGAAGGATCGTATGAACTGAGAGCCATAAATGCGTATCTGAATCATGCAATTTTACTCAAAGGTGTTGATAGCGGTGATGATGTTGAAAATGAAATTGTTCCTCGAAAGGTTGATAACGATGACCTCGATGAAAATGGCGAATACCCAATCGTGCTACGCGCTAATCATAATACACTAAAGAGCGAAATCAAATGTGCGTACAGAATAAATTTCACTAAACCCGACAACGTAGGATCCCTGTTGGGATTTTCATCAAATCGAATACTGCATCCCTGGAAATGGCAGGAATCTTATGTACCGATAAACATAATGAATGTCAACATTATCCGCATAGAATGTAGTGTCACCACTGGTGCGTACTGCAATGGCGAGCGTGTACACACGATACATGAATTTTCGCCGAGCGTACCACCAGGATATAAGATATCGGAAACGCCTGCGCAAATCATTTATCTTCCGATCGTTGTGCGGAGCATTACGGATCTAACGATACGTATCGTGGATCAAAAGGGAAAACTACTCGATTTTCGAGGAGAAGAAATTACGGTGAGATTGCACATACGAAAGCGACGCTTGTGATGCTCGTTCTGTACGACACGGAATACGCCAGAGACAATATTTCTACGCGAGATAATACGATCCCACACGATAATACTCTTGCAAGAAAACAAGCGGCATTGAGTGTTAAATTACCCGCAAAGAAGAAACTCAGTGCAGCGAATCGTGAATTTTTGGAATCTCTGGGATTTATTGTACGACATACTTGAGGCAAAAGAATGACTGACGTTTTGAATATCAGTGGGGAGCCAATCTTTGACGATCGTATCATCAAAATTGAGACTCATACGTACAATCCGTATGCCAACTCAACGTTTGGACACAGTGATGAAATACGAATTCCTATACAACACCAAGACTTGTACACCCTACCATCTGAAAGTTTTCTCTACGTTGAAGGAAAGTTCACGGTGCTTAAAAAACCTGATGATCAAGCAATAGTAGTATTGGGAAACAATTGCGTTGCATTCATGTTTGATGAAGTTCGTTATGAGCTCGATGGTGTGGAGATTGATCGCAATCGAAACGTTGGAATAACAACCACGATTAAAAACTACATCTCTCTAAGCCCTGAGAGGAGTCATACTTTGAAAAATGCTGCGTGGGATGTAGCACATAATAATGGGGGAAAATACTTCAATTTTTGTGTACCTCTCAACATATTGCTAGGATTCTGCGAAGATTACAAGCGCGTTGTTATCAATGCTCGTCATGAGCTAATTCTGATACGTTCTCGCAATGTTAACAATTGCGTATTCAGTCAGCATTCATTAGTAGAGGCAGAAGTTGAATTGCTCAAAATACAATGGCGTATGCCTCACGTAATATTAAATGAGATAACTAAATTGTCATTACTTCGAACATTGGAGAGTGGGCGATACTTGAATATGAGCTTTCGCTCTTGGGATCTATACGAGTATCCACTGCTTCAAAGCACAACGAAACACTCATGGACTGTGAAAGCTGCCTCCCAGCTAGAGAAACCAAGATATGTAATATTTGCGCTGCAGACTGGCAAAAAAATTCTATGGCAAAGGACATTACACTATTCGACGACTGCAAGCTCGCCAATGTTAAACTTTATCTCAACTCGGAATCCTATCCTTACGATGATTTGAATTTAGACTTTGATAAAAACAGATTCGCCATTTTGTTCAATATATACTCTCGATTCCGTAAATCTTATTACGGCTGTAATAGTGATAATTCGTTGCTCACTATCGCAACATTTCAATATAACGGCCCTCTCACGGTTATCGATTGCTCGCGTCAGAACGAGTCTGTGAAAAATGCTACCGTGGACGTGCGAATAGAGTTTGAATGTAAGGAAGATTTGCCACCAAATACTACTGCCTATTGTTTGATCTTGCACGATCGCGTTGTTGAATATTGTCCATTGACAAACATGGTTCGTAAAATTGTATAGATCAGCAAGTAACCCCCGCTCGATAAATAAATAATTTAAAGACGAGTTTCTTAAATATTGACGTCAGTCATCAATTGATCTTGCTATCGACTTGATCGAGCCAATACATCTTCGTTATGTCTATACCTACATTTGTCGATCTACAAGGATTCATTGTTGGGAGAAACTTTGTTGTGAAGGAAGTAGCGATTCTGAGAGCGGAATGTGTGCTCTCTCATTACATTTTCGCGAGTATCATACCATGGAGACTTCTCACAAAATCTGAGAGATACGAAGCGTCATGGCTGATTCGGAATCATCATGGTCTAAAGTGGGCCTATGGAAACGTTCCATATAGCATGGCTCAAGGTTTAATAACGGCTGCAGTTGTGGGCCCAACGGAAGACGATATGTATCCTATCGTATATGTTGACGGCCATGAAAAACGAGAATGGCTAGCTGATATATTAAATATGAAAAATGATCTAGATATTGAAACGTTGGACGTGGACTTTGGCGATATGGATACCTTAAGTAAATTAGGCTTAAGCTATAGTCTACGATGCGAAAAGCATGAAAAAAATTGTGCATTACAAAATGTATTTAAAATGTTTAATTGGTGGTTGAATCATAAAGATTCATGCAAATAAACGAAATGTGACATTATGTGATTTTTAATTGTCCTCACCCCTTTCTTTGTTACATTATCTGTTATGAGAGTACACAGTTGTATAAAATATTGCTCTCATACGTTCGAGAGACGTACGTGAGACGTTCGTGAGACGTTCATGAGACGTTCGGAGACGTTCGGAGACGTTCGTGAGACGTTCGGAGACGTTCATGAGACGTTCGTGAGACGTTCGGAGATGTTCAAGAGACGTTCGTGAGACGTTCGTAAGACGTTCGGAGACGTTCGGGAGACGTTCGTGAGACGTTCGGAGACGTTCGTGAGACGTTCAGAGACGTTCGTGAGACGTTCAAGAGACGTTCGGAGACGTTCAAGAGACGTTCGGAGACGTTCGAGAGACGTACGTGAGACGTTCAGAGACGTTCGTGAGACGTTCATGAGACGTTCGTGAGACGTTCGGAGACGTTCATGAGACGTTCGTGAGATGTTCGGAGACGTTCAAGAGACGTTCGTGAGACGTTCAAGAGACGTTCGGAGACGTTCGTGAGACGTTCAGAGACGTTCGTGAGACGTTCAAGAGACGTTCGGAGACGTTCAAGAGACGTTCGGAGACGTTCGAGACGTACGTGAGACGTTCAGAGACGTTCGTGAGACGTTCAGAGACGTTCGTGAGACGTTCATGAGACGTTCGTGAGACGTTCGGAGACGTTCGTGAGACGTTCATGAGACGTTCGTGAGATGTTCGGAGACGTTCAAGAGACGTTCGTGAGACGTTCAAGAGACGTTCGGAGACGTTCGTGAGACGTTCAAGAGACGTTCGTGAGACGTTCGGAGACGTTCGTGAGACGTTCGGAGACGTTCGTGAGACGTTCAAGAGACGTTCGTGAGACGTTCGGAGACGTTCGTGAGACGTTCGTCAGACGTTCGGAGACGTTCAAGAGACGTTCGGAGACGTTCGGAGACGTTGGAAGACGTTCGTGAGACGTTCGGAGACGTTCGTGAGACGTTCAAGAGACGTTTGGCGACGTTCATAAGACGTTCAAGAGACGTTTATGAGACGTTCGTGAGACGTTCAAGAGACGTTCGTGAGACGTTCGAAAGCGTTCAATAGATGTTCGAAGACGTTCAATAGATGTTGGAAGACGTTCGTGGGTTTGCTTGGGTTTGTTTGGGATCTCACCCAAACAAACCCAACTGCTTTAGTCGTTGAATGTCTAAAGGTAAACGTATATCTCGCTCTATCTCACATGCATGCGATGCGGTCGCTCCATCTCACATTCTCGCTCTCTCTCATGCATACGTGTAATCCGATCGCTTTCCTCAGCGACACGGGTCAACCAACTTGGCTCTCTGGCGACAGTCGCTAAATAATAAAATCCATGAAGTAAACAATATAAGACAAAATAAATCAACAATAAATTTTAAATATATAAAGATCAATAATCGATGATCAATTAATCGATAATCGATATATACCCCCCTCCTCCGCTCCAACGATTTCCCCCTTCCCGCGTGACGTCAGCCTCACCTCCGAGTCCCCCTCCCCGCGTGACGTCATACCCCGCCCCGCGTAAACCCCCCGCCCCGCGGCCCCCCTCAGAGGACCAGGGTTAGAACTGTCACAGGTATACTACTCTCGCCCATCGCCATAGATTCCTCGGAAATTGCTCTCGGAGGTGCGTATGTGAGCAGATTCAAATCCTGAAGCAAGCTTCGACTATATGTGATGGCGTTTTTGAGAACAGCCTCCGTTTGCTCATCATCCTCTTCTCTTTCCGATAGATTTTCTTCTGATCCAACACTTGTTTCTGCCATTTCATAATCCTTTTCCGACTGACTTTCTGCCGTAGCGGCACTTATTTCTTCCATTTTGAGGTTTTTCACATTCGATAAACTTTATTTCGGACCGACATTATACCCAACGTATGTATCTGCACAACTGACGCCTGCGAAACACTGCGAAAGACTGGTGTCGTCTCGTCAGACGACGCCAGTCTTCCAACGTCACCTCAACGTCCGAAAAACCGTTAGGCTTTGTATAACAAAGGGATAGGGTACAAGTGGTGATAAGGAACGCAGATAGCGAACATCAAAGAAGTGGACGAGTTGCTTCATAATTTTCTGCCGATTTTCGCTAACACGTACGAGATTCTTTTAAACTCTTTAAGGGGGGATCAAGAGACGCGGCAGCGTCTCGAGGCCAAGTAATAAAAAAAACCGATTTGACGCCACTGGTCGACCCACCAATCTCGACGATCACCGAAATCTAATGACATTTTATCAATTAAATGTTATTTTTTCCTATCGATTTTGTTTGGGTAATTTTTCGATTCGTCTACTCAGTCTTGAGATCTCATAATATTCGGCCGAATTTTCGGGCGATTTTTTACACGAAAATTCTTCCACACTTGTCGTTCGAGATTCGTTCGATCATATCATCACGCCAAAAAAAGTAATGTGTGAAGGCCGGCGATTATCGGCTCTCGCCCCAGCTGACGCGTCGTCTGCTCGTGGATACGAGTTTTGCGGGCGGTAAATTCCACGTGGGGTTAGATCGTGACAGATCGTGTATTTATCTATTACTTCAAAAATGTATCTATTACTTCAAAAATATGTTTCTATTACTTCAAAAATATGAAACCATCACTTGCTGAAAAGGGGGATTATGCGTAATGTAGCATATGAGCCTTTCAATAGTTCTTCGATGCAATACTAGTGCGAATATTACTTGTCAAAAGAAGGCTTCATGCGTAGTGTGGCGCATGAGTCTTTCAACAGTTCTTCAATAGCAGAGTGCATATCGCTTGTCAAAAAAAGGGATTATGCATGCTGTGCTGTATCCATGCGCAGTATGGCGTA
Source organism: Ophion slaviceki (assembly GCA_944452715.1). NCBI lineage: Eukaryota > Metazoa > Arthropoda > Insecta > Hymenoptera > Ichneumonidae > Ophion > Ophion slaviceki. The sequence continues at coordinate 42,681,707 of OX101787.1, read as the reverse complement.
TGGGTCTTTCAACATCTTCAACAGCAGCGGTGTAAATGCTGTACTTGTCGAAGGAGGGTTTCATGCATAGTGTGGCGCATGACTCTTTCTACAGATATTTTTAATAGTAGTGTGAATGTCGCTTGTCGAAGAAAGGCATTATGCATACTGTGGCATATAAACTTTGTAACAGTTCATCGATGCAGTACCAGTGAGTCTTCGATAGCAGCGGTGTAAATGCTACTTGTCGAAGGAGGGTTTCATGCATAGTGTGGCGCATGACTCTTTCGACAGATATTTTTAATAGTAGTGTGAATGTCGCTTGTTGAAGAAAGGAATTATGCATACTGTGGCATATAAACTTTGTAACAGTTCTTCGATGCAGTACCAACGACAATGTCACAGGTTGAAGGAGGGTTCCATGCGTAATGTGTCGCATGAGTCTTTCGACATCTTTGATAGTAGTAGTGTGAATGCCACTTGTCAAAGGAGGGTTTCATGCGTAGTGTGGCGTATGAGTCTTTCGGCACTGTACCTGTGGGAATGGAACTCCTCAAAAATGGGATTCATACACAGTTTGGTGTATAAGCTTTTTAATAGTTTCTTTGACGCAGTAGCAGTGTGAATGTTACTTGTCAAAGACGGCATTTATGTGTAGTTTGTGCAGTATGTGTCTTCTGTGTAGTATAAGTCTTTCCACAGTTCTTCGACACATTAGCGGTGTGAATGTTACTTGACAAAGAAGGGATTTGGGGAATAACACCCAGTAGTGACTGTCATCATTAAGGAAACGAAAAGAATAATCGACAAATAGAATTTTCCAATGTTGAACACAAGGACAGTGTTATTAGTAGAGAAAGTCGAATATATTTGTTGTCAGCGGAAAAATTTGAGGAAGGATTTGCGGGCCTGATGCTGATTGTTCAGGACATTGGATAAGTAACTGGTCCATCGCTTTTCAAACATTTTTCATACGGCACCAGTAATTATAAAAAAAATTTATATCCGTGATCATGCGCTCTATTATTTCTGTGCCAAGAGTTCATGTAAGATGGTGTGTACGCAGCTTTTCTGTATGATGGTAGATTTTCAACACAGTAGTGTTAATGTACTTGTTAGAGAAAGGACTCTGAGATAGTATGTGGTATTGACTGTCTGCGTCAACAAAAATGAAAAAAATAACCTACATATAGAATTTTTAAATGTTAAACACCACGACAGTTGCTGTTAAAAATAATTGTTGAACAATCCGAAAATAATCATATTAGAAAATAAAATAGTGATTAGAAAATAATTGTTAATAATTGAGTTCCTTGAGAATAATTTTTACATTAATCAAAATATAAATTTTAAAAACGTTACATTTTATGAACAAAGTCTTTAATATTTAATGTTGATGAAAATTATACATCACATGAGTATTTCAAATAAACGTTATCGACGGACTAAAATCTTTTGATTGCAAATTAGTTCACATGACCAGTGCTTTTTTTCTATTACAATGCCTTCTTCGGGATCTCTCTGTACCCGGCATTAATAATTATGCCGGGTACAGACCAAGTGAATCGACATCAAATAAGCGTCGCCGATTATGTGTGTTTCATACATAGCACACACATATTTGTTGAGGCTCATTTGTTCGCTCTTCGCTTGCTCTCCTTCGTTCGACTTACACCCGACTTACACTGACGGACTGACGACACACCGCGACTCTATACAGGAAGATGGTACCCTAAAGTTTAAACTAAATTACTAATAATCTTAATATACTTGATACGGTCACTAATGCGCCGTTACAATTGGAAATAATCTAAGTAAATAAATTGTTGCAGAAGTTATTTAAGCAAGCGGTAGAAACGGTTCTGTAAAGAAATTGTGTATCTTCCCGAACTTTTATTCTTAACCATACACGCCAAGTCGTTGCGCAGCATTTCCAGTGTACTTGTGTGATGCATACGTTGTACTTATATATAATTATAATTCGGTTTTTTATTATGATAGTTAAATGGTATTCAAATGTTTTCATGTCCAATGTTCCAACGTATACCCTTGCGGGTTTTTACGTGTAACCCCTTTCCAATTGAACCCTTTCCTATTACTCCCTACCCGCACTTCGCTAATCTAAAGTAAATTCCGTTGCGTCCACAGCCGTCTTGAGGTACACTATACCGCATTTGCCGAGGGTATCGGAGAACTGTGGAAAACCCGTACCGGTATAGACGGCCCTATATTCTTCTGATTTTTGGTGCAGAGACTTTAACTCAAACATCTACATTAAGGTATCAGAAGTATTGGCTTCCCGCTCGCTGGTTGATGCGCCAGCCGATGCACAGCTACCGGGTTCCCCGGTAGCAATGTCTTTTTTATATCCAACATATATGAATTAAATATAATTAATAATGCCTGGACAGGCGAAAGTAGCTACAGCGAGAGAAAATTCGAAATTTTGTAGATATAAAATGAAGAAAAAAAAATAATTGATAAAAAATCGATTCTCCGGGCATCGAACCCGGACCACAAGCATCGTTAATCCGTCATGCTGCCAACTCAGCCACGACGCTGATTGAGGATAAGGAAACATTTATGATACACGCTTATCCATAATGTTAACTGTTGAAAAAAAAACGCCAAAACGACCGCGGCAAAGGCTCAAGATTTGTTTTTGAACCTTTCACCGACGTTTCGGCGTTTGTTTTTTCAACGCGTTTCGTCGTTGATTTTTTTAAACCGCATTCTCAGGATAAACAGGCAACCGCCCAGATAGCAATTTCAAAATAGTTGTCTATTAGTTGTCCAAATGGGTACCAAATGTCCGCTTGGAAGTTACCTATAAGTTATCATGTGTCCAACAGTTTTCTTTTTGGATGGTTGTTGACTTTAAGATAACTTCCGGGCGGACATTTGGCACCCTTTTAGCCGACTTTTGGACAACTTTTTGAAAATTGCTACCTGGGCGAGAGAACACAATGATCTCGATACATGTTTTTCTCTTTGAAATTTTTTAATGCATACTCCAATCCGCAGTACGGCCACACTTATATGTCGAGCTCCATCGGACGGAAAACCTCGCTCCGTTCGCCTGTCGAGTGAGCACGATTTGCGAGGGGTAGAGACTTTTCCCCCACCGAGCTACCCATTCGTGTTCACGCTGACTGCGATACCGACTTGAGCGGTGATCACGACTCGTGCGGCTACAAGAGAATCTGCAGCCTCGAGAGAGGCGATGATCACAAAATTATATTCCGGAACTCGCCGCCGCGATTTAGCGCCATTTCCGAGGCACGCTGAAAAGGTGAGCGTTGTACATCTCACCTCGTCAAAGTTAGCCACCACACTTTGACTATTCGAACTTTTTTTTTACGAATCGTTTGGTGGTTGTTTGGTAGGGTTTGGTAAACCATTCAAATCGTTTGGTACTTCTCCATTTTTTGAAAAATCGATAATCAAGAATTGGGCAGTAAGTTGCCCCCCCCCCACTTTGACTGATCGATTTTTTTTTACGAATCTTTTGGTGGTTGTTTGGGAGCGTTTGGTAAACCATTCAAATCGTTTGGTGGTTCTCCGTTTTTCGAAAAATCGGTAATCGAAAATTGGGCGTAAAATTGGGAGTAAGTTGATCCCCCCACTTCGACTAATCGAACTTTTTTTTACGAATCGTTTGGTGGTCGTTTGGTAGTGTTTGGTAAACCATTCGAATCGTTTGGTAGTCTCCCGTTCTTTCGGAAAATCAAAAAGAAAATTTCGATTCATAAGATAGAACGATGAGCAGCGGAAAAAGATTCGACAACCAACGCCATCTATCGCAAAAACGTCGCATATTATCGCGACCAATCGCAGCTTTCCGTTTCGGATACGCATAATTTCTTTCGGTTCGGCCGGAGTTTATTAACAAATCTAACTATGAAAATGTCACATCGTTCTGCCCCTGCGGCTTCTGGCGACCAATCACAGCTCTCTATTCCTGATACGTACGTATTTTGTGTTATTGTATTTGAATGATCGACTACCAAACGTCCCGAAAAAATACCAAACGTTACCGGATGTTTTCTATCGATCGCGGCCCACTAGAACGTAATCGGACAAGAAATAACGAGTGAATCTACGCTAATATAAAATTCTGCCAGTCCGGCTTCTGGCGACCAATCCCAGCGTTCCATTCCCGATTCGCTGTATTTTGCATTGGCGTTATTGATTGATCGACTACCAAACGACCTGAATAGAATACCAAACGCTATGATTTGTTTTTCTATCGATTAAGTCTCATCACAATGAATTAGCTACAAAATAATGGGTGCATTTTTGTTAGAAATTCCTTTTTCTGTTGCGGCTTCTAGCGACCAATCACAGCTCGCCGTTCGCGTTACTCACGTATTTCTCGTTTGTGCAATCTAGTGATCGACTACTAATCGTTCTAAATTGAATACCAAACGCTTCCGGGAGTTTTTCTATAAATCAAAACTCATTGAAGGGAAATCCGACAAGAGATAGCGCGGGCATCCGTGTTTTACAATTTTTCTCTGTGGTTGGACCTTCAGTGACCAATCGCAGTCCTCTAATCAGGACGCCGGATATCCGTTCTTGGTTCGGTTATGACTTTGGATCCTGATCTGTCATAGCCGAGGGGTAAATTTTTTTTTATTCGTGGCCTCATTTGGAAACAATTATTTTATTAAAGTGTGCGAAAACTTATTACTAATAAAGAATCAAATCAAAGGAACTCAACAGGAAGTCACAGAAGAGAGATGACGAAACAATGGGCCGCCCGGATACCACCATAAACTTAGCCGGACAACTTTAACTTCTCAAGGTTTTTTCATTCCTAATCGTTTGGTCGTCGTTTGGTGGTTATTGGTAGCCTAATAAGAAGGTTTGGTGGTCGACCGTTTCGTTATAATTGAATGAGACTTTTTTTTCCGTAAAGTTGGCCAGACCGTTTTGATTTATCACGCAATCCATAAAATGCCCCACCGAATCGCTGCAAAATCGTTTGGTGGTCAGAAATATGCAAATCCCAGCGTTTGGTAGTTAATTCATTAGTTATCCCGGTCGAAAAACAATCTACGTCTAGGCGCATACAATAGAGGGCCGTAATTGGTGAAAAAAGGACGCCAAGTAATAAAAAGTTCCCTTGAAAATTATTAGATGTTTTACTATTTATAAAATTCTAATTAAACTCGAAATATTTTTTATTCTATTTCAAATAATGGTTTTATTTAGAATATTACTTTTTCATTTTAAACGTACAAAAGAAGTGAAATATTTTTTTATGAAAAAGCCAAGTACGTTTACTAGACACGTGCACAAGATTATCAAATCCTAAGAACAATATTTTCTTAACATTTTATTTTTAAAACCAGGACCGACACTGGTAGATGGGCGATTGGGGTTCGGCTCTGGCGGTGCTCCGAGTTAAGCAGCATTGTGCGCGGCCAATATTCGGAGCGGTGACCGCTTAGCTGTGCATCGGCTGGCGCATCAACCAGCGAGCGGGAAGTCAATACTTCTGATACCTTAATGTAGATGTTTGAGTTAAAGTCTCTGCACCAAAAATCAGAAGAATATAGGGCCGTCTATACCGGTACGGATTTTCCACAGTTTTCCGGTACCCTCGGCAAATGCGGTATAGTGTACCTCAAGACGGCTGTGGACGCAACGGAATTTAGTTTAGATTAGCGAAGTGCGGGTAAGGAGCAATAGGAAAGGGTTCAATTGGAAAGGGGTTACACGTAAAAACCCGCAAGGGTATACGTTGGAACATTGGAAATAAAAACATTTGAATACCATTTAACTATCATAATAAAAAACCGAATTATAATTATATATAAGTACAACGTATGCATCACACAAGTACACTGGAAATGCTGCGCAACGACTTGGCGTGCATGGTTAAGAATAAAAGCTCGGCGAAGGATATCGTTTTCTCAAAAATTTAACTATTACGCTAAAAAAGACATAAATAAATGAAATTCATTATATAAGTGCAAACCAAGTTACTGATTCCGGAAAGTATAAATCGATTTAGTAATTCTACTCCTAGACTACACCGTTCTCGAAATCTCGAAACTGATGCCACTGGTTGACCCACCGACCTCGACGCCACTGACGGACTGACGCCACGCCGCGACTCTATAAGGTAAGATGGTACCCTAAAGTTTAAACTAAATTCCTAATAATCTTAATATATTAGGAGTACAACTTTGCAGTGACCGTTTTACTTAGAGAGCCACTGCGGCCGAAGTAGTGGCCCTAGCTCAATAAAAAAGTGGCATTTTAAACTAGAGGCTCTGCCAATGTAAACAATTTAAAAAAGCTAACGGATACGTGTATGCATTATAAAGTTATAGGCACTCAAACATGGCAACCTACGAACCGAATTCTCAGCATTTGCGGGAGGTTATGATTTACTTCTTCAACATCAAGAAATCTGCGGCTGAGGCCCACCGTTTGCTTGTAGATATTTACGGGGAGGATTCTATTAGTGAGAAAACGTGTCGGCGGTGGTTTCAACGCTTCAAAAGTGGAGATTTTGAGGTCGAGAGCAATCATGGTGGCGGAAGGCAGAAAGTTTTTGAAGACGGGCTGACAGCTGGGCGTTGTGTACTATGAGCTGCTCAAACCATCCGAAACCATCACAGGGGAACTCTACCGACGTCAGTTGATGCGCTTGAGTAAGGCACTCAAAGAGAAACGGCCACAATTCAACGAAAGACATGACAAGGTGATACTGCAGCATGACAATGCCCGACCCCATGTTGCAAATGTCGTGAAAAAGTACTTGGAAACGCTGACATGGGAGGTTTTATCCCACCCGCCGTACTCTCCAGACATTGCCCCTTCCGACTATCACTTGTTCCGGTCAATGGCACACGATTTGGCTGACCAGCACTTCGGTACTTACGAAGAAGTCAAAAATTGGGTCGATTCCTGGTTTGCCTCCAAGGACCAAGACTTTTATCGACGCGGGATTCGAATGGTACCTGAAAGATGGGCTGAGGTCGTAGCTAGCGACGGGCAGTACTTTGATTAAAAAATATGTAGCCACTTTTTTATAATAAAGCCTTAAACTTTTGAAAAAAACGGTCACTGCAAAGTTGTACTCCTTATACTTGATACGGTCACTAATGCGCCGTTACAATTGGAAATAATCTAAGTAAATAAATTGTTGCAGAAGTTGTTTAAGCAAGCGGTAGAAACGGTTCTGTAAAGAAATTGTGTATCTTCCCGAACTTTTATTCTTAACCATGCACGCCAAGTCGTTGCGCAGCATTTCCAGTGTACTTGTGTGATGCATACGTTGTACTTATATATAATTATAATTCGGTTTTTTATTATGATAGTTAAATGGTATTCAAATGTTTTTATTTCCAATGTTCCAACGTATACCCTTGCGGGTTTTTACGTGTAACCCCTTTCCAATTGAACCTTTTCCTATTACTCCCTACCCGCACTTCGCTAATCTAAACTAAATTCCGTTGCATCCACAGCCGTCTTGAGGTACACTATACCGCATTTGCCGAGGGTACCGGAAAACTGTGGAAAATCCGTACCGGTATAGACGGCCCTATATTCTTCTGATTTTTGGTGCAGAGACTTTAACTCAAACATCTACATTAAGGTATCAGAAGTATTGACTTCCCGCTCGCTGGTTGATGCGCCAGCCGATGCACAGCTAAGCGGTCACCGCTCCGAATATTGGCCACGCACAATGCTGCTTAACTCGGAGCACCGCCAGAGCCGAACCCCGATCGCCCATCTACCAGTGTCGGTCCTGGTTTTAAAAATAAAATGTTAAGAAAATATTGTTCTTAGGATTTGATAATATTGTGCATGTGTCTAGTAAACGTATTTGGCTTTTTCGTAAAAAAAGATTTCACTTCTTTTGTACGTTTAAAATGAAAAAGTAATATTCTAAATAAAACCATTTTTTGAAATTGAATAAAAAATATTTCGAGTTTAATTAGAATTTTATAAATAGTAAAACACCTAATCATTTTCAAGGGAACTTTTTATTATTTGGCGTCCTTTTTTACTTTTTAAAGTTTTTTAAGGGGCATTTCACATCTTCTTGAAACGGAAACAATTTTAAGAAATTGTTTGAAGTATGAATTCACGACGTGAATAACCTTCAATAAATTCATTGTTAGCCCTAAGAAGGGCCGTTTGATTTAATCATTATGGCCATCTCTTCGTCATCTATGGGATATCATTCAGCAGCCTAGATTTTCTACATCGTATGGAGCACTTATGATAATGGCCTCAAGTGCTTATTGCTGCCATTGCGCTGAAGTAATGAATAAGCTGCTTATTTAAGCTGAAAATGTGTTGATAACTCGGCAATAAATAAAATTTCCATACGTTACACTTGCTCTAAGAATAATATATAGACATCTTGAGCGTTACGGGGCCAACTTTGTTGTTTGACGATTAAATCGTCAACGCGAATCCAAGTGTTGTGTTTACCGCGCAACATACTTGTATAATGCCCCTCGGTTAAACACCCACCGTGATGAAAAATGGCACTTACAACTTTATACCGGTGTTGATTGATTCGAACGATTGTCATAGGCACTGCTTTGATGTTTGTTGTTTTTTTACCTATTCCAGAGTTTGTTCTTTCAAATAGTAATAGTTGAATAATCAATATTTTCTTAGTTGAGACAATGTCTCGCTTTTGAACCAACGAAAACGAAGCGCAATGTGAACAAGCCTCCTCGATTCTCGTCGATTTCCCTAAATTATATGTAATAATATTTTGTAGAGTGAGAGCTACTTTACGGGCCGGAGGTACTACCAATAGCAAAATGTTATTAGGATTGCAATTAGTTATGTTTGTTTCACAAGAATTACATGAAATGACTGTACTTATGTCGATTTGTACAGCACATTGAATAGTTTTAATTTTTACGCAAAGCGAACTTATGAATTTGCTTGCATCTTGTTGTTTCGAACTAATGAACATATCACCCACAAATTTCCTAACTGACAAAATGTCAACAAATACATGATTGGTCATGTAAGCTTCCACGATTGATTTCACTACATTTGCCTTTTTGGAATGAAGCATCAAAGCGTCGCGAATCAAAGAAGAATGTATAAGACACTGCATGCCAGCATTCGCAAAACATGATACATGATCATTATTCGCAAGTCCCTTTACGTGAAAGGGTAATGGACCTTGTTCGTGCTCTTCCGGCATTGACTGATGTCAGTATTAACTGAAATTTCGCGAAAAAATGTAGTGATTTTGCGAATTGTAGAAATTTCCTGAGCTTGACTCCGCTGTAACTCGTGGACTATTCATATGATTGCAAAATGTATTTTACAAGAGTTGCAAGAAATTTCATGCTTTATAATTTTTGTAATAGCTATTTTTTACCTAGGTAGGGTTGAAGAGGGGATATTCTCGAAAACGGGTTTTCGTTACCATTTTTCCAATATGGCGACACGAGCGGCGATCACTTGAGGTCGCAGACTCGAAATATTAATTAGGACACCAAACTCTACAAATCTACCAAATTAGAACTATCCTCGACCTTTTGTAAGTCAGAACTGACCCATTGCCTGGCCTACGGGTGTAAGTCGAACGAAGGAGAGCGAGCGAAGAGCGAACAAATGAGCCTCAACAAATATGTGTGTGCTATGTATGAAACACACATAATCGGCGACGCTTATTTGATGTCGATTCACTTGGTCTGTACCCGGCATAATTATTAATGCCGGGTACAGAGAGATCCCGAAGAAGGCATTGTAATAGAAAAAAAGCACTGGTCATGTGAACTAATTTGCAATCAAAAGATTTTAGTCCGTCGATAACGTTTATTTGAAATACTCATGTGATGTATAATTTTCATCAACATTAAATATTAAAGACTTTGTTCATAAAATTTAACGTTTTTAAAATTTATATTTTGATTAATGTAAAAATTATTCTCAAGTAACTCAATTATTAACAATTATTTTCTAATCACTATTTTATTTTCTAATATGATTATTTTCGGATTGTTCAACAATTATTTTTAACAGCAACTGTCGTGGTGTTTAACATTTAAAAATTCTATATGTAGGTTATTTTTTTCATTTTTGTTGACGCAGACAGTCAATACCACATACTATCTCAGAGTCCTTTCTCTAACAAGTACATTAACACTACTGTGTTGAAAATCTACCATCATACAGAAAAGCTGCGTACACACCATCTTACATGAACTCTTGGCACAGAAATAATAGAGCGCATGATCATGGATATAAATTTTTTGCATGATTACTGGTGCCGTATGAAAAATGTTTGAAAAGCGATGGACCAGTTACTTATCCAATGTCCTGAACGATCAGCATCAGGCCCGCAAATCCTTCCTCAAATTTTTCCGCTGACAACAAATATATTCGCCTTTCTCTACTAATAACACTGTCCTTGTGTTCAACATTGGAAAATTCTATTTGTCGACTATTCTTTTCAGTTCCTTAATGACGACAGTTACTACTGGGTGTTATTCCCCAAATCCCTTCTTTGTCAAGTAACATTCACACCGCTAGTGTGTCGAAGAACTGTCGAAAGACTTATACTACACAGAAGACACATACTGCACAAACTACACATAAATCCCATCTTTGACAAGTAACATTCACACTGCTACTGCGTTAAAGAAACTATTAAAAAGCTTATACACCAAACTGTGTATGAATCCCATTTTTGACGAGTTCCATTCCGACAGGTACAGTGCCGAAAGACTCATACGCCACACTACGCATGAAACCCTCCTTTGATAAGTGGCATTCACACTACTGCTATCAAAGATGTCGAAAGACTCATGCGACACATTACGCATGAAACCCTCCTTCAACCTGTGACATTGTCACTGGTACTGCATCGAAGAACTGTTACAAAGTTTATATGCCACAGTATGCATAATTCCTTTCTTCGACAAGCGACATTCACACTACTGTTATAAATATCTGTCGAAAGAGTCGTGCGCCACACTATGCATGAAACCCTCCTTCGACAAGTAGCATTTACACCGCTGCTGTCGAAGACTCACTGGTACTGCATCGATGAACTGTTACAAAGTTTATATGCCACAGTATGCATAATGCCTTTCTTCGACAAGCGACATTCACACTACTATTAAAAATATCTGTAGAAAGAGTCATGCGCCACACTATGCATGAAACCCTCCTTCGACAAGTATAGCATTTACACCGCTGCTGTTGAAGATGTTGAAAGACCCATACGCCATACTGCGCATGGATACAGCACAGCACGCATAATCCCTTTTTTTGACATGCGACATGCACACTGCTATTGAAGAACTGTTGGAAGACTCATGCGCCACACTACGCATGAAGCCTTCTTTTGACAAGTAATATTCGCACTAGTATTGCATCGAAGAACTATTGAAAGGCTCATATGCCACGTTACGCATAATCCCCTTTTTCAGCAAGTGATGGTTGCATATTTTTGAAGTAATAGAAACATATTTTTGAAGTAATAGATACATTTTTGAAGTAATAGATAAATACACGATCTGTCACGATCTAACCCCACGTGGAATTTACCGCCGGCAAAACTCGTATCCACGAGCAGACGACGCGTCAGCTGGGGCGAGAGCCGATAATCGCCGGCCTTCACCCATTACTTTTTTTGGCGTGATGCTATGATCGAACGAGTCTCGAACGACAAGTGTGGAAGAATTTTCGTGTAAAACATCGGCCGAATATTATGAGATCTCAAGACTGAGTAGACGAATCGAAAAATTATCCAAACAAAGTCGATAGGAAAAAATAACATTTCATTGATAAAATGTCATTAGTGTTAAAAATAAAAGGGAAAATATATGTATATTTATTACCGTAACGGCCGGCGACGCGCGTCGGTCGAATGGCGGCTGAGCGAGAGGGCGCCCAGCGCGTGCGAGTGAGGGAGCGAGCGAAGGCGGGCCGGGAGAGCCGGTCTTCTCCTCCGGACTGCGAGCTAAGCGAGACGTGCGCGAGGCGATCCTTCTGTGTGAAAGACTCTGTGGAAAAAGACACTGTGTGGACTAGCCGTGAGACTGCGTGTGGTGCGGCGAGCAGGGACTGTGTGATATACCTGCGGTACGAAATACTGTGTGAACTGAGTGCGTAAGACTGAGCCGCGAGGATTCGCGAAATCGAAGCTCGTTTTCGGAGTATCGGAGTGATTTAAACGGAGCCCTGCTCCAAAACGTTTCGGAGCCGCTCCGCGCGCTTTTTCCCTCCCGTAATACGCGTCGTTAAACTTATATCTATTGTCTTAAATTATTTATCAAGAATATATATATTACTTACCTTTCTCTACCGTTAATCCTTGGAAATATATGTCGTTTTATTTAACATTAGATTTTTTATTCATCCCCGTGTTTTCGCGTAATTTCGATTTCGTAATTTCGAGTCGCGGCGTGTCGTCAGTCCGTCAATGGCGTCGAGATCGGTGGTTCGACCAGTGGCGTCAAATCGGCTTTTTTTAATTACTTGGCGTCGAGACGCTGCCGCGTCTCTTGATTTATAGATGCAACGGAATACGGCGCAGTGATATTTCAATTAATTTATGTTTTTCTTCGCAGCTCTCGTTCCAATAAGTCTCAAACGGAACATAACCCTTTGGTAGTGATTGGTAGCTTAATTGAAACGTTTGGTAGTTAATTCCTTAATTACGCCAAACGAAAAACCATCTATGTTTTGATGAAGGGATAGAGGGCTTTAGTTGGCTGTTGATGGATCCAACGGAATACGGAGCAGTCATATACGAATTTCTTTGTTTTTTTTCACCGATCTCGTTCCGATAATTCTCATACGGAAGATAATCGTTTGGTAGTGTTTGGTAGGTTAATTAAACCGTTTGATAGTTAATTCCTTTATTACACCGATCGAAAAACCATCTACGGTTAGATGCAGGCGATAGAGGGCTGTAGTTGGCTGCTGATGGATCCAACAGAAAACGGAGCAGTGAGGCATCAAGGTCTTCATTTTTTTTCACCGACCTCATTCCAAAAGTCTCATATGGAAGATAATTTTGGTAGTGATTGGTAGCTTAATTAAAACATTTGGTAGTTTATTCCTCGATTACGATGATAAAAAAATCATCTACCCTTAGATGAAGGCGACAGAGGGCTGCCGCTGGCTGCTGAAGGAGCTAATGGAATACGGAGCAGTGATATTCCAATTTCATTATATTTTTCTTCACCGGCCTCGTTCTAATGAGTCTCAAACAGAAGATAATCGATTGGTAGTGATTGGTAGCTTAATTAAAGCGTTTAGTAGTTAATTCCACGATGACGCCAATCCTAAAACCATCTATGTTTGGACGAAGGGATAGAGGGCTGTAGTTATAGCTACTGTAGGGCTCTAGCTACTGATGGATCCAACGGAATACGGAGCAGTGATATTTCAATATCGTCGTGTTTTTCTTCACCGATCTCGTTCTAGTAAGTCTTAAACGGAAGATAATCGTTTGGTAGTGATTGGTAGCTTAATTATAACGATTGGTAGTTAATTCATTAATTACGCCGATCGAACAATCATCAACCCGTAGACACCGGCGATAGAGGGCTGTAATTGGCTGCTGAAGGAGCTAACGGAATACGGAGCAGTGATATTTTAATTTCTTTATGTTTTTCTTCACCGATCTCGTTATAATAAGTCTCACATCGAAGATAATCGTTTGGTAGTGATTGGAAGCTTCAATAAAACGGTTGGGAGTTAATTTCTTAATTACGCCAACTGCAAAACCATCTATGTTTAGATGAAGGGATAGAGGGCTGTAATTGGGTGTTGATGCATCCAACGGAATCCGGAGCAGTGATATAAGAATTTCGTTGTGCTTTTTTTCACCGATCTAGTTCCAATAAGTCTCATACGGAAGATAATCGTTTGGAATTGATTGGTAGCTTAATTCAATCGTTTGGTAGTTAATTCCTCCATTGTGGCAATCAAATAACCATCTACCCTTAGACGCAGGTGATAGAGGGCTGTAGTTGGCTGCTGAAGGATCTAACGGAATACGGAGCAGTGATATGTCAATTTCTTTATGTTTTTCTTCGCCGTTTTCGTTCCAATTAGTCTCAAACGGAAAATGATCGTTTGGTAGTGATTGGTAGCTCAATATAACGGTTGGTAGTTAATTCCTTAACTACGGCAATCGAAAAACGATCTATGTTTAGATGAAAGAATAGAGGGCTGTAGTTGGCTATTGGTGGATCCAACGGAATACGGAGCAGTGATATAAGAATTTCTTAATGATTTTTTTCACCGATCTCGTTCCAATAAGTCTCATACGGAAGATAATCGTTTGGTAGTGATTGGTAGCTTAATTAAAACGTTTGGTAGTTAATTTCTTGATTACGCCGATCGAAAAGCCATCTATGGTTAGATTCAGGCGATAGAGGGCTATAGTTGGCTGCTGATGGATCCAACGGATCACGGAGCAGTGATACTTCAATTTCTTTATGCTTTTCTTCACCGATCTCATTGTACTAAGTCTCAAACGGAAAATAATCGCTTGGTAGTGATTCCCTAGCGGGTTGTGCGAGCCAAAATTTGATTGGTAACTCTAAAAGTGGTACGGTCGAAAACTTGGAGTCAAGTATTGACTGGTAATCCATTTTTCCAGCATCGGACTGAAGCGATTTTGGTTGGACTGGTAAGTTTCTTCCAGTCATATTTTGGATGGTAACGGTTTTCGCAGCTCCGCTCATTTATCGCTACCAGTTTTATTTTGGATGGTTATTCGGTTCTCGTGGTCCCGCTCGATTCTCGCTACCAGTTTTATTTTGCATGGTTATTCGGTTCTCGTGGCCCCGCTCGATTCTCGCTACGACTTTTATTTTGGATGGTTATTCGGTTCTCGCTACCAGTATTATTTGGGATGGTTATTCGGTTCTCGCGGCACCGCTCGATTCGCGCTACCAGTATTATTGGGGATGGTTATTCGCTTCTCGCGGCCCCACTCGATTCTCGCTACCAGTCCAATTTTTACCGGTATTTTCATTATCGCTACGTCTAATTTTTACCGGTATTTTCATTCTCGCGGCCCCGCTCGGTGGTCGCTACAATCGAGTTGCTCCGGTCGTAATTATCTTTCATTTCTTTTTAATATCTCAGAGACCACAACATAAATAAAAAATGGGATGAAACTGAACACACGGAAGGGATTTTGGGATGTTTAGGGAAATGGTATCAGAAGCTATTATATTTTTCTTTCCGTCATACAATTTTTTTTATATACATACAGAGAGTATTTTCAATCGTATTTCCTGTGTTCTTTGTCTTGAAGAGTGTATATTTTACTTCCCACCGCATTTCTTTACCTCTCAATATAAATTAAATTTTTTTCCGAATCTCGCCATCGTGTACAAACTCGAACTTGGTCTGTCAAAAAGAATATTGGGAATAACTTGATCTTTGTTAAAGATACGGTGTGATTCTTCACGAATGCTGCGCTTCATCTGCTGTCCATACTGTATTTCTTACCGATATCCTCAGATTTTTCAAGTTCCAAACGCTTTACCGAAGGTAATTACATGTTACAATTACATGTAACAATTACTGTAACTGTTGATTCAATACTCCGTAATATTATTATGAGGCAATTCCATCAAGCAAGATTACATTTGCAATGAGTTTTTTCACCCTTTGATAATGAAATAAAGAATTAAATAATCGTTTCTACAATAAAACAGAGTCGTCTTAATTCTTTAACCTGTATCCTTTTCACACTCTGAATTAAAACCGAAATTGCGTCAACAGACTATTCATTGTTACGTATAGGGAATTTAATAACTTTATAAACTTTAACGTAAATATATTCTCAAGTTAAGTGTACACGGTTAGGGACCCTGCGATACGTCGCGTATACTTGTCAATAATTACATTTCCTTTCATCAACAGCTATTTCTTGGAAGGAGTCATCCCTAACCACTGAAGTTAAAACGACGTCGCGTCCGCGGTCGATTTCTTTTTGTTTGGTATTCAGTACGCCGTCCTAATCGGTTTCCCAAGTATTAGCAATTTTTATCCCGTATATCACCGCATTCTTTTTGATTATTATCACCAGTAGCCGTACGTCTTGCACTTTGACAAATCCTCTTCTTGAAATGCGTAAGCTGTGCATCTGTCTGCTCGGAGGTTCATCATCGGTATTTTCAAACTACGATACGAAGAATCCGTTAATTTCATCTCCTTCGTTTGTTATGAACGTGACAATTCTTATTATTTCAGCGAGATCGCCCTTTTTCGTAAAAATGAACTTGTTGCAACTGCGCGTATACTCTTTATCGGTATCTCTGCTCGTGTACATTGTTCCTTTAAAAATGGCTTTTCCGAAAACAGTTATTCTCTGACAGCACCTCAGTCTTTTCTCGGCCAATATGTTTCGTTCCCACCCGAACAAGTCTCGCGTTGTACTTTTCCCGTAGTCTCTGAAATTATAAAAATCTTTGTAATCGTCGTCATTGCGGTTTTGCACTTTTTTGGCGGAATTTGTCATTTCTTTTACTATTCTTTTCGTCAAAACGTTTGCTATCGGATCGCTGCGGACATTTCTTACGAAATCTGTCATTAAATATCTATTCACTATTTGCACTTGTCTACCGGTACTGCTGTTCAGTGACTTCAATATGCGGCTATTGAAACTTTCAAATGCGTAACAGTTGTGCGCCCATACCGGTCCCCAACATTTAACGGAACGTGGCTGATTTTGCAGGAGGTGCATGTTCGTTGTCATGTGCTGAATTCCAAATAATTCTTCGTACTTCGGTAGCGATTTCCAGTTCTTCACTTGTGAATGTGTCACCGTTCAGCGTGTGCATAGCGTCCGACAGAGTTGTAAATAAAGTCAAGTATCTCTCGGGGATCAGCCCGTCGAAACATACCGTACAATAATACAACAGCCAATTGCGCCACTCGGTGGCCTTCCACAATTTGAAAAGTTTTATAGATATTGGTTTTCTGGAAATACTGCTTGGTATTGGAACCATCGATAAACGTACGCCAATTATTCGGTTACTTACTCGGTTGTTCCATATCTGGCAGCGGCTCGAAGACGATCATGTATGTCAATTTCTTAACAACGCCAATGTCAACGCAATGCATCGAGTCGATAACAACTCCGAGTCGCAGATCAAACTGTGGTAAGTATCTCAGCGTCGATTGTCCTATCAAACCTATCTATCTTATTCTGGTGCGTTGTACTTCCTCCACATGCCTACGAATTTGTTGATCCGTTCGATCTATTATTTCTTCCATCGCATATTTCCTGGAACCATTCTCCATTCTTGTTCCGGTCGCATAACAAAAATTACATCCATATTTACCATTGTAGCTAGTAGTATTTAGCAACTTCGCTCTGGCAGGTGAATCAAGAGTACAAATCGTGGTAACAAATTTACTGGTCACTTGCCCGTTTCCATCAGGACTCCATCTAATACCGGTGATATACAAATCCTGCCCTTCCGAAATTATCGGTTCCATGTATACCTCAAAGCTCGGTTGATCCTCGTCGACCCAAATTCCCGCTATGATAATGAAATGTTTTCGCGCATGGTGAGGAAGTTCGTTCAGCATTAGTAATACCGGCCACGCGTTCTGCTTTGAAGATTTCCCTACTTGGCATCCGTCCGTATTCAAAGTCAATGAAAAATTCCAATTCGAGTTTAAAAAACGACCTTCCTTCTGCAACTGTTTGTAGCATCTTCCATCGAAGACATCTTCTATTCCTTCTGGATTGATTTTTTGCCGCGTATTCCGATAATTTAGGAGTTGAGTTATATTTCGGGTCTGGAAAATCCATCGCAATTTCTTCTTCACGTCCAATTTGATACAGACGATTTTTTGTTTGGCTCCGAAATTCCGCACGGACAGTCCTCTTGTGGTACCTTCCCTATTCCTACTATACCTTTACACATCTTGCAGTACATGTGACGTTTCTGCGTTGTATCTTCCGTCCTCCCAACTCTTTTCCACCGAGTCTTTTTCGTTGACGGTAGGGTGTTGTGGTTAACAAGTTTCTTTATTCCCCTTATTATCCCTAAAGTTGCTTCGATACTCAAGTTGTATCGACTAGCTTCTGCCATCATTATCCAGAGAAAATGGTTTCCTCGTACATCCGGTCTTAAGGTCATCAGAGGTCCTTGTTCAATGGAGAAAGCACTTATGTCTTCATCATCTTCTTCGTCGATGCCGTCATTGTTTTCGCCGTCACCACCACCACCGCCCCCGCCTCCACCATCGTCGTCGTCGTCGTCGTCGTCGTCGTTGCTGCTTTCATCACCATCACACCAGCCACCGTCGTCGCTGTCATCATCGTTACAGCCGTTGTTGTCGTCTTCGTCATTGACCTCGTCGTCGTCGTCTTCGCTGATAATTTGGCTCGCAGGGACACCGTTCAGATCGGCGATATCTAAATTCATGTCATCACTATTACCATAATCAGCATAAGACGAAGCGATAATAGTTGCCGCATCTTCTTCATCTTTAGCGTCGATGTCATGCCAGTCGTTGTTTTTTTCTCCATTCAGTGCGGAGCAAACTTCTTTCGCATTTGATACCGGTAATTCCAGCACTGCAATTACTCTCCGTGGAATCTCCATGTGATTGCAAACAAAGTAACATGTTCTGCAACGTTAACGATGTGCGCTCTTACAATACATGGTGTACATCATGTTAACATTTCAGTTGGTAGCGGACTCAGGCTTAATCATCTCTGCGCATTTTCAAATTATTATTTTCCCCTAGTACCGGTACTAGAAAACGTCTTTTCGTCTACTCGTTCTTACAAAGATGAATTCATGCGACAAGTCCTTTTTCACGATACAATTAAATAACACGACATGAATTTTATACTTATAGGATGTTATTAGACACGCTGCATTGTTCTTTTCAAAAGAAAGTCTGCAATGCTGTAAAAAAATTCAATTTTCACTTCCCACTTCGATATTTTTGCCCCGGCAATTTCATTAAGGGCGCATTGCATAAGACAACAGAACCCATCGTTTGGCATTTATCGTAATTTGCATGAATATACTTCTTCACTTACCTCTTGTTCCTTTAATAAAAAAGGGCAATCATTCGGCCCGGGAAGACGCTTTGACACCTTAAGAAATTCCACTGTAAATTTTCTTCTTTTCCATCGCAAATATTTCTTGTCTTTGTACTTTTTTTTTCGTATTCCTTCATTCATCGTTACAATGTTGTCTTCCTTGAAACTAACCGGCAGTCTTCTATCTTATCGCCAGACAATAACATGTCGGTAATTTTACTTTCTGCAACAAATGTTTCTTCCCTAAATGCCAAAAGTTCTTATATTTCTCTTCATAAACAGTTCCACCGTTGCACATGTCATCACTTACCTCAGTGAACGTTGCTGTAGACAATTAATGCTTTTCTTACTTCCTTCTGATCGTGGTCTTATCCTTCAATCGTACTACTTTCCCTTCACTCCGCGTTCTATCACTTCAATTTTTATTACTCTGAAACAAAAATGTTTGTCGTTCAATGCATTGTGCCACAATCGCATAACCCCTTTCTCAAAATACTTCGTGCAATGTTTTAAACATTGTTTGAATAATATTTATGAAACGTCTGTGAACGTGCGTTTCCTACTCGAATGTACTTAAAGCGAGAAGGATAGAACAATTTATTTTTTCTAGATGTACTGTCGTCCGGTCAATATACGTACGAAATATACGAAAATAATTATTGAGAAGAATGCTGATTGCCCCACAATTGAACGTTGACTTCGAAAATTCCGTTTGCCGCTTTTTCTTTCCTTACAAAATTAATACTCACCGATTTCTCGAACGGTGGATAGATACGACCGCTCATAATAGGAAATGCAACATCGTTCGCCGATGCACGGGCTTCTTGGTAGCTCCAAAGTCCCTCCTGATTACGAAAGAGAAATCAGCAATCACAATGCTGGCTTGTCGTACACAGCAGAAGGGGTCTCGAACAACATTTTGTTGCGATCGGCGTAAGGATAATACATGGTTACACAAATACCGGTAGAAAAGAGAAGCAACCTGCGAAAGCTGTGAGGGTGACCCGTTTCTTAAAATACTTCCTCCAATCTTTTAAACATTGTTTTTATAATATTTATGAAACATCTGTGAACGTGCGTTTCCGACTGGAATCCATTTTGCGAGTCTCCCAATCTCGTTAAAGCGAGAAGCATATTAAATTTTCCTTTTTCTACATATACTTTAGTCCGGTCAATATATTCATTCACTCGTCGTGACAAATTATTTTTTCTACAAACCGAGGAAGTAACGAAAACCGTTACCCTTCCTTCCTCAACTTTTAAAACGTGGACGTACGAAAAAGATTATCGAGGAAAAGAATGCTGATTGCGTCACAATTGAACGTTGACTTCGAAAATTCCGTTTGCCGCTTTTTTCTTTCCTTACAAAATTTATACTCCCCGATTCGCCGAACAGTGTGTACGCAAGACCGCGGTAAGGAGCTGCAACGCCGTTCGCCGATGCAGAGGCTTCCTGGCAACTCGAATTTCTCACCTGATTACGAAAAAGAAATCAGAAATTACAATGCTGGCTTTTCTTACACTGCACAAGGAGTATATCCCGAACAACAATTCGTTGTGATCAGCGCAACGACAATGTATGGTTACACAAATACTGGTAGAAAAGAATATAGACAAAATCAACGTGTTAGGATCCCCTTCTTAATTACAATATTTTCTACAATCCTCGATGAAGTAATATTCGAAAAAAATCATGTAAAACCCGTGACATTACATGTTTTACTTTAATACACTTGGAAAATGTTCTTTCTCGTTCAAAAGAGAAACAATAACAGGAAGAAAAGGGAACGAAAGTATTGTCATATCTTCAATGTACTTGTACCATCGTTACGGAAATTCTTTCATTCCACTAACCAAGGATACGAAAAAATTCCTTTTTCCTCTTTCGTGAAATTTGTCTCAACATTTACGTAAGAGATTATTATTTAATGGAGCGGGACGAAATGTGGGACGATGTAACATTTCATATTCAAAATCTCTTTCGTTTTTTTTAGTAACATTTGAAATATTGTAACTAACCGGTTCGTCACTGTTTTCACCGGTAAATAGAACGGCAGGGGCTGGCACGACGACACATGATTCGGAAGTCACCCGGAAACTTGTATTTTTCTGAAAATTTCAAAGAAATCCGCAATTACAATTTTGTCTCGTCGTACATTGGAAAGAAGGGAGATGTTTGAAAGAAAATAATCGCTATTTGCATAACGGCGATTGAACAATCGTCGAGTACCGGTAGAAGGAAATAACGCATTTGTAGAAGCAGCTCGTTCATTTAAACATTCCCCGTAATACTAGTGCAAATATTTTCTTCGCAATAACGAATAAATAACTCTGAGTGTACGAAACCAACTGTTAAGGACTTGAACCGTTTCCGCGTCCGTTGAAGAGGGATAGAAATGCAAGTAAAGAAACGAAGATACGCCGTTGTTTGTTGAATTTCTTTTTTGTATCGTAACGGCAATTATATTTTCCTCACAACCAACGATATAACAGCATTCGTTCTCCTTTCTTCAAATGTATCAACATTGAAGTACGATGAAATTATTGTAGGGAACTTTGAACATTCTGGGACAAGTGTTAATTTTATTTTCGATATCCAATCTACATCTTAAACATTTAAAAAAATTTTTACTCGCCTCTTCCATGCTTTTTTCATGTGTGCAAATCATTTGCGAGGTTCCGTCGTTCTGCCCTCCTTCAGCTGACTCTCGAACGCTAATATATTCCTGTAAATGATATACAAATTCGCTATTACCACTTTAACTCGTCGTGCGTTGTAAGGGAGGGAAATGTTTGAAAATATTTTGTCGCCATTCGCATTACGGAGCTCAAAAGGTCCATGAGTACCGGTAGAAAAAAATGGTTTCAGGTGAGATGTGCTCTCCTTAAAGCTACTTTTTAAAATTTTTATGCAAATATATTTTTTATACAATTAAAAGATACCTCTCAACGTCCGCTTCTCAATGGAATGTACTTAAAACGTCTCTGTTCCCGTTCGAGAGAGGAAGAATTATAAGTACAAAAAATCGAGATTTATCGTCACATCTTGAAACTTCTCATTCCATCGTTTTGGCGTATATTTTTTCCTACCACACCAGGAAATAACGAAATTCGTTCTCGTTTCTTCGCCATATGCATCGACATTGACGAACGAAGAAATTATTTAACGGAACATCGAGAATTCCGGGAGTATTACGAATTTTGTTTTGAAAATCCCTTGCCCGTTACTTTAAATTTGAAAAAATTGTAACTCACCGCTTCGGCGTTGGTTTCACAGGTGGAACACGTTTCCGAGTTCCCTCTTTGAGCGACGACCCAGCCGACTCCTCGTTACAGGGATTTTCCAGTAAAGTACATAAAAAATCGCAATTATTATTTCGACCCGTCACACGTTGCAAACTTTACCGGTAGAAAGAAATAAACATTGTTAAAGGAGAGACGCCCTCTTCTTTATTACGACGCTTTTTTAAATTACCGCGCAAATATATTTCTCATAAAATTGTCAAGATACCTCTCAACGAGCATTCCTCAATTGAATTTACTGCGAACGTCTTTGTTCCCGTTCGAGGGAGAAAGAGATATAAGTACATGAAAATCGAGATTTATTGTTGGGAATTTGTCTTTACCTCACAGTCAATTCTTTGACCCGAGGACTACTAGGTTCTGCCCGTTCCAACTTCGCACTTACTTGTTTTTTTCTTTGCCTTGGATACAGACACACAACAAACCTTCATTCATTCCTGATTGTACCGCGTTCCTCTCTTGTAGCACCAATAAAGGCGAATTAACTGATACCCTTCACGAATCCGTAGTGAAAATTACTTGTACTGAAATAAACCTAACATTTATCGTCAAATCTTGAAATTTCTCATTCCATCGTTGCGGCGTGTATTTTTTTCTACCAAGTAAGCAAATTAACGAAATTCGGTCTTCTGAATTCGTTCAATGTTTTATCATCGACGTACGACATAATTATTTAACTTATTATTGTGAATCGTGGCAAATGTGTACATTTTAAAAAGTGGAGGTGGGTTTGGAATAAATTCAACTAACCTTGCATGCCCGACGATTGCCGATGCAACGATGACCGAAGCGAATACAGAAGAAGTTTATTCCTTTTCTGGTTCTTTCCTTCCAGTGACGAATTTCGTCTGAGGCGTGTACGAATCCTCATCTTGACATATCGGTAAAAGTAGCCTCGGTCAGAGATTTGGTAAAAATGCCGCTACTGCGATATGTAAAAAGAAAGTGAAATACAAATTTGTCACGATTCTAATATCGCACACTGTAAGACGCTTTTAGCGAATGATCACATATATGCATAGAAAATGATACAACTGCTTTCACGAAAACCTCAAACTTTTTTGTCGGCAATAAATGAAGAACGCGATACTTTATGTTAGCGCGAGGAAAGCAGAGACTGTAAAAATCGAATATGGCGGATGACACGATATTGTGACCAAAATCGCGATAACGTGATCCGCGATAACGAAAATCGCGATAACGTGATCCGCGATAACGAAAATCGCGATAACTGCAACGGAAACGCGGACATGCGAGACAAAGGAGAAGCAGGGCTGTAAACTTTTCGACATGAATTCATTATAATATGCCACATGCGCGCCATTAAAGAAAATTTAACTCAAAGAGGAAGACGGTGGGTTCAGAAAGGATACGTGACGATATATGTTAGATATTTCTTTTTAACCTTAAACGTTGACGACAATACGAAAAAAAATTCAGAATACATGAGAAAAACGCAAATACCGGTACGTGATGATGGGGTTTAAAATCACGTTTGAATGCACACACACGTGAAACCCACACGATGAGAACACGAATAACGATTAACACGTTAACCTCTCGTTAACCACTGCACGAATGAATAAGTACGCGCGCAATATTAATCAATTCTTAAATATTGACACCAGGGAAGCTCCAGTGTTCCAGCGAAAAACACAGCCGTTAATTATATTTAAGAAAAGAAACTGAGTAGTAAAACATTAAGATGGCGTATATATATCCCGATTGAACGGATTCGAGCGCGTACAGCAGGAAGACTAGAGGTAAGGAGTACGGACGCCGTGTCGTCGAAACGTCCGCAAAAACGAGGACGAGAAGGGCGGCGCTGCTCTCTTACCGCACCGAAGTAAAGTCAGCAACAAACCAGTGCCGTACGATATGCAAAAAGCACCCTTTGCTACTTCATACGGAGTGATCATTTCATAAAATTAATTGTCCAACCAGTTGGTCAAGGTAATTTCTATATAGATAGATAGAGTTCTTATATATGGATTGTTTTGGAGAATACCGAAATACAGAAATTAAGTCAGTGTTTTTTTTGTTGCGGAAGCAGTAACAAACAAAATTTATTTATAGACACAAAGAAATTCATAAGAAATTTGCATCCAAACAAAATTTTTACACATTATCACACATCATATTTACACATTATCACATTTCATATTTACACATTATGATACGCTGTACAGATTAAGAATAATAACGAAATACAGATATTAAGTCAATATTTTTTTTTCTTTGCGAAAGAAGTAAAAACATGTATTTATACACAAGAAAATTCATAAGAATTTTGAATTCAAACAAAAGATTTACAAATTATTATTTGCATATTATGACACGCTGTACAGAAAAAGAATAATAACGAAATACAGAATTAAGTCAATATGTTTTTTTGGTTGCGGAAACCGTAACAAACAAAGTTTATTTATAGACACAAGAAAAATCATAAAAGTTTTGCATCCAGACAAATTTTCACAAATTATCACACATTATATTCACACATTGGGATACGCTGTACAGATAAACCAATCTTACAGTTTTTTATTTTTTCCTATTGCCTTTCGTTTTAATTTTCCTTGCGTGATTATTTTCGTTGACCGATGGCGCTAGAAAATGTCCTCTCATGACGAGATAATAGTTTATCACTCTCTTCGTGAGCTCTTCGTTGTGTGCTTGGCATCCCACTTACTGCAAATTTTTCATGTCCGAAACTTTGTCGAGAAATTGATGGAGGTTGTTGATTTTAACGTCAGTTCTCGGTCGATCGCTGCATTCCAAGTTTGTCTCGCGTTCGCGCATTGAAAGCAACAATTCAAATAATATTACAAGCTTGTATTTAATTTGACTTTCTATGAAAATGGAAAATCGATATTTCACCCACTCACCCACTCACTTCCCATTTTCACGCCTCAAAAATACACATTTTTTTTTATTTTCGAGACATGAGTCAAAACGCGCAAGAGATAAAACGTGCAATATATGAAAAATCCATATATTGCACGTTTTGTCTCATCGACGGGACACTTGCTCCGTGTCTCGCGTTTGTGATAATTTTTATTTCACTCGGTACGATAATGGTCCGATAAAACGAAACCATCCTTTTTATGAATGTAAGTACTATTTTTCTTACCGAAGATTGATTGTTTTCGCCGCAGATCACTAAATATATTTTATACCGAGATACAATTATTTTTTTTTACATCTAACACAATTCGCAAAATTGGTTAGTCCGCACACGCTTTATGCCAACACGAACGACGAGCGGGAATCATCGATGACACATGACGTCGGTTGTGTTCTTGTCACTTATCACTTCGGTACGGTCATGCACTAGCGACACACGCCGTGAACACATTAACTACTAAAATCCACAGTTTCACGGACGCTTTTGGATCGGGCTCGCCACAGGCGTCCGTACTCCTTACGTCTAGTCTTCCTGATTGTTCCAATGAAAATTCGATTTTGATTGAAAGGAATACCGAATGGACGTTCGATCGTTTTGTGGTCGTAACAAATGTCGATACATGTTTTATTCACTAAGAAAGTTTGTTGAAGAAAGATTCAATTATAATTAAGAAAACGCGTTGTACTAAAGTACCGGCGTAGCGTCGTTGCCAGGCGGCGCTTCGATCGCGGCGTAACTCAGAAAGAAAAAGGGCGCGTGCGAGAGACAAAGCGAACGGTAGAACAATGGCGAAGGCGTCACGGCACGTGTCGATGTAGTGTACGATATAAAACGTTCTTAAAGGTGAATAATTGTTTGGAAAAAATAGCGAGGTTGTTATATTCACTCACGAATAGTGAATCGTTTCGTTCGTATCGCGAAATAATTCAATCAAGAAAAATATGAGGCCTGATTAAGGAAAAATGTTGTGCTTGCTCGCGTGGAGACGATCGAACAATGGAGAAAAAGTACGAAATAATGTGGCAAGAAAAGGGTCGCCCCACAGTGAAAAAAAGTGGTCCGCCCACAGGAATTGATGTATCGAGACACAAAGGATCAAATTGTTGAGTGTACGGAACATTTTTTGGAAGATTACATGACGAACCCGAACGCGCTGACAACGATTCGTTATCGAGTTACCGGTAATGATAACGACAGGGAAAATTTTGAGGATTCTTTCAGGACAGTTCGCATCGTTGGCTACGGAGGTAAGTTAATTATTCGCATTAATGCGTTACAAGTATATTTTTGTGATGGCGACGAAGAAGAATAATAATATTGAAACGTTTTGTGGGAGAATACAATGGACAAAAAAGGGAAATGAACATTTGCGAGGATGAAGTGGACGACGTGAGGAAAGGAAACATTTTCATAGGTATACTTGTGATTCACAGGTTATGAAGAATCAAGGGATGAGACGGAGATTAAGGTGCACGAGATGCTGGGGCGTGGGAAAAGAATTATGAAAAAAAAATTGACATGGACACGCCGGACACACTAAAAGGAAAAGGAATTACGAAAGAGATCAAGCGGCGCTTAAAAGTAGCAAAGACAACAGCGTTAAGGTAATGGGAAAGCAGCTGCTGAGGAAGAAGGTAAGCGTGAGAAGTTTTTTGTATTTTCAGATGAGTCGTTAGACGATGAGAATCAAACTTTTCCTTCATGGAGAATTACGCGTGACATGCAGAAAGAATAAAACCTTTTCTGTATCGATGTACCGATACATGTTCCCTACCAGTGAATCAACTTTCCAAGATGTTATCGCCCTTTATAATTTTGTTCCGTCAAAGAATTTGCGCTCAAAAGAAAAGTAGAAATGGCGTAGCGGAAATTTTGCACTTTGTGACGACTGTACACTTGTATTTCAAATGAATGTACAGTTGACCGATGATCGGAGGTATAATGCGACAGGGAGAAAACATGAACCGTATATCAATCTATTCGTATGTGACTGTTACCGGTAATTGGAGGTGGCGAGGCAATCATACCGCGACCGTAAGAAAATGTAACTGCTTATCGCATCGGAAAATTGATTACCGTCAATTGCGTTCAATTTAGAAAACATTCGGATTTAAAACTTGTCAAATAATATCACTTCGATAAGCATTTAAGAAAAAAAAATTCAAAAAATTGCAATTTTTTAAAAATATTTCTTTTAATTTTGTGAAACATTTCAGGA
>OX101787.1:42574541-42654054 GCA_944452715.1 Ophion slaviceki | reverse complement strand
AGAGAGAGAGAGAGAGAGAGAGAGAGAGAGAGTAGAGAGAGAGATAGAGAGAGAAGAGAGAGAGAGAGAGAGAGAGAGAGAGAGAGAGAGAGAGAGAGAGAGAGGGGGGGGGGAGGGGGACAAAAACGCTTGAATATCTCTCCATGGAAAACTTTGCGTAACGGTAATACCGCCAATGTTTAGTGAAATGTTGTTTCTCTGTAACAATATGACAGATAAACTTTTCCACTTAAAAAATACCAAGCGAGTGTCACTAATAGGTAGGAGAGGTTCTAGATAGAAGAGCGTCTAGAAAAATGTTGCATTCTTCGCTGTATGCAGAAGAAGGAGTTACTCACTTTCTTTTGGTGCCGCATGGTATGTTTTGGTCCTTAGGATACACGAAAAAAAAACTCTTCAGCTAGAGCTGTAGCATAATGGTTCGGAGTATCTTACTAAGAAAAAAAAATGTCGAGAGTGAGCGAAGTGCTAATCAACTAAATATAAAATGGTAAATATAAAATATTAAGAATATATAAAATGGTGCATCTCACAGGCTAGACTTTCAGCTTTCGAGTGGTCTTTTAGATGTTCTGCGATCATTTATTTCCTAGTTATAAGCGTTGAAGAATGGGGTTTTTACTTTAACCGTCGATAACCTGGTAAAGAAAAATCGTACAGAATTCATTAAAAAGCAAATTTAGAGAAATATGCTTGTGGCAGTGTGCTAAAAAAAGTCTCTCAGTCCATGCAACTCCGCAGTCATAAATAAAAAAATGGCGAATACGTTGATCTCATTTTCTAAGTATATTATTACTTGACGAAAAAACCGACAGCAAGTTTTATCTGTACAACGTGGCAACGTAGAGACGGTAAAGAGGACGGCGTATTAGGCGCGATCTGACCGTATCTGATGAATTCAGGTTCCAGAAGCGTATCGTTCTCTCGTTGAACGCAGTATAGGATGGTTTTAAGGCTAGAAACTTCTAACTCGAAAATGCCCTTTTTTTCTAATTTTTCCATCATATAATATTTTGCAGCGTTGCAGTTATATTAAAATGTCCCGAAATTCGCCCAGAAAGTTTAATTCTTTAATTCATTTGGGAATTTTTTTTGTAAATTATTTCAAACCTCAATTTTATTTCCAGATTGTACTAGACGAAGGTGGAGATTCTTTTTTTGAACAATGGGCCCGGGAATGCATGCCAGAGCGTGACAAGCCGAAATCCCCTCAAAAGATGTTACAAGTTGTCGATTCTTTGCGAGTGGACACTCTCCTCAGTCAAATAAACGCCAGCGATCCAGATCGAAAGACAAGCAATGCCGAGTGGCATATTGCTTGCCAAAGTGCAATGGGGGTGGTCAAAGAATTGCTATGCGCATGGGAGAGTGGAGTTGTTGGAGCATGCGACGTGAAATGCGCACTTGACGGGCTAAGATCGACAGCATGCTGCTTGCCTGTTTGTGCTGCTGCGTGGTTATGTGCTCACATGAGCATTACGCATCAGGATGCGCTCCTTAAACCCATGAACATGGTTCAACAATTCGTCACACCGCTACCTTCAGATGAGATGCAAGATAATTTTAAACATGACACGTAAGTATCCTTTTGGGATTATTTCCATGATGAAATCTTTTATCTTGTTTCTTTTCCCCATTTTGCCAGCGTGTGAGGTCCAAGCATCCCTTTTCACGTTCTCACCCCGTACACATTTCACTTTGAACTTCTCCCCTATGGAGCTGAAGTTTGATCTGACTATTGAATTGCATTCGCCAAAGGCAGAGGGAAACTGCAGAAGATTTACCGCATTTACAATAGTTTCCTAGCTAAGGGCCTCCAGTGGTAACACAGCTGCCAATGTCCGGTTGGATGGGCACCAACCTCGCTATACGAATCGCTCGCGAAAAACTTTCAAACTACACCATCAATTTACCTATTACAGTCGAACGTCGAATAAAGATTTGTCCATTCCCTTCCGATATACACCCGAAACCTTGATACAACGACATAATAATATACAGTATGCTCTAATTGCTAATTGCTTGTAGAAATTGCTCTAATTTAAACCTTCCTTTCTTTAAAAAATGGCCCCATATTTATAGTACTAATATATTCTTTTAAAGAACATTTTAAGGAACATGACTTCGATATAACGAAATCTCAATATAACGAAAACTTGATACAACAAACTTCCGTACGGATTCGTTATATCGAGGTTCAACTTTACAATGAGATTTTCGAGAATGTATTTATGAAGGAGGAGTTTAAATCACTGGGATCATGGCAGAAACATATGGATTAAACAAAAATCATTTATATTGATCCTGGCACCCGCTACATATGATCCCCGAGCTTCAACTCAATAGTTTACCGTGATGAAATCTATGAAAATTTTTCAAAAATATTTTTACAAAATCACGCGTCATTTTACATTCGTTATTCCCGAACGTATTTTTAAAAAGTTTATATTACAGGTTAGGCGAATATAAAAATGAGCATTGCACAACTTAATTGAAACACATGCCCCGAAATTTGGTGTGTAGATGTAATCCTATTGAGCTCCGACGAATGACTAAGGTCATCGCTCATTTATCAACCCGGCACCCGACCAGCACCGCCTCGCCGCACGGCGTCCACTCGTTGTCGACGGGTGGACGCGGGGTGAATTAGGCGAAGGCATTGTTAACCACCCGAAGGCATGACTAAGTTACCAAGTAGTTCACTCGCCGACCAAGTGCATACGTATGGCAAGCCCATATAATAAATGACAACCGCTCGAGGCGAGGCGGTGCTGGTCGAATGCCGGGTTGATAAGTGAGCGACGACATTTACTGTATAGTGACTCATAAAAATACGAGACGACAATGCAACAAACTCAATGAAGTACGTATGCAATTTTGTTTTGAAATTCTCGAGGGATGGAGCACTGATCACACTCTCGGGCAACAAAATCCATATATTGCATGACAAAATGACTACGAATTTTCAATACAATGACGTTCGGTGAGAAAGTACATGAAAAGTGGGCCTCGGTAGTCTTCCAGATCTACGCACATCCTGTCTAGCGAAAGTATACGGGTCTTTTATATACTGCGGAATATCTTCATGTAGAACTTTATAGGCCAGAATACCCAAGAAATAATTTCGTCGAGTTTTCACTCACAGCCAGTTCAACGTCAACTTAAAAGCTGTGACATGTTGGTATTTTTTCAGACTAAAAACAAAACGCGTACAACAATTTTGCAGCCTTTGAAGCTTGAAATTTAAGGTCTCTGTGAGATCATTGTATACCACTGAGCAATAATCGATTTTAGGAAAGATCAATCAATCAATAAAGAGAGAGTAGCTCTTACATTAGGAGGAATGGCATTTTTATGATATTTTAATTTATGAAGGATACCGTGCATGTCTCTACTAATATTCGATACCTATTTATTCCACGTGAGTGATGAATTTATTTCTAAGCCCAGATTACGACATTCAGTTACGAACGATAATGGCGAATCATTAATCAAAATAGGTTGCAAGGGACTCAAATCTCGAGTCCTCACTCGAGCATTACTGCCAATAATATCAATTAGGTGCGCAACTAAGTTCTCGCTGTTTTTTTTTATGAAAATGCCACTTTATTGTGAAAAATGGTTACAAATGAATCATTCAAAATATTGCCCATCGCTAGCGACAACTTTTTCCTATCTTTCTGGCAGAGCTCGAATCTTCGAGGCTATCCACGAATCAAGCCATTTTGAGATGTCTTCATATGAGCGGAACTGCTGATTAGCCAGACCATGTGCCATCGAACGAAACAAGTAATAATCGGACGGCGCAATATCTGGGGAATATGGCGGGTCGGGTAGGACCTCCCATTTGACCGTTTCTAAGTAGGTTTTAACGGGTTTGGCAACGTGAGGCCGAGCATTGTCATGCTGTAAAATCACTTTTTCGTGCCTCTGCTCGTATTGTGGCCGCATTTCGCGCAGTGCTCGGCTCAATCGCATCAATTGAGTTTGATACCGTTCCCCAGTGATGGTTTCGTTCGGTTTCAACAGCTCATAATAAATAACACCGCCCTGGTCCCACCAAATACACAGCAAAACCTTCGCAGCGTGAATATTCGGCCGAGCCGACGACGTAGAAGCATGAGCGGGCAGTCCTCATGATTTTGTTCTCTTTGGGTTGCTGTAATGAATCCATTTTTCGTCACCCGTAACGATGCGATGAAGAAAACCCTTCCTTTTTTGCCGCTGGAGCAGTTGTTCACAAGCGAAAAAACGACGCTCAACGTCTCTCGGCTTCAAATCATAAGGAACCCAAGTTTCTTGTTTTTTTTCTCGAAAAATGTCCGCCATTTTCTTATATTTTCATATATTAAAAATCTTATGAAATGCCCTATAGCCATTAACATACTGAATCTAAAACCGTTTGATTTATTTGTTTCGGATTATGTTATTGTCGTTTCGTATGTTCGTGAAAACACCTCGTGCGAGAGATCTTCCCTCTAAAATTCTCGATAAATTGGTAGTACATGTTCTTCGACATCTGGGTAAAGTGAAATTTCATAGGCGAGACCCGCCATCCGCTAGTATGCCTGCGAGACGGGCACCACTTCTATAAGCTGTACTTCCAAATTAGTTCGAATAACGATAAAAATTTAGAATTATATTTTCTAAATACTAAGCTATTTATGAAAGCCAGAAAAAAAAACGGATTATTTGAACCTGGAAAACTAGGGTCCCTCATTAACAAAAACAAAATAAAGAAATATATCTTCTGAATCTCGGTGAACATTTTGTGGGACATACACGGTTGTACCTTAAGTGATAAAACTTCTGCTTCTAGAAACGTATGGTTTCTGAAATCGCAATTGCTAGTTCGTCGATGCATTGCAGCCAACTCATGACGAGCTTCAATTACAACGTGCTTGTACCTTCCATAGTGTGGAAATTGATTGCAATCGAAATGTTGGAATAACAACGACCATTAAAAACGACATCTCTTGAATCACTGAGAGGAGCAACACTAAAAAAAAGCTGCGGCGGATGTGACATAATGATAAGGGAGCGTACTTGAACTTCTATGTGATTATTATTCCAACGTCTCGATTGCGATCATTTGCACACTCAATTGAGTTCGTAAGGAAGTTCATTCAGCACGAATGCTATGCAATTGTTTTCAAACATCACCAGTGCTTGGTCATTTGGTTTTTTGCGCCCCACTAATTTTCCTCTCATCGTAAAAAAAATTCAGATGGTAACAGGTTCAAATCATTATGTAGGAATCCGTTTGAAAACACATTAAACAATATGAAAAATGCTGTTGATGTTCATGTCATTGCATACATGACATTGATCTATAAAAAGAGGCGGCACACACTCAAAAAGATATGTCTTGGAAATGGATAATTTGAAGTCATAATTGGTTATGGGAATTTAAGAAACCGCATCCCATTGTATCACGAAAAATAAAAAAAATGAATAACGCGAAGAACTATGGAAAAAGAAGGACTTTAACAGAAAATAATCTACGTGGTGTTAAACCGGTGTGCTGGTCTAGTGGTTTGCACGCTTGCCTCTAAACCAGAACATCGGTAAGCCGCGGTGGCCGCCGTCGATTTTGTTGAAACTCATATATGTGATGAAGCATCGAAAACTATTAGACACGTATTTTTTCATCTGCGGGAAAATGGGTTTTAAGGGCTGAGGGACACCCCTCAAAGAAAGGCGTTCGAGGGGTGGTTTTGCAGTTAGGCCCATTAGTAGTCCACTGATTAAAATTAAATGAAAACCAAAATTCTTCTAATGTACAGCGACATAAAATCCACTCTAGAAGAATTGAAAAAGAAACACATTGAGGGGTTCCAGCCCTTGAAACCGTTTTTCGGTAGATAAAATAAAATCCGTGTCTAAAAGTTTTCTATACTTTATCACATATGCGAGTTTAACCAAATGGAAGGCGGACACTTAAGTACTGTCCCTTGTTAGGCAATTGATATGATTAACGAATAGAATAACTGTATATTTCAGAAGATTTATCTACCCACTATATACACGCTATGAGTTTTATTAAAATATATAATTAAATAAACGGTAAAACAATAAAATATACATCCCTTAAGGCGTCACCCCGTGTGATATGTTGAAAAAATCGATTTTTTGCATACTTTCATTCCTAAACATGTTTAGGAATGAAGAAACGAAGAGCTGGTAAAGTGATTTTCCAATATTCGAAGTCGTTGGAAAGTTACAGCAGTTAGAAAGCCAGGTGTCCGGAGCGCTGGGTCGAGCGCTCGGCGGGGCGGGGCACCGGGCCTTTCGTGACGCTTCGGTTTCTTACCTGACAAGGAGACGACACGACCGTGGGGTCGGGGATTTGGCCGATTTTTTTTGTGGTGAAAGAGGACCCCTAGCATCTCACGTGGTTAAAGTAGTAGGACGCACTACTCGGAAAATTCCGAGAAAAATCAATTTAACATTTCTTAGGCGCCTTATGAGTTTAAAATGTCAGGCACTTGTCGAGCTGCCGTCTAGTCTAAACGGTTGGGGCTCGGTCTTTTGCGCCGGAGGTCTCGAGTTCGATTCCTCCATCGAATCTAATCTTTTTTTGTTATCCCAACAATTATTCAAAACGTTTCTCATCCCTACATTATTTTTTAAAATTTATTTACATTATTTTTAAAAATTATTTTCTTTTTTTTAAATTATTTTCTTTTTTTCTCGATTTAACAATTCATAACGGTGGGTTTTTTAAATTTTTCATTGTAAAGTATATGAGGAGGAACATTGGGTTTTTAATGAGAATAACAAAGTCGATTGGGAAAAATTCAATTTTTATTCACATAATAATTATATACAAAAACCGCTGTGGTAATTATTGTAAAAACAAACAAAGCAATAATTTTTGCGACATCTTGCGCAACATATAAAAACGGATTTTTTACAATCGCAGGGAGTTTGCAATACATCCGTACAAAAACATGTCCCATTAACATTCATGAAAATGTTTCTAGTAACTAATAATTTTGAGGCAAACCAGGCGTATTGAATCATGTCTCGGAATATTGGTGACGATACTTGATGGTGTCACGTCGGGAGGCACATTGAACTCCGAGGTGACCAAGGACTCCCACGGTCCCCTACGAAATCACGTGCACCAACATAATCACGATAAGAATATTCTCATTCCTCGACATATTTCCAAAGGCACTCTACAGTTAAGGTGCCGCTCATTAATAGAGCCTGAGCGTCGCGCACTCTCTCCATGCGGCCTCCCCTTTTGTCTATTCGACGGCCGTATTGGACGCTGGGCGCAACTTCTCGGAAAAGCCATAAAACAAAAACACGTAACGCGCCTTTAGGGCAACGTCAGTCAGGCCCGGGAAGGTTTCCATCAATCCGGTTGTAAAATTAAGAAGTATCAAAAAGGGATATGCATATGGAAGGATCACGTAGCGCCTAACCACTACGCTTTCCCCGATAGAAACCCGGTCACAAAAATAGACTCGTATGACCGCTGCATAAGAATCCATGAATGCGACCCCGCGTTCTCTCTAATTACATACAAACAACATACAAATGAATCTCAGTAAGGCCCCGAAAAACTCCAAACGGCCCGATCGTAAAATTAAGTAGCACAGGAAAAGAATTCGTATGCGGAGAATACAGATGCGCCCTCCTCCATAAAAACCTGCCACCAGAAACAGGTTCATGCGTTCGTTACGTATGATATGGATGAATACTTCTATTTCCAAATTAAATGAGGTCAATACTCTATCTCTCCCACTCTATGAATTCGGGAGACCAAGAAATCACATATAAAGGGAGCAACCCAGCAGTATTTTTAGTAGTCTTCAAGCATTTCAAGCACTTCAGGCACATCAGAGCAGTTCGTTCATTCCAAAAGTCTACCGCGCAGTCTATCGTTGTCGTCTATCAAAGACAATATATTGAAGTCACTCTATAAGTCTATCACTCCATGACGGTCTTCTAATTTTCTATCTATGTTCAAAGTCTTTAAGGGACGACACCACTGTGACTGCTTCAAAAAATCGATTTTTTGAAAACCATCTAGAAAAATCTAAAATACATTTAAGATTAAGATGCCGTTGGACCCAGGTCGAAAAAATAATTATTTTCGGAGATATTGAATATTTTGTGGAGCGGTGCAGCGCTCCGTGATGCTCGGGGTCCCGCGCAGCTGCGCGCCTCAGGGTCGGCAGGTATACCAGGCCTTTCCCAGGTCCTGCGGGTCTTTCCCAGGTATTCTTTTGTCTCCCTTCACAAAAACCGGCTATTGTTATAAATATAGTTTCGAAAAAAGCCATAGGTGGCGATAATTGAAAAGTTTTCAAGGCAGGTATAGGGATAGCGTCGTAGCGTCAGTTTGCGAATAGAAGCGACGCTACTCGTGTCTAAACGCTCCGAATCGTTTCGTTTATAAATATCGAACGCTCAGAATTATTCTTTGCACATCGAAATGGATAATCCGAAAGTGTACGCGGGGAAAAAGGGAACAAAACGGAGCTATGTGACGAGGAGTCGAACGAAAATTTCGAATCGAAAACCTCCGAGCCGTTATAGCTCCGAAAATAGTTCTGCAGAGTATGTGAGCACGTCGGCGAAAAAGTTAAAATCGTCGGACGATTTAGAGGTCGGTGTTACTAACGATTTCGGTTATTGTATAGTACACCTCGTCAATGCATTGAACATTATATCGACGTTAGTGAAGTGCAAAGTGTGTGATCGCGATATAAAGTTTACTGAAAAAAGTTTGCGCGGACTCGGATTCAAAATCGAGGTCGATTGTGAAAAAGTGCAAATCAATTCGTGTCCTATGATTGACAATGCATACGAAATAAATCGTCGGATCGTATTCAGTATGCGTCTTCTTGGCGTCGGTTTGAATGGCCTGATGAAGTTTTGTGCATTTATGGACCTACCGCGCCCCATATTTCAGTCTTTCTACGATCGAATCTTACATTCCATTTCGATTGCCACTAAAGCTGTGAGCACAGTGAGCAAACAAAAGGCTGCACTTGAGGAGGAGGCAATTTCGTTGGAAAATGGGGTGGAGGACGGAATTATCGTTTCAGGCGACGGATCGTGGCGTAAGCGCGGTTTCAGCTCGCTTTTCGGCATAACATCGCTAATCGGCTGGTACACTAAAAAAGTGATCGACGTTATGGTGAAATCGAAATATTGCAAAGCTTGCGAGCATTGGGAAAAAAAGAAAGCACCGCGGAGTACTGGGAATGGAAAAGTACCCACCCCGATGAGTGCCAGGCGAACCATAGCGGCTCCTCCGGAAAAATGGTAGTCGACTCAGCTGTCGAAATGTTTCAACGGTCTGAAGAGCTCTATGGCATAAAATATAAATATTATATTGGTGACGGCGATTCTAAAACGTTTCTGGGCATATCAAATAGCGATCCATACGACAGTTCCGAGATAAAAAAAAAGATCGATCTAGTCCAAAAACGTATGGGGACGCGCCTCCGCGAAATCGTGAAAAAACAAAAAGGATTGTCTGGCAGAGGAAAGCTCACCGGAAAATTGATTGACGAGTTGAGCACATATTACGGCTTGGCTATTCGGAGGAACAGCGATGATGTTGAAAAAATGAGGAAGGCAATTTGGGCAACTATCAAACATAAAATATCCACAGATAGTGAGCCACAACATGACGATTGCCCAGAGGGAGCCGAGTCGTGGTTGTTCGTGGCAGCGAGCGGTCGCAAGCGGTAATATTTCTGAATATCGCCATATGCCGCCTCTTTCTGAGAAAGTATTGGAGGCAATTACGCCAGTCTTCGAAAATTTGAGCAGAGACGATTTGCTGCAGCGATGTTTGGGCGGCTTCACGCAAAACAACAACGAAAGGTACAACAAATCAGTTTGGGCAATAGCCCCCAAGTGTCAGTCGGGGAGCAAAAAAATCGTCGATATTGCAGCTGATATCGCGGTATTATTATTCAATGATGGCCTGAGAAGCCTCATGAAAGTTTTGGAAACTTCGGGGATAACTATCGGCCCAAATTGTTTCAATTTTCAATTTTTGCGTTGAAACCGATGCAGCGCGGATCGAGCTGGCGGAGCGCTCGCTCACAGACGCTGCAAAAGAGGCAAGAAGAGCCTCTACAAGTTCGAGAAAAGATGCTAGGGACAATGATTTGCTTCTTGAAGGCCAGCTATATGGTGCCGGCATTGCTGATTAAAGGTAAAAAAATTTTTTTTTCAATTTATCGTATAAATTAACAAACCTAAAACTTTGAACGCGTTTTTCTCAAAACCACTTTTTTGAGTGCGGCACGCAGCAGAACTCGAGCAATTTTTATCCGATCGACTTCAAATTTGGACTGCATCAATAAAACTAGATTATCTAAAGAAGTACATAGGATTTTTTCGATATCTGAATAATAAAAAAGTTATAGCCTATTTCCGACGAGAAATTTTGCTCGAAAATCGTCCTTTAATTTCAAAAGCGTGTCTATTTTTTAAAAATCAATATTTTGTCAAATCCCTGTGTACCTCTCTTCAAAATATCATATTATTAACGAAAACACTCGGTATTTTTTTTCAGATCGACTTTGAAGAGAGTTCTGCTGCGTGCCGCGAACCACTGCAGAGGCAACAGTACCTGACGCGGGAGCTTCCCCAGCGTCACCATGGGGCGTGAAAAATTTGAATTTTTTTTTTTATGTATCTTTAATAAACAACGAACAAAACAAAAAAAAATTTTCGAATATCTCTTTTTTTTCCCACAAAAAAAAATTCTTGAAAAATGGCAAAAAAACAGGGGGTCACAGTGGTGTTCTGCCTTAATCGAATTAGTCGCGTTCATACCGTTGAACTTAGAAAAGGTTCAGAATTAGAAAATATCTCGAACCAGTATAATATCCAAAACATCAATTGTTTTCTAACTATCTCCAATCCTTGAAAATTGTACGCGGAATAGAATCAGTGTACTCGAAAATTGTACGCGTGCCACTGACACCATCTGCGACCGCCTCTGGCCCACTAGCGAAGGCCCTAAATTTTACGACCGATACCCGCTACCTGAACGACAGGCTTGACACCGAACGAAACCATCAATGTAAGCGAACCACATTTTTACACTCTTTGGACTCGAGCGTTAATAGAATTAGCCAAATTGGCTGATTCCAATAAATCAACAGTTAATTAGAAACAAGTAATTTCCAAATAATCGGATTATTTCCATAAATTCCTTTAAAATCCTTCCTTCCTCCAGCACATCCTCTTTTTACCCTCATCCCGTGCTATTGCGCTAGGCGTAGGCAAGAAAGAGGGAACCACACGTTATATGCCCACGTCCCCTCCGGACGTGACAATGGTGAATTATTGAATGGATTTTTATACAAGTTTCTCGGGAATTAATTTCACGATTCTGCTCTAACAATTCACTGCAATTTACTAGAAACATTTTCATGAATGGTAATGGGACATGTTTTTGTACGGATGTATTGCAAACTCCCTGCGATTGTAAAAAATCCGCTTTTATATGTTGCGCAAGATGTCGCAAAAAATATTGCTTTGTTTGTTTCTACGATAATTACCACTGCGGTTTTTGTATATAATTATTATATGAATAAAAATTGAATTTTTCCTAATCAACTTTGTTATTCTCATTAAAAACCCAATGTTCCTCCTCATATACTTTACAATGAAAATTTAAAAAACCCACCGTTATGAATTGTTTTATTGGGAAAAAAAAATAATTTAAAAAAATAACAAATGAATTTTAAAAAATAATGTAGGGATGAGAAACGTTTTGAATAGTTGTTGGGATAACAAAAAAA
This sequence comes from Ophion slaviceki, assembly GCA_944452715.1. NCBI lineage: Eukaryota > Metazoa > Arthropoda > Insecta > Hymenoptera > Ichneumonidae > Ophion > Ophion slaviceki. The sequence goes on along the minus strand of OX101787.1, from coordinate 42,642,262 downwards.
AATTAGATTCGATGGAGGAATCGAACTCGAGACCTCCAGCGCAAAAGACCGAGCCCTAACCGTCTAGACTAGACAGCGGCTCGACAATTGCCTGACATTTTAAACTCATAAAGCGCCTAAGAAACTTTGAATCGATTTTTCTCAGAATTTTCTGAGTAGTGCGTCCTACAACTTTAACCACGTGAGGTGCTAGGGGTCCTCTTTCACCACAAAAAAAATCGGCCAAATCCCCGACCCCACGATCGTGCCGTCTCCTTGTGAGACCTTTCAATACACATGTACACTCATATATTCATGTATAAAGAGAAATTTAGATGGTCCCTTGTTTTCCCAAAGTTAATTTCTAATACAACGGTTAGTTTAGTCTTGGCTTGGCACCGAAGAGCATAACAGCTACTATGAATCAGTTCGAAATCAGAGATCTGTTTATAAGCTGTTCGTTTTTGCAATGCGTGGTAGAAAAGGAAGCAAATCCGGTAATATTCATCCTGGTCTGTCTAAGAAACGAAAGTTTTGTGCAAATCGCCACACAGTGCCAAATGATACGGAATTTACATCTGCTTCAGCTAAGAAACTCCAAGAAAGTATGGACATGGAGGTTCCCGTCACTTCAAGTTTTGCGTATTCCATTCTGGAGTTTGTCTCTGTATTTTTTGCCGTCTCTGTAAATGTCATATGTAAGGAATATAAAAGTCATGTGTCTTTCACGCAATTAAGTTTACGAGGCTTGGGTTTCAAAATTATTTAATCTTGCAAGTGTGAGAGGCAGCAGCTCGTGAACTTGTGCCCTATGATTCAGAATGCATGTGAAATTAATTGTCGTTTTCTGTTTGTGATGTACTTATTAGGAATTTGTCACGAAGTAGTGAATCTTTTTTGTAGTATCACGGACATATGTGGAGGTATTGGCAATTCTACATATTACGCGCTCTTAGGAAATATTCATACAGCCGCATTTGGGGTTTTTGATTCTGTGTTGACATTTGCTGCCACCCAAGAGAAAAACATGAATGAAGAAGCCGGACAGCCACGATATGAATTGACAGTGGTGAGGACAGAAATGAGGCTTCTCATTTCTGTTTAGTGTCTCTATGTTGATTGGAAAATACACCGGAAAAGTTTGAGATGCAACGATTATGAGCAGTTTTTGCGGTGGATGTAATTTATGGAAAAGCAAAAAAAATACTGATCATATGTAAAGTATTTGACGTACGTAGGTGATGGAGATACTAAAACATTTAATGAAAATTTAATTGCCGAACCATATGGAGAAACCTTAGTATCAAAAAAAGAATGCGTGAGCCATGTAGAGAAAAGAATGGGGACGCAACTCCGTAATGCAAAAAACGTAATAAAGGAATCGGTGCAAAAGGCGCAGGCAAACTGACTGACAAGATCATCAACGAAATGACAAAGTTCTATGGATTAGTAATTCGTCGACATTCAGATGCTGTTGAAGGACTGAAGAAAGAAGTTTGGGCCACTTTGTTTCATAAAAGTTCGTCAGATCAAAATCCTCAGCATCAAAACTGTCCAGAGGGCAAAGACAGCTGGTGCAAATGGCGGCAGGCTGAAGCTAAGGGTGAGCTCAGTCAATTCCATCACGACAAGCCACCTTTAACACCAGAAGTCCAAGCAGCTATCAAACCTGTATAGGAAGACTTGTCAAGAGAAGAAATGTTGACCCGATGCTTAGGAGGAGAGACGCAGAACAATAAAGAATCTCTGAAATAATTGATCTGGACTTCGCTCCAAAACATCTTTACTCCGGCGCCAAAATCGTTGAGATTGCATAATTTTTTGCTGTAATTATCTTCAACGAAGAATTTCAAGGAGTAATAAAAACATTGGCGACAATGGGGTGTTTAATTGGCCATGAAGCGCATGCTTACGTGCACCGCCGTGATGAAGCACGTATCGCTTCCTCCAAGAGCGCGTGAGCAATGTCGTGAAACAAGCCAGAATTGAAGCAAGGGCGGAGCAAGCAGCTTTAAAGGATCCCCAAGAGAAAGAAGAAGAAATTTTCTATGAACCATGCATAGCAGATTAATGATGAGTAAAGATTTCATGGGTTGAATCGCAACAAAATAATCGAAAAAAGCCATGAAATTTGAAAATTAATTTTCAAAAACATGTAAATTATTCTATTTTCGATACTTTCGAATGATTCTAGTTCATTCGATAGCCACAGCTTCACAGATTAGAATGCCGTTTGGTTTTTTTTTTTTCAGATAAGCCAATCAGCCGGAATCATAGAGACCGTCGACAAAGTTTTTTTCGACATGGGTGCCTTTGGAGTGCTGCAATACACATTGTAATGAAGATTTTGGTCTGAAAATATTCTGGCTTGCTGTTGAAATTTCAATAAATATATAGTAAAAAGTTCAAAATTCTATATTTTTAATGTCCGTCAAAAAATCCCAAAAAGCTAAAAAAAACCGGCCGTCAAAAGGGGTGACTGTCTTAAAAAAATCCATTACTCCATGACGGGAAATCCTTCGATAATATAGACGTACGAAATAAAGGGGAAGGCGTTTTGACATGAAAATACGAGTGCTGACGAGTAAGAGGTGCTGGCCCGCTCCGCTTCCCCTGAACCTTAATGCAAATGTGCAAGTGAACACAAACATAAAATTCATACTGTCAATGGACTGGCGGCAGTTTCAACGAAATAGATGGGCAAATGCTTGAAACCGCAAATGAAATGCACAGTAAACGGGGCGGCTTACCCTCTAACACAAGCGTAACAGTTTCAACCCACGAAAACACATCAACCTGGAGCTTACAGAAATAATTTGAATCAAAGGATGATGTTAAGCATAGAAAACAACTGCGTTAAGGAAATTCATGTACGGGGTGGTTTACGCCCTTAAGGTTGTTATCTGAAAAAAAAACAAAAATACGTAAACTTTAAATGTATCCCCTCTTCAAAGCAGTACCAGTTTTATTCAATTTAACGCACTATTCTTGAATGCAGAATGAGAAAGAGAGCAAGGAAAATAAAGGGTTGGTTCCACCCTTAATTTTTAGTTGACGTACTTATCGTGGATTTTTTATCACATTATATGAGAAGATTTTTCATTTGTGGTTCACTGGAATTTGTGGACTGCTTGTGGGTAAAACTGCAAAATCATTCCTTGAGATGCCTCACTTAAAGGCTTGGTTCACTCTTTCGGTGACATGTGTCGCATTTTTCTATAAACAATGCTGGACCGTTAACGTTCACGTTAGTAATCAAGTATCCACGTAGTAATCAAAACTTTCCAATGAAAAGTGACGAAATATTTATTTTGAAGGGTAAAGTGGCGTCTTAAAAAATAGCCGTAGAAAATAATGGTGCATAAAAAAATTGATTTGTTGCTTACGGAACGACAAAACACAGAAATTGTGAAAAAATTCAAAAGGTTGAGGTTGTTTGCGGGAGACGGATTTTTTCAAACTGCTTCGGCTGTTTTCTGGATGTGTCTGGTCAAAAAGATTCTAACGTGTGTGGTCAAGAAATTTTTTTTTTCCATACTCTTATTGTTTGGGGTCTTAAGGATATGTTTTTGAAATTTTTAAGCGAAATTTATAAAAATAGCCGAGCTACGAAGGTTTAGCAGATGCAACCGTATAGCGCACGTGGAGGCGGTTCTTCGCGCGCCATCTTTACTACCAGGCAGATGATGCTGAACGTGGCTCGGGATAATCCTTTGTTTTCCCCGTTTATATTGTTGTTAGAAATTCCCATTACAAGCGATCAGTATACTCTCGACCTCCGAGGTTGCCAGAAGCGTTAAGTGACTCCGAAAAAAAGTAAGTTGGGTGGAAATCAAAATACTTTCGAAAGTAAGAATAGTTTTGCTAGTACATCAGCAGAAAAGTTGAGAAACACTGGAGAGAGGAAATTCGTGTCAGTAAAGAACCCGACTGTCGTATTCTCAACTTCCTTTGGGTTTTTTCTTGCTATCAATGCACTCGTTCTTTACAAGCAGTGTACGAAAAATGACGTTCAGTGATGCATGTCATAGTGGAATAAGATTTAAAATAGCAGTGGAATGCAGTTGCGGTATGAACGATATATACTCGTGTCCTGTAATTGGCAACACTTTCGAAATAAAGCGAAGAATAGTTACGGCCATGCGACTCCTAGGCGTTGGTAAGAAGGGAGTCGATTTATTCTGCGTTATTGTGGATATTGGCCAGGGACTTGCCATGAACACTTATTATGCATGTCTAGAAAATATCTATTGTGCAAGCAAAAACGTTGCAGCTCGCTATCGGGCGTCACCATACTCATTGGCATATACAGTAATAAAGTAGCCGATAGTCGTGAAATCGAGCTTTTATCAAGCGTGCAAGATCTGGGGGAAAAAATCTGACGCTAAGTACAAAAGTTGGAGGGGTAACCACGATGATGAATGCATGAACAATCATGAAGATTCTGCTGGAAAGATGGAAGTGGATGCGGTGAAAGAAATGTTCTTACGATTTAAAGATAAATATCACGTAATGTATGGGAGATTGTTGGTGATGGAGACAGTAAGACATTTGAAACTGTTTGGGAGGCTATGGTATACGGTAACAATTGTGTCATTGAAAAACAAGAATGCGTTAGACACGTGCAGAAGCGTATAGGTTCGAAACTACGCAAGGCGAAAAAAACAAAGGTGTCGGTGGAAGGGGAGCAGAAGAATTGACTGGTGGGCAATGAATTAAGCACATACTACGACTTGGCAATACGAAGAAATCCAGAGTCAGTGGAGGACATGAAAAATGCTATATGGACCACATATGACCACAAAAGATCGACCGACGATAATCCGCACCACAACGTTTGTAGTGCGGATTCTCGTCGGTCGATCTTTTGTGGACATATGTGACCCATATAGCGTTTTTCACGTTGCCCTGAACGTCCCACGAGCAGGTGTTGTTTCTCCGCTCGCACTTCCGTCAAGCATATGAAGTCTCGTATATTAAGTGAAAGATGAAACTTGTGCTGACATTTGAAAATACATTCATTGAGATCCGTGACATATATGAAGTTTAATTATATTTTCAACATGGAAGGAAAAAGCATGTACTTTCGACGCATAACGCGTTTTCATTTCCGAAACGGCAAACCGCGTTGCACTCACCAAAAAAATATGCCCCGTGTACGGACAGAAGGCCGTAAGCGAATGTGTGTCGAAAGTGGTACTAGTGGCGATAAAATCAAGACTTCAGTCGACTCCGACCGGCATTTTACGACTACAGAGATCGGACGTAACCTCAATATTAACCAATCAACTATTTTGAGACATTCACGAAAGCTTGATATGGTAAAGAAGCTTGATGTTTGGGTGCCGCACGAACTGAGTGGAAAGAATTTAATCAACCGGATTTCAGCTTGCGATTTGCTGCTCAAACGCTATCAAAACGAACCATTTTTAAAGTGGATGATTACTGGCGATGAAAACGCTCCACGCATTCACAAAAATGTCAGTCGAGAGAGATTATGGTCGAAGCGCGGGGTGGCTGCTCAAGCCGTCGGAAAGGCTGTATTTACACCCGAAGAAGGTCATGCTCTGTATCTGGTGGGATTGAACAGGAATCGTCTATTATGAGCTCCTGCCACCCAACGAAACGATTGATTCGACTGAATACTGCTCACAACTGGTCAAATTGAAGCAAGCAATCGATCTAAAGCGGCCCGCACTGGCGATCAGGAAGGGCGTTGTGTCCCACCAGGACAACGCTAGACCACACGTTTCTCTGGTAACCCGGAAAAAGTTATTGCAGCTTAGGTGGGGTGTTTTGGTGCATCCACCGCATGGTCCGGACCCTGCACTTTCAGACTATCACTTGTTGCGGGCGCTACAGAACAATTTAAATTATAAAACCTTCAGGTCATTGGACCGCTCCAAAATCCCCTTGGATGACTTTTGTCATCATTTTGGCCCAAAAATGTCATGACTTATATGAAAGAGGGATAATGAAGCTCGTGAAGAGATGGTAGAAAGTCATTGACCAGAATGGGACATATTTAGTGGATTAAAACTTATTTTCTTGGTAAATATTGTTCGTTTGAAACTTACTCGATTTTCGCCACGGAATTATGCATAGAACCAATACGTACATGAATAGATACATAAATGGACAAATAAATAAACGCAAGCAGACTTGCCCGCTCAGCCCACGGTTTCGACTTCTGCGGCCTGCTCGAACCCCTTACTCGCCTGTCGCGTGATGTCCTCCTCCTTAGGGGATCTGAGTTAAATTCGGCATGTCGTTTTTACTTATTGATTATCTACCGTCTTCAGTCACCTTCATGCTATCTTTATAAATTAACGCACCACGGTAGACAAAAATAATTCTCACGAAACGCACGAGTTATTAACGTTGCAAAAAAAAAGATGAGCGATTAATGTCAGCAAAGATGGGGAAAAATAACTCGTGGGGAAAAATAACTGCGCCGATGAGAAAGGGGAACTAAAATCCTTATCAGAGGGTCAGCAGTTTGGCTCCATCCATAGGATTGTGATGAGAGGGCCCGGTGTTACAGCAGAAAGTCTTTACTTCGCACGCTGGCGGAAAGGTTCCGTCTCTCCGGATTACGTTTTTCTCTGAAACTCTTAATGGATATTTTTGCCAATTGTAGTGCTTGGCTACAAAATATAATAGTTTGGGGCCGGGTTGAAATTCCGAACTCTGAATGCTCCGACGGTTTAAAACTCCGAATTTTAATGTTCCGAAATTGAAGATGGGTTCAGGTTGAAATTCCGAAATTTGAATGGTCAGAACGCTCAAAACTCGGATAGATCAAAACTCCGAAAGAATTTTACACGAAAGATCAAAACTCCGAAAATCTTAATACCGCCAAAATAGTTCGGCTATGGAAGTTTTAAAAGTTAAAAATTTTTCAATAAATCGACGAATGATTTCAAGAATTTTTTTTATTAAGAAGTGATTTTGGGTCAATTTTGAAATTTGTCTGGACAATGTTATACGTTCTACAGCATTTACAGTCAACTGTGTAGACTTTGCTGGCATGATCTTGACATGAGGGCTGGGTTGAAATTCCAAACTTTGAATGCGCCGACGCTTTAAAATTCCTAATTTTAATGTTCCGAAATGACAAGGCTCGTCTAGATTATGCCAGCGAAAGTCTACATAGTTTATTGTAAATGATGTAAAACGTATACGTTGTCTAGATAAATTTCAAAATTGACGTAAAATCACTTCTGAATAAAAAAAAAATCATGAAATAATTCGTTGATTTATTGAAATTTTTTTAACTTTAAAAACTTCCATAGCCGTATTATTTTGACAATGTTCAGATTTTCGGATTTTTGGTCTTTCCTGTAAAATTCTTTCGGAGTTTTGATCTTTCGGGGTAGTATATTTTCGGAGTTTTGAACGTTCTGATCATTCAACGTTCGGAATTTCAACCCGGCCTCAATAGTTTGTATGTGAACGGCCATATTCTATTCCTCTTCCCATATAATAAAGAAATCTACGAAAATAACTAACAAACGAAATTGTTGGTACATCTTATCGAAGACACTGCTTCTCTTCCCGGTCCAGGCCCCTGTGCCCAAGCAACCCCTCTCTTCCTCATTTGTTCACATAACATTATCGTTACTGATAAACATTATTTATGTTTATGTATTATAGTGTATGGATAGAAAAGTCAATTATTGTTTGTACTCAACCGCACATTTTGTTTTTCAGATCTAGTTTGATGTCCCAAATAATTAGAAAGATGCAGTACGATGTTCATCCACCAACTCAGTCTAAGACAAAGACCCATTCCATGGCTCACAAGTAAGTAGCGAAAATTACAGTAGAGATTTGTTCCATACATATTCCATTCGTTCATTTGTGTTCATGTTCTTCTAGCATTATATCGCGGCAGCCCATTCTAGAACAATTGAAAACAGTCTGGCTAGAAATCCAGCACCGTGGTTGGGTCAACATTCAATCGACGCAAGTGCTCGAGTCTTTGTTGAACGCTGGCGGATCCTCTTGGTTTGTCACAAACCTTGTCAACGAAGGTATTAAATACCGATACCAGGAAGAGTTGAACCAGGCTGTGGATTTGATATTTGCCATTTTTCATTTGGATATTGAAAATTGCACTCTCGATCTTCTGAATCATGTACTACCTCGGTACCTGTATAACTCTGTGCAGTGAGTAAATCAACAAATTATTTATCTTGTTTTATGGTATCACTGCGAAATAGTAAAAAACAGTCATTAAAGGGGTCTGCATAAGATTGGTATTTTTTAAAACGTTTTTCTTTTTGCATATTTCTAAAACCCAGGGTCTGAACTTCAATTTCACATAATTGAAATTTCCCTTTATTTACTTAGCCTAATTGAGAGGGTTTTCTAATTAGTTACTTAGCCATTACCTAATTAAGCTAAGTAACTAATTCTATTCTAACTAATACCAATCATATTATGCTGACGGATGTTCAAATAACCGTCTTTAATTGGCGCTTAGTACGCTAAGAGACAAGTTTTCGGTCGCATCAATAAAGACATGTTCCGAAAACACGTCTGACAAGAAAACCGCGCGAGGTGTCCCCCTTCGATTTTGATAAAATTTAGCCTATTTGTAGAGTCCATAAAAATACTTTACATGTATTTTTTTAGATCAGCGGAACCCTATTCTTAAAAACTGAAATGCACCCTTGAAAAACATGTTTTTTGCGATTTTTGGGTAACAACTTTTAAACAGAATAAGACACGAGAATATTTCCAGTATAAAAAATGTTATATTTCTCGACTTCATATTGTTTATTACAAAAATGCTACTCCGAAAGTTTTTATTCGAACGAGATCTAAATTCGCACATGTGTAGAGGATTGAGAAGTAGTGTATACATGTTTTTTGTTTTCTCGATATCATGTAATTAAGGGTTTAAATCCATGCTTAATTTTTTTTTGCTAACATCGGACCATCAATTGCCAACTTTTTGCGATAATCGGTTAACTTTGGGTTCATGGAGACCGATACAATTAATCGATGTAATTTATGCAAAAAAGACCCTCCCTTCGCCAAATAGAAAATACCCTTGAGGATTAAAGCATTTGCGGAAAAAAAACTATGGATTGTATTTTGGAATCCCATGGCGCTGTAATGCGAACCTTAAAGCCGACACCCAGCTGACATTTTTGAAAATATCGACTTTTGGTTTTCGACGGATGCTCATAATATAATAATTCAAAAACATTTTCTGAAAATGTACAGTCTGAGTTATAGGCGTTTAAAGCCAGGTTACGCGAACACGCGAACTTTAACGACGTTTTTCTTAAAATTCCTTTTTCAGAATCGGTGACCACAATATTTAAAAAATCACTGCGCTGATCAACTTCAAATTTCACAAGCTTCTTTCACATATAAAGAAGCAGTGATTGAACAAAGGATTTTTTTTCTATGTATAGACTATTTTGAATTAACGAAAAAGAGCTTTTTTCACCGAAAATCGATATCGTCACTGTGGACTCCGAACATTTTTCAAAAATCAATATTTTATCACATCCTCTGTCAAAGCACTCGACAGTTTAATTAAAAAATGAAATGAGTTTCCATGCAGTAGTGGTTACCGCGAAGGACGTCAAACAGCTGTCTGCACAAACCATTGTAACTACTACATTTATAAATATTGGATAATACAACAATTATGAAAGATACTTAAAACTACACTTTTATTCGAAAAGTGAAAAGTTGATAACCTGCACACTTTTTCCCAGAAGAAAATTCACGAAAATTCTTCTGTTTTCCGGCAACGAGCTTGACATAACCCGTTAAGGTATATTTTAGGAACGGATATTCTAATTACTTCGTGAAATGCTTTGCGAAATATCTTCACCATATAGCATATTTAAAATATGGCAACTCCTTCACGTCTTCCCTTAAGGTTTTCGTCTCTCTCTAACATCATTACATTCTCGCAACAATGCAGGTAAAAACATATTAGAAGAATGGTTCGTGTAACATGCTACTGCTTTTAATGATTTTCTAATTGGTAAGGGTTTAAACTGGAAATGTTTTAGGAATTATGCGTATGATAGTAGTTACACACCTGAAAAAAGTGTTTGAATGGAAAAGATTTCTCACACAATGCACGAGTAATTATTGCAGGTTCGCCACAAACGTCAACGGGTTTCACGAAAAATAAAATTGTATGGGATTCTCAAATTCTGATGCTTTCGTATTTATAAAAAAAACCTACCTGTCGTACCCGGCTCCGCTCGGGCGCGTGCGATTTCCACGTTTTTCGCTATGCATTTCTTTGTTGAACCCGCGCTGTTGCGACGAAGTGCGGATTTCCTTTTCGGCATTGTAAAAACATTAAATTGATCTCTGTGATATTCAAGTACCTGAGTAACGTCGTCTGATTTCGAAAACAGAAACAGTACGCTCGACGTGTTAAGTGGAGTGCGCGTTACCAAAATTTTCTACCGTTTTCGCTACCAAAATTATCTTTCAGCGAGTCTGACATTTTTCTGTGCTGCTGAATGTTAAGGAGGTTGTAGCGTTGGCCACAATAAAAAATAAAATAAAAAAAAACATGTTATTGTCTAGACTATACTGAGTCTTTACGAAGTTTAAAAAAAATTTCACCACCGAACAGCAAAGATAAAGAATAGTTTAATGTTTGTAATTTTACGCGCGGTTACATGGGCAAGGCGTTCGCGCTACGGGTGATGTAATTGCTTTGGATATTTAGCACCAAGATAAACTATTGCTAAAAACAGATTAACGCAAACTAAATATTTGTCAACATTAAGAAAAAAAACCCCCCGTCTTGTCCATCGTAAACTATATATATATTCAACATCGAACCATCAAGGTTTGATGAAAGATTACGTATCTTGTCTGGCGAATGAAGAGCATTGCTGGTAACTTCAATGTCGACGACACTTAATACTAAATAATGGTAATAATAAATAATCTCGTGACAAATATAGATGGGTATAATTATAAATGACAACATTTTATTCTGAGTTGTATAAAGCATTCGCTGACGCAGTTTTTCACAATAATAATCCATAATTTTATACTTTTTCAAGTTGGTAGTAACACAAAAGTTTTTCTTATTTACGTAATAAAAATATCAAAATGCATAGTCTGTCCTTTAATTATATATTTTATAAATAATAGCATCTACGGAATAAATATATACTTCGTATGCGTTTTTTTTGAGGTTCATTGAAAAAAAAACTATAGATATTACACACTGTGCAATTATTTCATAGCATTGAAAATGTAATCAGGCTTTTCCGCTAATAAAAAACAGGTACATGTAAATAATATAATTTTTAAATGTAATGTAATTCTTTATTTGACTCCCTGTGGGGTTACAAAGGGCTTCCCTACATCTTCCTTATTTTACTTATTCGACGCAGACACCTCTCCCCCTTATTTTACTTAGTCCTTAGCCTACTCCCCTCTCTTCTCTCTCCGCCTCTCCGACTGTCATTTCCTCCTTTCACTCCATTCTTCTTCCATTCCAAGACTCTATTTCTTCTCCACATATCCGACACGCTCTTTCTTTCTCCTTCCACTTGTACCCCTCGTCCTCTTGTTCCTGATCCCCCTCCTTTATTCGCTCGTCAGTCTTTTTAAACCCTTTCTTACCTCTCTCCCATTTCGATATCCCTTGCGTCCCTCTGCTCTCCCTCTCCTTTATCTCCTCCCAACACACCATTCACTTCCATCCACCTCCCTTTGCTTAGTTATTCCTCGTATCGCCATACTCTCCGTATCTGCCCTCGTCCTCATGTCTGTCCCTCTTCATCTCCTCTCTCCCCATATGCCCCGGCGTCCTCCAGTACAAGCCCAGTGCCTATGTTATATATCTCTCCTTCATGGCCTCCATTGCCCCTCTTTTCTCCCACCCTCCATACCAGCGTATCAAACAGCCATAACCTCCTTCACACGTCCTTCCCGAATGTCCGTTTTCCTATTCCCCATACTTTCCTCATCACCGTCCTTGCCTTTTTTATCCTATGTTTTATCTGAGCCTCCTGTCCTCCGTTTATCTTAAACACGTATCCTTCGTATTTAAATTCTTTTACCCCTTCTATCCTTTCTCCTCTCCTCTTCCATTTCTGTTTCTTGTGCTTTCCTCCTTCTTGCCTGAATCTCATTACTTTCGTCTTTTCCACATTCACCTCCAACTTCTTTCCCTCGAAATACATCTCCATTCTCCTGATTGCATTCTCCATCTCCTCCTCCCTCTCTGCCAGTGCCACTATAGGATCCGAATATGCCAGCGAGTATATTTTCTGTTTTCCTATCTCCACTCCCCCCGAATCTCTCTTTCTCAATTCTTGCTCCAGGTCCGCCGTCATCAGATCGCCGTCATCAGCGGGCCCTCTGCCTTTCGCCGTCCAAAAATATTCCCCCCTCCCCCCACCATCGCCCTGTTCTTTGTCTCCTCTTATATCTCTTTTATCCTTTCTCACAGTCCCTTCTTTATCTCTTTTCTCTAACGCCCCCCCACATAACTTGTCTATCCGCCGAGTCAAATGCTGCTTTCAGATCCACAAACATCGCCACTAACTTCCCCCTTTTCCTCCCCGTCTGCCGTGCTATTGTATAGTTGAATACGTAAATATTGTCTATCATACCCATTCCTGAAACCCGTCTGGTTCTGCGGCACCATCCTTCCGACTTCCACCTCCTCCGCCAGCCTCTTCACCAGTATTGTCGCGTAGATGATATAAGTTTATATTTATAAGATTAGAATTGGGTGGAGAGCGGGCGTTTTTCAACCAGTTACAAGCATTCAGCATGTCGCACCTCTCCCTACTCTACTACAACACAGTGGCAGTGGAGTGGGGGTAGTGTTAGTCTTGTGTGACATCCGGGTACTCAGCCTACCTCAACAAACATATACAGTTTTAAAGGCATTTTCAATGCTTAGATTTATAAACGCGTCATTTGACTCAACTGGATCGGGGCAACCTCTTTAAAGTGCGTAAGTAATCTCGTCTGATCACGAAAATAGAAACAGTACACTCAACGTGACGAGTGGAGCGCGTAGTGGGCGCGCTCGCCTGTTGATGTTTTGGCTATACAAATTTTCTCTCGGTGAGTCTGATATTTTCATTCACTGCTCAGCCCCCTGATAACCTACCGTGATGATATAGTAGTAGTAGCGATAGCAGCCGGCAGGGTCACTGACGTCCTAAAATGTGCACCTAGATCCTAGGGTTCCTTTGTGCAATCCCGCTCTTTTGAAGGGCCTAATCAATCCGCTCTAAAGGCCCGGCCTTTTAGGCCAGGCTACACATGTTCGTATCCCCCGTTCTCTGAAATATTTGGGTGTCAGGAACATGCTCCCTCAGAGTTTCTATCTGTCGATTGCTAGTGCGGGGCAGCGACACAGAATGTGAACCCTGCTCTCCTGCTTCTCCTTCTCGCACAGCCGGCATTCCCTTCGCTCGGTTAATCCAAGGTTGGGCAGGTGAGATCCAAGGGCAATGTGTCCTGTTAAAAGTCAAACGCCCAGTCTCAAACTTCTCCTGCTTAGTGCCAGGAGCTCCCTAACTCTGTCTGGCAGTGGTTCCTCCATAAAGAACTTAGCCTGCATATACCCACCCCCCATTTTCCAGAGGCGTAATAGTTTTTGCCCTAAGTCGCTCCGTATGATGCGTTTCCGCATCATACAAAGCAACAGAGCGATACTGGCACCCCGTAGTCGGGGTATCATTATCGCCCTGTGTAACCACAGGACTTTAAACCCCAGGTTTTCCCTATTGCACGTCTACAAGCCCACAAGCTAATGTAGAATTTATTCCGCTTAGTCTCGAGGTGCAGATTCCAGTTAGGTTTCGGGTCTACATAAACTCCAAGGTACTAACTGCTGTTGTATATATCACTTCGCCTTCACCGAATCTGATTGGGCCGATGGCGGCGGGCTTATATTTCCTAGTGAAGATCATGGCTCGGGTTTTTTGTGGATTGACCACCAGACCGTTTGCTACACTCTAGGCTTGCGTGATCTGGAGTGCTCTATGTATCAGCTCCTTTAGCTCTGGAAGAAACTTGCCTCTCGCCATGATGGCCACGTCGTCCGCGTAGCCATAGACGTTTAGCCCTATTGCTCAGTTTTTTTTCAGTAGTTCGTTCACTACGAGACACCACAACTGGGAGGAGAGCACTCCGCCCTGCGGACAGCTCCTCACCGGCGTCCCACTCATAATTGTTCCGCCTTGCTTGGTGTTCTGCTTGCCGGCATACTATGTGCCCACTAAATTAGGGCTCTAGGCACTCTGTGACTGGCCATAGCTTCTTCAATTACCGTGTATGTGATGTTGTCGAAAGCTTCCTCAATATCTAGAAACACGCCCAGTGTATATCCTTTGTTTGCTAGCTGACTCTCGGTCTTACTCACAAGATGATTCAGGGGAGTGTCGGTCGACCTGCCCTCCCTATAGGCATACTGAGAGTCGACCAGCGGGTATACGCTCAGCGATCCGCTCTTCAGGTATCAATCCACCAAACGTTCCAGTGTTTTTAACTCAAAGGATGTGAGGCTAATAGGTCTGAAGTCTTTTTCCAGGACGTGTCCGTTTCTGCTTGGCTTGGGGATAAAGACTACGCTCGTCCCCCTGCAGGTGTCCGGTACATGTCTACGGGCTATGTACGCCCTGAGAATTTTTGTGTGGGATCTTGTGATTTGTTTCAGGCCCTCCTGAAGAAGTGCCAGGGAGATGCCATCAGGCCTCGGCGATTTGAATGGTTGAAGGGCTTAACCACCCAGTCCACTCCCCTGGGATGCCCGACCTGCGCCGCCAGGGACCATTCACAAGGTGCGTACTCGCTCCTCCCTCCTGCTCCCGTCGAGCCCATTTCGCGCTCACAACGAACCCGATAATCAGCGAAGTGCGTCTCCATAAGGAGACATAAAGACCATGCCTTTCGTGTACGACCCGTTTTGTCTTTTGAGGCAGCCTAGTATTGGCCTGCTATTCTGACTGAGAATTCTGCTGAGGCTGGATGCCTCTGGGGCACCTTCCACACTCGCACAGAACTCCCGCCAGCTTTTCCTCTTCGCTGAGACTATTTCCCTGCTATACCTGCATTGGGGGGGCTCTAAAAGCCCCCCAGCGCTTAGGCTTTTCAGTTCTTTTTGCCTTGTTGGTGGCTTTTCTTACCTCTGTCCTGACCTTCGCCAGAGCCTCGTTCCACTATGGTGCTCTGGTCTGCTCTCGTCTGAGCCTTAACGGGCAATTAGTCTCGTATGCGTCTACAACAACGTTTCTGAGTTGAGTTACTGCTAACTCTTCTCTGTTGTAAAATCTGGTAGGGATTGTAGGTACATAGGCCGCCAGAGCTGCCCCTCCCCCCCCCCCCCCCCAATCTGTCTTCCTGGGATTCCAGTGCCATTCGGCAGCCTGCACATTTTGGAGGGACAGATGTATCTGCCTGTGATATTAGTCCGAAGGTTTTTCCGACGCCCTGAAGTTTTTCACCAAGCCCTCCAGTTTTTCACCAGGCCCGCCAGTTTCTCCGTACAAAAAGTTCGTTTTCAACAAAATTACCTTAAGGTCATCGGTACTCACCTGGGGCAGGAAAGTTGCGTCCAGTCCCTCGACGGCGATACACGTCCTCGGTCTTTAGTCCAAACCTCTTGTCGCTCCGTGCAGTGTCCATGGCTCCTGCACCAGCGCTATCCCCGTCTGCTTTGTTGCCATGTTCCGAGCCAGCATAGCCGAGGCCGCTTGGCAATGATGCAGATTTATCTGGATGACCGGCATACCGGTCATCTTACTCCGGGTTCCCCTGGTCCTCCCCTGATACCGTCCCGGGCTTTGCGCCCTGGTCCTTCTCGGTGGCTTTTACTGAAGCGCGGCGCAGCCAGAAAAACGGTCTAGAGCCGCACTTCCTTAGGGCCTCCCGAGATCCATCTGGATTTATAAGTATAGATAAGAAGAAAAGAGAAGAAGACATATGGAAGTATATTAAGGGCGGGGTAAAGTTAATTCGGCGAAAAAAGGCATGTTTTTAAGATTTTTTTTTTGGCGTAACGAATAGTGTTCGTTTATTGAAAAATTTACATATAATAAAGTAACATTTGAACAACATTCTCCTAAATTTGCATTGCAAAATATTCAAAATTGAGCGAGTGAAAATTAAACCCCGGAGGCGCCTCGAAAAAAAGTTGGTTTGCGGTGTGCACCATAACTCGCAACAGAATCATCTGAAACAAAAAAATCAAAATGCATTTGTTAAAGGAGATGTTTCTCGAGGTAATGACGGGAGGATTTTTTTTTTTCGATTTTTCGATTTTTCGTAGCACTTGGGAGCCAAAAACCCGATTTTCGCTAAAAAAAAATCGGCTAATTTGTTGTTGAAAAATTAGTAATTATTATAAAAAAACAAATAAGCTCTCGACAATACCTGGTGAATTATGTGAAGAAGTACTGTGCAAAATTTCAAAGCGATTGGTCCAGTAGATTTTGAGTTATCGTGCACACGGACTTCAAATATGACAAGTCTCAGAAAAACGGTTTGATAAACGCAGAAGAGTTTGGTCGCTTAGCGCTCATTGCACATAAGTTTGAGAACACTTCTCGATTGCATAAAAATCTGAGAAAATTCACGCATATTAAAGGTACTCAAAAGATTAATTTTGCATAATAATAATTCCAAACTGTTATTAACAAAATGATGAAAAAAAAAAATTAGTCAACAAATTTCCCCGCAACCCAATTTTTTTTCGTGATTCGTTCATTTTTCTGAATACGTATGAATTTTTTCAGATTTTTCAATTATCTTTGAATTTTTAGAAATTCAAAATAAAACTCGATAATTTTCTTATACTCACTCAAAGTCGTCGATGCCAGGTCCGTAGAGCAAAAGGCTTCCATCAAGATGATCGAGAGCATCTTTTTGCGTTTGTCTACGCAAAACTCTTTCTTCTTTACTGTCGTGCGCCGCTTGCTCCTCTGCTCTACTAATTCGCAAATCGTCAACTTGTCGGGCCCATTCGTGAGAACTTGGCCCTGTACTGATTTGCATCTCTTCCACAAGGCCAACAAAGCGAAAGAACCTTCATTGTAAGTACATGCAGCTACATAAGCTGCAATTTCCACAATTGTAGAGGTGCCACTGACTGACTTTGGGGAGATTTCCCAAATAAGTTGATTGAGACTCTCATTATTATTTTGCGTGAAACCTCCAAGACATCGCTGCAAAAGTGCGTCGTTGCTCAAGTCACTATAAATGGGCTCAATGGCTTCCAGAACGTCACACAGTAGGAGAAAAGCCCAAAAACCTGGCCAAAACCTCAAATGACCTTTGACGGGAATGAAAATTGGCTTACAGGGGTTTTCAAGGTCGCTGATTACGAATCTGAAAGCCAAATTATCGTAAACAAAATGGCCAATCCAATATGGCTGACATGAATGTTAAAAAGTTGCCAGATGTCGACAAAAATTGGTATTTACGGATTTTCAAGGTCGCTGATTACGAATCCGCAAGCCAAATTATCGTAAAAAAAATGGCCGATCCAATATGGCCGACATGAACGTTAAAAAGTTACCAGATGTTGACAAAAATTGGTATATACGGGTTTTCAAGGTCGCCGATTACCAATCCGATATCTATTGTTTATAACTTGCAACAAAGAGCTTACAGCAAATTGTTATAAACAAAATGGCCGAGTATCCTGCTAAATAGATAAATTAATATATTTAAAAAAATCATCATAATAAAATAAACGTGAACAGTGTATTCTACGCAATTATTATTTTTATTTCCAAAATACATACGGAACGTTTCAAAAATAGAAAATTTTATTCTTAATCAAAATCGTAATCGGAGTCGGAGTCGGAGTCAGAATCATTATCCGAGTTTGTATCTATTACAACTCCCGGCACGGCTTCAATCTCGGCGCAAAATTCGTCTGCTGCAGCAGTCACTTTAGGAGCGATCAACATCGCTACAGCTTCCGGCGACAAACTCTTCAGCTTCTTCTGTGGTAGTCTTCTGACACTTGAAATGTACGGATCAGAAGTAACTAAGAGCCGATGAAAAACATCTTCCATAGTTTTAACCCTGGAACTTTTTCGCGCAAAATCTTCTCGATATCGTTTGATGTCTTTGTTTCGAGCTTCCTGAGCATCTTCGGATAATTGGCCGATTGGTAATAGAGCATGAGTTATTATCACTGGACCATGAATTAATAGTTTGTGCACCGAAGTAGGCATGGAGTACCAAGGGTATAATGCAACGGTCTTTCTTGCCGTTTCAATAGCATACTGTTCAAATCTTTCACAGTTTATCTCGTGGCCACACGATATAACTTGTAGGATTACGTACAAGCGTTTAATAACTTCTTCGTTGACCCCCGTTATCGCAGCGGAAACCGTCGAATTTTCAAAGAATCGCCGAGCTGTGTTGCCATCATTGCTGCTGCCGTATCCAGGCTTTGGGCGATCGATATTTAGACCCAATTGCTTCTTGAATCCTTCTTGAATGGCCCTCTTGCGTTCCTGGGTAATTTTTTTTTCTTCGGCACTTCGAGCTTGCCATTTTTTAATGCCGAGTTTGTAAGACACGTGTAAGCAATACTCGAAGCACCGTATCCACGCATGCAGCGTCGACAATCCGAACTTCAAATTTGTTTCATTGATTTCCCTTTGCAATACAGTGTCGATGGCATTAAAATCTTTGCTGGTTGCTCCACACAAATAGCACCGTTGAGCAGATTTCGTCAATGATACAGCGTTGCAAACTTTACCATCTATCATGGCGAACAACAACTTGTACATTACGGAGATTTCTTTTCCATCTATTACACTTTCGAATGGACGAAGTGACTTTATTTGTTCTTCAACAATTTGGACTTCATTAAGTGTTGACTCTGTGTCTTCGCGTAGAAACAGTAGTCTAAGCGGTCTACAAAATCGTGGAGACGAGGGTCTGGGGTTCTTCCAAACAACTATTTCTTCCTTCGATTGTTGATCATAACACACGAGTTGTAATGGCACGACTGAAGTAAAGAATACATGCGCATCAGATTTGCTGTCATCACTGAACGTCTGCTTATATTCACTTTGCCCAGAACTTCCATCGCAACCCCACTTGCAAATCAAGTCCATTTTACGAACATTATCTGGAGTCAATCTTTGAATGAGTACATTTTGGACGAGTAAAATACGTTCAACTGTATGATCTAATAGTGCCTGTAGTTGGACTTCTGCACTACTCTCTGTAATCCTGATTGCATCACGTGGTGGATAACAACGCTTTTTTGCTTTCATCACTTTTTCGTAACACGGATATAGCTTACAGTTATTTTCCTTCCCTAATCTTCTCATTCCCTGGTAAGTACTCTTGGAGAATTTATATTCAATCATAGCGGAAAGTGCAGCCTCTTCGGATAAAGTAATTTCATCCGTTGCTGAGTAAGCTTTACGATACTTGGAAGCTCTTAAAGGACTCGTCATTGTTACGTCCTTAATAACTTTTGCGGCGTCGGATTGTCCTGAAGAGCGAAGGCTCATCTGAGTAGCGTATGCTAACTCGACCGAGTTGAACGATGTACGAATATCTTGGGTCTTCCTTCGTTTAGATCTTTCACTGGACATTGTAAACTCAAGGGACGGGCGGCCGCCCGTATTACCCGGGCTTGTTACTACAGTGTCTGTAGGTGCGGCAAAACATACCTGCTTGCTAAGCCATTCACCGTTATTCTTGAAAAATACACAGGATTTTCTGTGAGCTTGTTGCCACCTCGTTCTCATTTGATTGAAGAGTATCGAAAAAGTCTGTTTCGAGTCCTCAGGCACTACAACTGTACGTCCGGTATCCTTGGAAATTTTTTCTACCATAAATTCGATCAAGGAAGCGAATTTATCGGATAAATGCTCGCTGATTATCAGAAATACTTCTTTCCTTGTCAGCACCAATTCTTTGTAACCGGATCCTGTAATAAAGACATAAAATTGTAGAAAATTGGTGTTAAAGGAAAAGATAAAATTTTCAATTAATACAAAAACTTGAACAATGTACATTATTTTACCAAATAAATAACCGCAATAATTGAAATAATTTTAAGAAAATTAGACAGAAAATATTGACATGGATTTGGTTAAAAGAAAGCTTTGCTTACTATATAATATATATATATATTCAAATATTTTATTTGAATGTTATAACATTTCATTCATATTTAAGAAATTTTTATGTGGTTGATTTTAATATGTATATATATATATGCATACGTATATATCATAATTAAATCACAGAAAATTTATATATATATATATACACATACATATATATTAAAATAATTTATTTCAAGCGTATAACAGCCGTCTTGTCCGTTATGATGCTACTTCACCCATTCTCAGGTAGAGGCGCAGAGGCTGCTCAATAGTGCCACGTGCACGCTCGGCTACCGCACGATGCGAAAAAAATCATAACGGACAAGACGCACGTTTTCCGCAGGTAACTCTTGTAAATTTCGAAAGCTTATACATTAAACTAAAGGCCGAGACTAGGAGCTTTGCAAAATGTGACAAAATATATAACTTTTCGGACCGTTGAAAATATAAGTTTTCAAAATTATTCAATTTTATTTATGCCGAAGGCTATACTACATTTCAATCATTTATACATAAACTTTAGATTCAACCGATGTAAAAACATGTTCTACATACCTCCAGAAGTCGTATCCATGTTGCAGAATTGAAATTAAACCCGTCACTTTAAAGTTATGGGTTTTTGAAGTCAGCGTTATTTTCGTCTGTTCAGCGCGTGACACGTACACTCTTCACGAACACTAACTGCCAACTGACGCTGCGGCGCAGGTATACACTTAAAGGGCTTTCCCTTCCACAATAGAATGCAGTTACTAGTCCTCTACCTGAATGACTACTCAACTACCCTATTTCGAAAATTTATTTTTTGGGGTTTTGGCCAGGTTTTTGGGCTTTTCTCCTACTGTGCGTCAGTAGGAAGGGCTGTGTAGCTGTGGTTGAATGATTCTAGAGCATCTGCAGCTGCAGCTTGCTGCCATTCGCACCAGGAGTCTTCGCCGCTTGGGCATTTCTCGTGCTGTGGGTTCTCGTCGGTTGAACTGTAGTGATGATAAGTTGCCCATATGGCATTTTTCATCTTCTCAACTGAATCATAATTACGTCGAATAGCTAGTCCATAGTAAACAGTCAATTTATCAATCATTTTAGCAGTGAGCTTTCCTTTGCCAGAAAGGGTTTTTCTTTTTACGATCTTTCCGGCCTTGGTTTTTGTGTCAACTATGCTTGTTTTTACTAGTCCACGCAGACGTGTTCCCATTCTCTTTTGGACATGCCCTATGCATTCTTTTTTTGTTTATCACAAAATCTTCACCATAAGGTTTTGCATTGACAACGCCGCTGTACGTCTTTGAGTCACCGTCTCCGATGTAGTTACGATATTTCACCCCAAGATTTTCCACCGATCGTTCGAACATTTCTATAATTGCTGATACCTCCATGTTTCCAGAGGGTCTCTCATGGTTGGCTTTGCAATCACCGCTATCCACATGCTCTTCGTACCGCGCTTCGTATTCGGCAGAATCCAATTTGTTTTTCCAAGTCTTACAACCGTGGCAGTAACTGCTTTTTACAAAAAATGTCAAGTACCTTTCCAGTATAATATCCAATTAGAGAAGCAACGCCAAATAACGAAGAGAATCCTCTTTTTTTCCAAGTGCCGTCGCCTGATACAGTCAATTCTGACGTTTCTTCTACATTATTTGCTTCAGACATTGCTTTTTTCTCTTCTTGTGCAGCCGATGCGAAGAACTTCTTGGCCACATTTTGTATCGCTTCACAATGTGTTTTCATATATAAATTATAGGCTGGTTTCGATAAGAAAGCACTCGCCAAATCCATTAGTCCGCAGAACTTATTGCATCCGGCTAAACCTAAGCCTAACACTCGCATTACGAAAGCAAATCGATAATTGACATCGTATACACCACTGTCTATTCTTTCACTTGATGGATTGTAGTGAGGCTGTTTACACTTTTCACATGTAACATTGATCTTGAAATCAAGACCTTCTTTTTTGCATGTTTGGAATGTAACTTTTCCATCACACTTCACACATTTGACTACAGTAGCAATAGTCGAAAAAACAAGAACGAAATCTATCATTCGATAATGTTTTTGGATGTCTTCTACCACCCCAGCGGGATTATTTTTAATTTTTTTCGCTGACGCGCTATTAGCTAACGGTTCGTCGTTTTTACGCTTTTGAGGAGTCACTTTTTTTCGGTCGGCACAATTGCCCAATATCGTTCTCACGATCTTGTCTGCTTATTTTTCGAGGCATTTTTCGAGGTACGAACACGAACGAAAACGGACTCAAACTGTTAGTGTGACTTGCTACTGCTCAGCACGGCATACAGCGGTCAACTGATGTACAGACTAATGTGTATACTAATATTCACCGGAACAGGCCCGTTTATCAAGAAATTTATTCGGGGTCGAAAAATACAATAGCGCGCCGCACAGCTGGCGCCCAGGTATAAAACCCGGCATGGAGCAATAGACGCTCAAATACTCATAACTTCGTCAATTTTACTCCGATCGACTTGAAATTTTAACACAATATTCTTGATGTATTATGCATTCATTTAATTTAAAAAAAATGAAAAAAAAATTTAAATACTTTACCCCGCCCTTAAAAATTAGTTGACACCCATATTAATCATTCTGAGTGAACCTATTGGCAAAATTGGACCTTTACGGGAACTAATAATGTCCGGTCGTGCCTCGAATATACCAAATAATTCAAGGCGCATAGCAACGAATAGAGCATGGAAAGGCCTTAGACCCCGGCACAACACCACAGCATTTTGGACAGGCGAATCACGTCTAGATGTAACTTTAGCGACCCGTATCACTGAACCGGCATCGCACGAATCCAGCATTCTGGCACAGTCTGGGTGAACCGAGCTAACAATTAGCGGAACTGTACGACGAAAATGAGTCTTTCGGTGGCAACCGAAGAGGTCGGTCTCAAGGCAAATTGAAACAAACAACTTGTACATTAGATGTTGCCTAGTTATAGTAGTGTTTGATTCATATAAGTTCATACTTCCCCAGCTATTTACCCGTCGTTGTAAACATCCTGCAACCCGCTTTTGAACGTTCGAACAGGACCAAACCATTCGAGGGCACCACTTTGGTGGCACAGATTTTTAAACTTAATATTCCTATTGGATTCAAAATCTGAGAAATTAACAACTGTTTATTTCAAGCTTTTGTTTGAAGAATAATGTATTCCTCATACTGGTAAAAAGTCCACATTCCTTTTTATTTGTCTGAGCGTTCAATTGCCGGCAGTATTTTGAGAAATGGCTATGACAAGGAAAGACACTAAAGTTCGAACTAGCGCTGCAGGTGAATAACATATACTAAAAATAATCCTGTATATAATAGGATATACAAACAACACTTGCAATGCAACAGGAATGATACAATCGCTGGATGTATATGGGTCCCGTGTATGGAAGAACTTTGTAAAATGCTTATGTCGTAATATCATATGATTACGATGTTAACCCGCATTCGAAGGATAATATTTTTACGCTACAATTTCTTACTCATAACTAATTTTCTTTTTCATGGTTTACAAACCTTTTCAAATATGCGGGGCACAAAATCGGTCATATAGGAACAAAGCTGCCGGAATTCGAGAGTTCTATACAATTTCGTTTTTCGCGAAATGCATTGACATTCGATATTTATGACAGAACTGCTATAACTACACATGCGTGGTGTGAGAAATCTCTTTGTTGCAAACACTTTTTCACGAGTCTTATTACTGTCATACCCATATTTCATTTAAAAATTTGTCGTTTGCATACTTACGAATAAACAAATCATCAAAAGCAGTAGAATATTATATAATCAATTCCTCTGATATGTTTCACCTGCATTGTTACAAGAGGTAATCAAAAGAAGAGGTAACGACGTTTCTATGCCTTAAATGTGCCATATCGTCAAGATATGCATTTCAAGAAGTAAGCAGAATATACCTACTCAGAAAAAAAGGTTAATTATGCTATTACAGGGACATAGTATTCGAAAATACAATATAGAGGAAACAATTAATTTTGCTATTTCGTTTGACATTTCATCGACTTTAGAACTTTTGACCAATCGCAACACGTATTCTCTAACCATGGATTTTTTGTAAAATCCAGTTTTCATTTTCCTGACAAAAATTTGAGCGTTCTGTTTATTCCGTTCATGTTTCGGAAAGACGAACGTGAGACCGTGAGGAAGGTGTTATTACGTTTAGTTAAATTCACGGCATTTACGGAGGAATATGCGTCCATCATCTTTAACGCTGTTATACACTAGTTCAATTCTTTCAGTTATTTTTTTTATCGGTTCGTTCCAGCCGTGCAGGGCTTTCCCTTTTTAGGAGCCCAATCCGCCTTAACTTCGTTCTTACCTTCAATTCCACATCACCACTCCCTCTAACGCCAATCCCCCCCCCCCCCACCTTGCGGCCGCAGCCGACTTCCCCCTCTGTACGATATTCACCATAACATATCTGCCATGGACATAGGGACACTGCGGTAAACGTATACCGATACAACCGGTCACATGTTCGCTTCCCAGTCACGGAACTAGTCGTCTTTCGCCGAAAAATGTCAAAGAAAATCATTTTACGACGAAAGTACGCGACTGGGATTCGAACCCGCGACCTTCCGATCCGCTGCCCAGCACGCTAACCACTAGACCAACGCACGCGGTGTAATTTTTTCAGTTATAGCTCTCATAACTTGTGACTACATTCCGATTCTTATCAAAGGAGGATGAATTACGGTAATTAGGTATGCAGCCGGGGGGGGGGGGGGATTCGTAGGCCCGAGTCACATAAACATTCCTTACAGTTTTACAACTCACCATTTTTTTCTGATGGTACGCACGGGAGCAACAAGTGAAGAGTTGGGCCTTTTTCTGTTTTATTCATGACGAATAATAGTATAATCGCAGTGCTTTTTTCCAGCCTATAGAGCTTTGGCACGCGATGTCTGTTGCCATTATATGGAATTAAAATCGTGCTTTGTCTTTTGGTAAGGCAATGCCAATCGTCAGTTAATATTTTACCACAGTATACAGAGGAGTAAATCCTTAGCCCATGCATTGTGTGTTTTGCTCCAAAAACAGTACGAGACTATCTAGGCCCTCAGTAGGTACCTACAATAGATACGTTCAATAAATATAGCCTTGAGACAATAATGAAGCCTGGGTCTCGGTTCTAATTCGAGAACTGATAACAAGCGTCCGGGCGTGCATCATCCCAAAATATACCCACATGCAATGATCACAAACATTATGAATTTGGACCAATGCTGTTGAATTATTTATTTGTTTCAGAAGCGAAGAATTAATAGAGCCTCAGTCGTCGGAACTTGCAAAACTATGTGTGTACTGTATTCTATCCAGCCTCGAGTATAGCAATTCGATACCATCCCAAAGCGGTGGTAGAAAGCGAACGCGTGGTGAACTTGAAGCCGAAGATCTTGAAACCCTGTGCGGGCCTGCCAACAAGATTCTTCGATTAAACGAATCGGGCGATACTAATCCGATATTTGGTGCCAGTTCACCCCAGGCCCAGACCGCACCAAACAACCAAAGGTCTATTGTTCTCCGTGAGCCACTTTTGAAAGCCCTTAGTGAGCTTTTCAAAACCTTCACCTTTCTTGCCGGAAGGGACGGCGATGTATCTCAGCAGACGCACTTCATTCTCCATTTTTTACGGCTTATGGTGCAATGTGGAAAAGACAGAACCCGAGTTGTTCTCGATGGAATGCCGCCGACTCTGGTAAACATCGCTTTTTTATTTCACTTTTTTATTTTACTAGTATTATCTGAAGTTACCTTAATATTTACAATTATAGGTACCTTGCTTGCTGAAAGCATTACCCGAACTATTCACAACTGAATTGCTATTAAAATTATACGATATCCAGACCATACATGGACGGAAGGCTACTGCGCGAAATCTTTGCATGCTTCGAAATATCAATCTCAAACCATCAAAATGATGATTAACGGGCGGTAAACATGCAGTTATTACAATTATACCGCGTTATTGACAGCCTCTATGTACTGCGTTAATTCGGCAGAAGCAATTAATTATGAAGAAAAATAAAATTATGTATTCAATATATGTGTTATTTATTGTCTAGTCATTCGGCAGGAATACCACTTCCATTGATATGGATTGGTTCGATGTTTTGACAACATCGGACAATCTATCTCATCATACCGAAATTCGTGTTATGGTATCGAGATTCCTCATCACAACAAGCATCAAGGTGCTTGTGACAATGAGAGAATTGATGACGCCAGTTGGACGAACGGGAAATATGTTTTCTCGGATGCTATATACTATGATCTGTACATTACTAATGTCAAGTCTGCTTTGTACGTTACTAAGGGAATATGCGTATGCACCTAGCAGAATGAAAAATGAATGTTTGCATTCACCTAAAGTGTAACCTTCATGTCACTATCCAGGTACCCGTTGAATTTTCGGGCTAAAAATCTTGCGGCTTCCGTTTTTTGCTTGTCATTTTTGTTAAAAACTGTTAAAGTTACTGGTCTAAGTTGTTTAATTCAAAGAAAGTGTTCAAATTCTAAATTTAACTTTGAAAGTAGTTCAAGGTCTAAATTCAAGAAGGTATATTATTTGGTGTATTTATTATCTTATTCATTTTTTTGTGCATGTTCAGCGATCCGGCCGTTGAGTCTCCAGGTAAGACAAAATAAGAGGTAGAGGGAGGCGGATAAAACCGCGAGACGCACAAAGTTATATTTCCGAGAGACTACACTGGTGGTCGTTTTCCCCTTTATTTACCGCGCTAGCACGAGCACAGAGGCCACTTCCTTTGAGAAAACTTGCAAGAAAAAACCGGGGCGATGCACATATTTCGACTCGGCATTTGATAGGCGGTGAGTGGGCCGCTTAGTGTCCAAGCTTTTGTTCTTATTGTTGCCGCCGTATGTCGTTGTGATCGGGGGGTGTCACGAGACTAACCTAAACTGATCAAAAAATGTTTCGTCGTATAGGCGTACGTGGGTATAACAATTGGAAATCGTTACGCGTAAAAAAAAGTTGGGTATGCCAAAATAACAGTTATTGACAATTTAATTCAGCGACAATCCAGAACTTTCAGATTCCAAGTGCGCAGGGTAACAATTCAGGTCAACTTCCATCACAATACAAAGAACAAAATATTAATCATTTTTATCATAGTCGCTTGAGTTTTGCACGCGGTTAATATAGGTTTGGTTATATGTTTAAGCACGAGGGTATTCATTTGTTCATTTTAGCATGCAAATATATACTTTTTTCGTTTACTTTCCGTGTAATGAATAGTTCATACAAAAAGGAAACAAGAATCCGTATACCGTATCCGTATACCGAATCCGTATCCGAGACATTACAGTCTAAAGCAAGACATACATATATGATATTGCTGTCTTCTTCGCACACGGCACCCCGTTTCCTATGCGCACCATACGGCTGAAAATTGTTGCTAAGTAAACCTTCCCCCACTACCGTCGTTTCAAGACCTGTATGTAAGACCGTGCTACCGCCGAGTAGAGCTAAACCATATATATTTAAAAGCTTGCTCTGCGTTATCAAGGTTTCCGCTTCGAGAAAAAGAAAATACCGCATTTCGCACCAAGAGAACTTCTTACAGAACGCCTAGTTACACGCCAAGAGCGCCTATTTTCATGGAGAGCGCGCCAACCTGCCGTGGGCGAGGGACTATAGTTTAACGCGACTCACGCGGCCTCCGGTGTTGCAGCCGGCGCGGTCAAGCCTGTGAATTAACAACCCGCGTGGTTCAAACTTGCCGACCGCATTCCGCAACAGTGCATTTCATGCTATTATTATGGAATCTGCGTGCTTATTGCATATCGGTTTTTGTACGTTTCGTACTTTTTTAGACGTTTTTTGAACGCGTCCTTCTAACAAATATGCCACGCTCCAACGACATTCTTCTTCCCGTACTATAAATTGGTTGCACTGGACTGGATGGCATTTACGGAGTGTAGCCATCAATATCGATCAGTCTGCCGAACATCTTTCAATGGTAAGCTTTGTCGTAAAATTTTCTCGCCAATTCAGCATTCCTTACTAGTTTATAATTGGAGGTATGCACAATTATTCGCCGAATCGTCGAAAAAAGCAGCGGCGATCATTCGTTCTTTCTTGTATGATTGTACTATTCTTGTAACAGAGAATGTATGCCGCAAAACTCGCAATGTCAACAGTATTGCAAAAGAAGCGGAAGGATACTCTCTTTAAGGCTCTTTTAAGCATGTTACTTGGTGGCATTGACAATTGTATCGTATAATATAAAACGAGTCGAAATATAACGAAATGGTTTGGTAAAAATGTTTCACGAGGAGTCTGAACGTAAGCTATCGCGCGGAGTATATAAATTGAATAACTGATATAAAAGGGACAGATTAGGAGTTCAAGTGGTATATCGTGGTCTACTTCCCGAGGAGCAGCTGAAGCAGAGGGTTAGTGATAGTTCCGCAATCCAAAGTTGATATCTCGATGGGTGATATTACAAACACGTCGACGTCCATGATTGTTCATGAATCGGAGACGTTGTGGTGCTCAATTTGTCCATATCTGAAACACGTCGACATCCTCGACTGTTGATCGGTCGTTCTCGTGCTTTATGTTTGTGAAACCTGAATGTCTTCCTGAAATATTGTTGCGGGTCCCACGTCAGTCAACAAAGATAAATAACGGCAGAGTTTTATTATTTGAACGCGGGGTTTGAACTCGATGTTCGATATGATGTTTATTTGTATTGTGATGTCGCAACGTTTGGTTCAGAGCTTACCGCGTGCAATTGACCAAATACGGCGCTTCTGGAATTTCTTACGCCCGTGGCGACGCGGCATGTGACATCAAATGGATTGGGGTATGGCGCAAAGATGTACGTCCGCCTCGTTTATAGTAGCGAGCGAATCTTTATTTTTTTGGTCAAGTACAAAAATCTTGTTTTCATAACTTAAGGGAGGACACCACTGTAAAATTTTCAAAAAATAGTTTTTTTGGAAACACTAAAAAAATCCTTCGAACTTTCAAAAATATGATGCATATTGGTTTGTAGCTGAAAAATAGTATTAAAGTCTTTTTTCGAGCTATTTTTGAGGGGAGCCTCCGAGCGCTGAAAAGCGCTTTCGGCAATGCCATGCGGGTACACGCAGTCAAGAAGACTAGAGGTAAGGAGTCCGAACGTCTGTGGCGATCACGATCCGAAACCGTCCGTGAAACTCCGGATATTAGTAGTTCGTGGTTTGGCCGCTATCGCGTCCTGAGGGGACGTGGGCATATACAGGGTGTCCCAGAAGTAACGTACGCCCTTCTAGCATCTGGTAGAAAAACAAATTCTGAGACGAAAAGTCCTTAGTCATTTTTTGATCAGACGCATAGATAATTAATTATGAATTAAAATAAATAGCCAATCAGGTGCGCGCTACAGCGGAAAGGCAGAGTGGAGGGGAGGGATAGGGGAATGCGTTGTAATTGCGTTCGCCTGAAAATGTATGCGAAAGGAAAATTCCGAAAGCATGTGTGCAAGTGTGTACAATTGTGTGCAAGTGTGTTTAAGTGTGTGCAAGTGTGTGCAAGTGCGGTTAAGTGTGTGCAAGTGTGTGCAGGTGTGTTTAAGTGTGTGCAAGTGTGTTTAAGTGTGTGCGAGTGTGTGCAAGTGTGTTTAAGTGTGTGCAATTGTGTTTAAGTGGGTTTAAGTGTGTGCAATTGTGTGCAAGTGTGTTTAAGTGTCTGCAAGTGTGTTTAAGTGTGTGCAAGTCTGTGCAAGTGCGTTTAAGTGTGTGCAAGTGTGTTTAAGTGTGTGCAACTGTGCGCAAGTGTGTTTAAGTGTCTGCAAGTGTGTTTAAGTGTGTGCAAGTCTGTGCAAGTGCGTTTAAATGTGTGCAAGTGTGTGCAGGTGTGTGCAAGTGTATGCAAGTGTGTTTAAGTGTGTGCAAGTGTGTGCAAGTGTGTGTGTGCGTGCGAGTGTGTGTAATTGAGTAAGTGCGTGTGTGCCTGTGTGCAAGTGTGTGTGTGTGCATGTGTGTGTGTGTGCGTGTGTGTAATTAACGCGGTCCTCTAGTTTCTCGGCTGTTTTTTTACGGGCAAAGCATCGAAATAATCAATCTCATTGTTTTTGCATAATCTTTATTAACATTTAAATAAGCTTTACAAATTTTTTTAAGTCAAAATATACAGGGTGTCCCCTTTTAATCTTACACCTGAATTTTCTCGAAAAATATTGCTCGGACGAACTATTGTGTGGAACAAAACTTCTAGGGATTGAAGGGGGACGTTTGAAAAAAATGTATTTGAGGAGCCAAAATTTAAAATGGCGGCGTTACAAAGGCTGACATGTTTTTTTCAAACGGAAACATAACTTATTTTTATTGCCAAAAAATTTGTCAGCTGAAAACTAAAAACTTTTGTTGGAAAATTTTTTTGATAAAGTTCATAGTTTTCAAGTGAGAACATCATTTTCAATTATTTCAGATGTGCGTGCGTGCGTGCGTGCGTGCGTGCGTGCGTGCGTGCGTGCGTGCGTGTGTGTGTGTGTGTGTGTGTGTGTGTGTGTGCGTGCGTGCGTGTGGAACACTCACAAGGATTAGGTCTCTGCGGTTCGTAACTACCGTAGTATTTTTTTACTCCAAACCCTCCTTGTAAGTGTATTGTGATCCCTTTCTAGAGATGTTGAAATATCCCTCCATTCATGTTTAAACATGCCCGAACTCTTCTCGCGATTACGTTTTTTAATATCAAGATCTGATAGGTAAGCGAAATTGAAGAAAACATGATTGGTACTATTGACATAGTCTGACTTTGCGGAGTTCTCTTACGCACTTTTGTACTTTTGAGACACTACGTAGAAGGAAAATCAACATTTTTTGAAATTCAACCGTTCTTAAATCAGAGAAAAATTCTGAGATTGAGCAACAATGGCGGATTTCAGACCCAACGAAATTGTTGATATGCTCCTCATTTTAGGGAGATGTCGGGGCAATTACTTACGCGCCGAAAATTTGTATCGATGCGAATATCCTCATCGTCGTCACCCATCACGGCAGACAATCCGAACCATCGAACGGCGAGCCAGGGCAGGTCGGATGATCCGCCACCGTCGACGTTACCAAAACGTCAACGATTTTGGTGACTTGCATGAGGCTCGAAACATGGCTATTTTAGCCATGATAGCAATTGATCCTCATTTGAGTGTTCGAGCGATCTCGGAACGATTGGGGTTTGCCAGATCCACAGTGCACCGAGTATTAAGAGGTGCTAAACTTCACTCGTACCGGGTACAATTCCACCAAGGCACTCCTAATCCTGATCCGTTGCGAAGGGTGGCGTTTTGTCGGTGGGTGTTGAGACAAATCGAGCGATCTAGAAACTTTTTTCGGTACGTTATGTTCACCGACGAATCCACATTTAACAGCCGCGGTCAAGTGAACCGTTGGAACTTCCGATACTGGTTCGATCAGAACCCACATTGGTTGAGACAGATCGATCACCAGCATCGATGGAGTTTAAACGTTTGGTGTGGTATTGTTGACGGGCAAATAATAGGTCCCCATTTCTTCGAAGGAAGTGTGAACACCGTCCGTTACCTCGATTTTTTGGAAAATAAACTGCCCCTTTTGCTAGAAGATATGGATTTGGAAACACGTCAACAGATGTGGTTCCAGCAAGATGGTGCACCCGCTCACTGGGCTCGTGTTGTTCGAAATCATCTGGATGCAACAATCGGTCAACGGTGATTGGTCGCGACGGTCCTATAAATTGGCCTCCAAGGTCACCGGATCTTACATATCCTGATTTTTTTTGTGGAGGTACTTAAAAGATGCCGTCTACCGTCAAGCTCCAACAACACGGGAGAATATGAAGGAGCGGATAAGAGCTGCCTGCCGTGCAATCCCGAGAGATGTTCTTCTGCGCACAGTGGACGGTTTCGCGAGAAGAGTTCAGGCATATTTAAACATGAATGGAGGGATATTTGAACATTTATAGAAAGGGATCAGAGTACACTTACAAGGAGGGTTTGGAGTAAAAAAATACTGCGGTAGTTACGAACCGCAGAGACCTAATCCTTGTGAGTGTTCCATACGCACGCACATGCACACACACGCACACACACCCACACACATACACGCACGCGTGCCCACACACACACACACACACAAAATGGCCCTTCTCAGGGCCAGAAATGCTAGACAGACAACCTCCACGTGGTGTATTCTGGGTAACGCGAATGGTCTGCAACAGACTCAGCCATGCAACCTCCTACGCTTTGGCTAACGCAAATGCCGGTGGTAGGGACAATTAGACTAAATGTCTCACGGCAAGCGGCTCAATGTTGTATTTTCGAATGTATGACCACTTGAACAAAAAAAGAATCAAATTTTTTTGTTGAAAATTTTGTTTTTTTTTTGTTTTTTTTTTGTTTTCAAATTTGGACGATATTTCATGAGAAAATTTTGGAGGAAAATCGATGAAAAATAGTTTTTTTTCCATTTTAATAGCGTTTGTGCCATTTTCAGGCCCAAAAACGTGTTTCTTTAAATCCTTGACGAACTTTGATCACGATGGGTAGAAAAACACACACACACACACACACACAAATCCTGGATACATCTGAAATAATTAAATATGATGTACTCACTTGAAAACTATGAACTTTATCAAAAAATTTTTTCAACAAAAGTTTTTAGTTTTCAGCTGACAAATTTTTTGGCAATAAAAAAAAGTTATGTTTCCGTTTGAAAAAAACATGTCAGCCTTTGCAACGCCGCCATTTTGAATTTTGGCTCCTCAAATAATTTTTTTTCAAACGTCCCCCTTCAATCCCTAGAAGTTTTGTTCCACACAATATTTCGTCCGAGCAATATTTTCGAGAAAATTCAGGTGTAAGATTAAAATGGGACACCCTGTATAATAGAATAAACGTTATAGTGGCCGACAGGAAGACATCAAGTAAAAGACGTGCTTGACGGTGACCAAGATTGCGGCTGTTCTGCTTATCTGAAATCAAAAAACCAAACGGCATTTTAATCTTCACATTTAAGACTAGCGATTGAACTAGAGTGAATTCTAAATTACAAAAATTGACTTTTTTATACACTTTTGAAAATTAAATTCTATTTTTTACTCATTTTTTTCTTAAGTTTTTCGCTCTTAAAAAAAAACTATCGAAGCAATCATGATAATCCTAGTTCAATCGCTGGCTTATAACATATTAAAGATGCTGTATAAATGTGAACAAGATCGGTACAGTAGTTTCTGAAATATCGTGGTCACCGTTTCGAAAAATGGTGTTTCGAGAAAAACGCGTTTGAAAGTATACCTGCTCCGTTCCAGGGCCGTAACTTGTGAACCACTTCGAATATCGAAAAATCCTTTGGCACACATTTTCTACACATGTTGTAGATGTGATTTATGAAAAAAAAATCGATTTTTTTCGACCCGAGAAACTAGAGGATCGCCTCAAGTGAGTGTGGATGTGTGTGTGCGTGTATAATTGAGTAATTGAGTAGAATTATTATTAATTAATTGTGTTTGTTAATTAATCTAAAAGTATCGATAACTAAAACGTTTTATTATCGGAATTTAAAATTTACGAACTAGTGAATACATGATATTTGATCACATTATTTGAAGATATGAATAACTCACACAATAATCATACAATGAACAAGTTTCATATGAAATTTTTTCTAGTATAATTAACAGTTTTTTAAATTAATCAAAATGAAGATATTGATTGCAACAAATAATAAATTTCCAACCAAGTAGCCTCGGTTCTTTAACCGTGGGAATTATTAGCTTTTTAAATAATTTAAAAAAATAATTGCACTTAATAATGGAGCGACAACAAATCTCTAAGTCACTAGAGCAGATGTTCGAAATGCCTCCCGTTTTCTTGTACGCAGAGACGACAGCGAACGATAACATTTCTTCTTACCTCTTCCAACATCTCAGCAGTAGCCGTCGTTTGCCCTGCTATGATTCTCGCCATTGTCTCCATTTGATCAGCCGGCTCATCGAAGTAGACCTCCTCTTTTAAGTGACCCCACAGGAAGAAGTCTAGTGCCGTCAAGTCCGGCGATCTTGGAGGCCATCTCAGTGGACCGTTTCTTCCGAACCAGCAGTTAGGGAACTGTCCATTGAGGAAGTCCCTCACGGCGACAGCGGAGTGAGTCGGTGCTCCATCCTGCTGGAACCACTGCGGTCGTTCTAGCTCAAATCGTTGTAGCAGCTCCGGTAATATTTCGCTGAGAAACACAAGATATT
The DNA here is from genome assembly GCA_944452715.1 of Ophion slaviceki. Lineage (NCBI taxonomy): Eukaryota > Metazoa > Arthropoda > Insecta > Hymenoptera > Ichneumonidae > Ophion > Ophion slaviceki. Next base: position 42,607,906 of record OX101787.1, on the reverse strand, counting down.
GGCCGCCCTAGTGACCATGAATTCCATTGTCTTGATATTTCATAAATAACGAAAAATACACTTTAATAGTTTTTAACTTACGTTCATAATTTCCGGGAGCTTATAGAGCAACACTTGATCACCAATGATGGCACCCCACATGTTTATTTTCCACTTGTTTTGGAAGTTCTGATTCACTGTTTGTCGTGGATTTTCCTCCCCGTAATAGTGGGCATTGTGCTGATTGAAGCAGCCTTCTCGTGTGAACAGCGATTCATCAGTCCACAGCACTCTACGGAGGAAATCCGGGTCTTCTTCGTCCATTCGGATGATAAAATTACAAAATGTAACCCTCAAGTTAGTCACCAGCTTCTAATTTTTGGACCTTCCTTTTGTGGTAGGGGTGGAGCTTTTCACCACTGGTGAAAAGCTTTTCCCAGGGTTCGCACGAATCTCTTCAAGCACAAGCTCCTCGTTACTAACGTTTCATACTTGACGAGGACGGCCGATCCTCTCAACGTCGGCAGGCATAACGTTACCGGTATTTCGGAGTCGGTTAATGGCGCGCAAAATGACATGGCAAGATGGATATTGATCCCGATTAGGAAACATCTCGCGATACCTTCTCGATGTCGCCTCAGCATTCCGACCGCACTCACCATACAGAATAATCATTTCCACATACTCGGTAGCGGTGTAGTTCGGCATCGTTAATAAGTTAACATTGTAAGATCTCGGGAAAACTGACAGCAATAAACAAATTGCGTAGCTACACGTATAACGTAAAAATCAATTGCAATCGACATCGCGTAAAAGAAGGAGAATAGCGTCAAACGATCGCTCGAAAAATGCTGGTGAACGCAGGACTTTTAAATAAAACGAGAAAGCTTGATGATTCCTTACGAGTAACGAAGACATGAATGCAACGGACTTAATTTATTTGACAATGACTAAAATAAAAACAATATTAACTGCCGAAGAGAGATATAATACAACAATATTTTTAAGAAAAACCATTCTTTTGCGCCGCTGATTTTTAATTCTTCTTAATCAGTCAAGAATTTCCTGGCTCCAGAAATGAATTCTCCAAGTTTTTTTTTATTCATTGATAACCACAATCAATTAAAAGTCGTGATTAATTATTAATAATTTTACTTAACCAGTCCGAAATTTTCTGCTATTATTACAAAAGGAGCCAAGTAATTACTAAATTATTAAATAAACACAGGTAATTATTAGAAATTTTCCTGAATAAGTACAGAATTATCTGGCTCCGGAACGGAAGCCTTTGAGTCATTATCAAATTAATAAGTAAACACTATGAATTATCAATACTGTTACTCAATCAATTTAAACTTTTTTGTGTTCGTAAAGAAAATCTTTGAGTAATTGTTACATCCTAGCGAATGTGCCTTCTCTCGGTTATTCCCAATATCCTCATTTGCCGTTATAAGCTATTATACATTGTGACGGGTGATATTTTCTCTACGCGAAAACGAGAGCTCCAATCGGGATCTGGTGCGGGAAACCGTCACCTTCGGCCGTTCCTCCCGTGCGCGTGCATCCGCGACCCGGGGCGCCAGAGAATTTTATTTCGCCGGATTTCTCAACCGGACTAAACTGGGGTCGGGGTGATCAAACCCGACCCGCCAGGCGGAGGCTGGAGCCCTCCTAGATTTTTGTTTCCCCCGGAATCTTAACCGGGTTCGGAGACTGGAGCTCTCCTCGGTTTTTTTGTCGCCGGAACCGTCTAACCGGACTAACCTGGATGCACTGGCGCGGGGGAGGACGGTTGCGGTACTGCACGGCCGCTCAGGCTGTGGAATGTGGTAGAGGGGTCGGGATTCACCGGGGAGTAGTCTCAATCTTACGGGATCGGTCGTTTCCGCGATGACAGAAACGTCACTAATAAAACACAATTAGGTTTTTTGTTGTGGTGCGGGAGCCGGTGGATTAACCACCCGGGATCTGGTTACGTCAACGCACTCAACGCGAACACGAAAGCGGAGGAAGACGTCGTACGCGCGGGAGCGAGAAGGCACGACGACGTGTCTCTAGAACGGGAACTACGGCGCGACGTCACGGGCGCGAGAGAGACACGACCGGTCTCTCGATCGCGAAGCTCGTGGCTCGCCGTCCAATCGACAACTGTCACGAGAACGTCAAATTCGGAATCAGGCGCACTTCGGGAGACTCTACTGTCTCACCTGAAAATTCGTAATTTTCTCTACCTCGCGCGACCCAGACCGGCGCGCGAGGGATTATTCGAGAGCGAGACAGAGCGCGTTAACAGAAAAACTGTCAACACAGTCGCGGGATCCAACCGTGCGAAATCGCCGGTTTAAGCGAAACTTAGCTCTTACGCCAGAATCGGGAGCTGAAATATTATTGAAATAATATTTTAATTCGGTGGCCGTCATCTCTGCCCGAGTTACCTCGAGATCGGATCGGAAACATACCGGGTGACTCTCTCCAACGGTAGCGGTGAGACTCTCTGGGATCGCATCCCCGGGCCATCGTGTGAGAGCAGGCAATGCTTCTTTTCAGAAGCGCGGCGCGAAAAGCTCCAGCTTCCGCCCGTAACGCAAACGGCCCGCTCTCCAACACGATGCACCACACCGTGGGGCGCCGGCATCTCAGCCGGGCGTGCGCCGATTCCCCAGAGCGGTCTCGTTGGCGGCTTCCCTCGGTCGGGATTGCTCGATACGTTGAGCGCCACGCCACTCGACCGAGTTCTGCCCGCCAACTAAACGAAAACGGGATCGACAACGATAACAAAACAAATAAAAAAAACGGAGCACAAGGGGAGAAAGACCCTTAACACGCGTCACGGTAGCGACTCGGGCATATGCACGTAAACCACGTGATCGGTAGCCGCTCTTGTGACGCGGTTTCAAAGAAATCACGTCACAACATGTATAAATCTAAGAATAAGACGCGTAGCAGCGTAAAAAGGAACGTGCGTACGTTTCGCACGCATATTCGACCTACAGCGATATATACACGATAGCAGCACCGCCACAGTCATCGACTTTTCCTATTCCATTGCCTGTCAACAAGAACACGATCTCAGGCGCATATTCCAAGAAGAGCTGTCGAATGAAAAATCAACCATCAGCTCGATCAACAGACTCCAAAAATCCTACGCCGGCCCATCCGCATGGTCACCAAGAGAAGCCTCGACCCTAGATTATTTCATCATAACATAGCCTAGACGGCTCCGGCGAATTTATAACTCTGACTAAAAAATAAGACATCCGGTCTCGCAGCGTAGTCCGATATATAAACCTCTCGATATGAGAAGTCACCATCATCATAAATCGACATAACACAAACCATGCGCATGCTTAGGTCTCAGATATCGAACTCTATATGCCATGCGTTTTTTTGCCGAAACACGGGACAAAGGTCCCCTGCCTCCGATACGTGCAATTCTATATAAGAAATGATCGAGATCGATTCTGCGAATCATGAATATCGCGACCAATCACGCTAAACCTTAAAGTTCGTTCTCCCACTATCGAACCCCTCCTAATTTTTATATCAAGAAAGACTTCCTTCCTGAAGTCAGACTTCCAACAATTTCCATCGCGTTCAGATCAAGTCTCCCGACAATCTTCATCAATCAGATCGTAGTCTCGCAACGTTTCCATCGAATTAACTTTACTTCTTAATCTTGTTCTGACAGAATTCGAAGTGTAGCACAAATATCATAGAGTTTCGAATATTATACATTTTCGGGTTTTGACCGAAGTATCGTATAATCTTTTAGTCGACTCTCGCGACCTCGAATCCATAAAGTATTTCAAGTGCGGTTTACTACGCGTAAAAACATAAATACGCTCAGCGCCCGAAAGTCTGGTGCTGGTGACCGCTATCCGAACGCTAAGTGTGGCGTCCGTCAACGAGGCCCTTATCTGCGAGCGTCAACCGATATCCTTGCGAGCGAGCGTACCTACACACTGATATACTCACAAACACAGCGACCAATGTAAGCGACAAATTTTATTTTATGTTAATCCGATTGTTCCCCCGGCTTCATAGTCATTGTCAATTTTTCTGTATAAGCAACTTTATTCATTCCGATCACTTATTTGTAATAAACCTTTAGTTAAGTTTGTAGAAATTCGTCGGATTATTTCTAAATACCAATCACTGCATGACTCCCTAATTCTTAACTCATTCGAAGCACTAACCCTTTTGACCCTCATCTCGTGCTATTGCGCTTGTCGTAGGCAAAAAAAGAGGGAATCAAAAAATATATGCCCACGTCCCTTCCGGACGTGACATAATTATCATAATAATTGATAATCGTGATTAATTATTAATTATTGTTCGTAAGAAGTACAAGAATTTTGTCACTCTGCAGAAAAAGTTTTTGAGCAATCATCAAATTAATGAATAAAGACAATCAATTTTAGGTCCCGATTTATTTTCACACACACACACACACTCACGCATGCACACACTTGCACACACTTGCACCCACTTGCACACACTTGCACACATTTGCACACACTTTAACACACTTGCACAGACTTGCACACACTTAAACACACTTAAACACACTTGCACACACTTAAACACACTTGCACACACTTGCACACACTTGCACACACTTAAACGCACTTGCACACGCTTGCACACATTTACACACACTTGCACACATGCTTTCGGAATTTTCCCTCTGCACACATTATTAGGCGGACGCAATTCCAACGCATTCCCATATCCCTCCCCTCCACTCTGCCTTCCCGCTGTAGCGCGCACCTGATTGGCTATTTATTCTAATTCATAATTAATTATCTATGCGTCCGATCAAAAAATGACTAAGGACTTTTCGTCTCAGAATTTGTTTTCCTACCAGATTGCCTCCTTGCTGACGAGGGGAGTACGTGCAGAGTAATGGGAATAAGGAATTACGCGATAAATTGATGTTTTTGTTGAGGATCTGGTGCAGGTGGAATGAATTAATAATGCGGCGACGCAGAGAATTATGCGTAGTTCCCAATTTTTTAATTGTTCCAAAATTTACAATTATTTTATTGGCCCGAACTCTCGATCCCGAACACGACGAGGTCGTAAATCTCGCCGTGTACAAGAGTTTTCCCGACGAATTCCCGAGTGACTTCGAACTCTTGCTGACCGCATGGTCAACGAGAGCGTGTAAAGCTGATATGGCCGCGACGCGAAAGCGCGATACCAATTTTCCCGAGATCCCGAATATCTTTCGTTCTCAACGATGCCCGGAAAATATATCCGTGGCCCGATTCTCCTCGACTTGGAGAATAAGAGGACTGTAACCGTTTGTAAGGCGGTTACCCGATGGTGAAAGTATTCGCGGATACAGATAAGAGGCCCGAGTAGAAGAGAGACCGAGCACGTGACCGTGTTCTCTCACGTCCCGATGAAGAAGAAGCGATCAAAGATGGCGATCAATAGGTGATGGATTACGCGCATGTCCCGTCGCTGGTCAGGCGTGTCACCCCTGGTGGTGGCGACAATTACGTCAGAGCGCGTAACTATTTCCCGATTACGAAAAATGAGAGGCCCTTGAGTGACAGGGCCATCGCGTGGCGCCGCGACCGGCAGAGCGTGAACCCCGACCCGATGCTCGCGGTACTGGCGCGAATTGCGTCATTCCCGAACAGATGTTAAAGAATGATTTTTTAGACTCTTCTTCGAGTAACTCTAATTTATTAGAATTAACCAGTGCGGCTAATTCTGTTAAATATGCGTACAAAAAGAACATCAAAAGATGTGATTCGATTACATTGGGTATCTGCACTCAGTCGCTGGGGTGCCGGATGTCGATCGTAGAGTAAAGGGTGGTGGGCTGGATGCGCTCGCTGGTACAATGGAAATCGACACGCGCGCAACGTAACGAAGACACAGAGTACTACTAGCCTAGACACTAGTTTATGAGTATCGCGAACCGACGATGGACATTTTACGGTAGGAATAAAAGTCGAAGTTCAGAGAAATCGCACAAGACCGGCGTTAATACTTCGCGTAATAATGTTCGGAATAAAGATACTCGGTTAAGATCGAACTTATTATTTTATTCGATTAGAGGTAGAGACGTCCGAAATCGTTGAATTCTGTCGGAAGACTAGATCTGAACGAGTGGTGATCGAACACCGACTTGAAGATTTCCTTCTTCCAGGATGTCGGAAAATTTTGGATGCTGCGAAGGTGGGAGTAGAAGTGCGTTTTGGGGTGATGCTCTTTTTTACCATTGGTGGAAAAGGCATCAAATATAGGTCTCCTCAGGCGATTGGTCGAAATAGAGGGTGGGAGCAGGACGTAGGTTACGATAGTTACAATCGCTCTATTTCCAGAAATTGGAGCTGCGTTTCATTATCTGGGTAGATGGAAAAATACATGGAAAAGAAAAACGGGTCTTGTCGGCAACGAGAACGCACCGCTCGAGATAGGCCTTGTTGACCAAGGCCCGCGAGTGCGCGTGGTGTTTTATGACAGGGTAGTTTCCTAGATTCGAGGATTTCATTCTGGCGAGTGTGTATTTGTTCTTCATATGATTAAGACCGCTGTGCTCTCGCGTGGGGAAGTACGTGGGACGCTTACTTATTATCGATAGCCTACATTTCCGCCGTGGTCGGTCTAAGCCTAAAGATAAATATAAACATCCGTCGGAAAATGAAAATGCCGCTATCGCGCGTATGTGGTCGATCACGATTTCCATGGGAAATCGCGTCGGTCATGCGTCTTCGTCGGGGCTCAAAGAAGATAAGAAAAAGCGATAAAAAGAATCACATTATGTGCATTTGGTCGCGACGTAGCACCGCACGCGTTGCTATTGCATGACCGAACCGAAGTGAACTGAGCGACCAGAATGCAACTGACGCCATCCGCCATCGATATCGGATGCGTCTGATCGGGTATCGCTGATTAGGCATCGCCTGATCCGCGGAGCTCGATCGTAGGATCCCAGGAGCGAGCAGGTTTGCGTAGACGTTTCCAAAAACCCCACCGGGCTGATAGCGACCGAGCTAACGTCGGTCCGGGGACGGTGAGTATTGTCAGTTCCGATTAGTTCACGGTTTGCTCCCGGAGTCGCAGAAAAACTCCTAATAAAAGCAGTGCTCGCGGCGGTGTAATAAGTCTAGGCCTTAGACCCGTCGGACCAGCGCAGAAACGTCAGTCTTCACTAGTAAAGTTCTAGTAGCACGGAGCTGGGGGCGGTGTAATAAGTCGAGGTTAGCGATCCGGCGGACCCGCACAGAGACGTCAGTGATATTATCAAACGTAACTATTATTCCTACACTTACAATATCAAATCGCAACCTTCGAGTCAGTGAATAGAGGTGCGGAGCCTACGTCAAAACCCCGATCAAAAATAGAGTACCAATAAGTCTGAACGCGCAGTGTGCGGGAGAGAAACGCGAGGAGAATTGTACGAGCCGAAGAGCGTGCTAGACCGAGAGCGAGAGAGAAGGAGAGAGCGACGCGGGGGAAACTGTCCTCATGCAAAGGCGCGCCTATTGTAGACTCGACACACCAGTCTTTTCGGAGGTTGTAAGTAGCACTAATTATACGATAAATATGACTAATCGATATGTACCCCAACACTAATTTTTTGACACCTATTTCCCGTTCCAATCCAATTTCTACGTGAGTGGTTGCCGGGCCCGTATGGGACGTGCGGCTATTAAAAGAATAAATAACCTAACTTTATAATTATTTGGCAAACCCAAAAATATAACAAAATTGTCCCTTCTGGACGTAACAAACTGTTGGCAGCGGTGGGATTCTCACCTGAGCTGTGCACTCTCAGAAACCGGTGAAAATTGGAAAATAAAGGAAATGGGATAATTGTTCCCATTAAGTTCTCAAAAATTTAAATTCGTATTTCGCCAATAAATCCGTGAAGTGAGTGTTGAGTTTTCCGTTCTTCCCGTTGAAGAATAAACACATAATTAATCAAAATGGTTGACGATCATCGCGATGGCATTCCCGGGGCCGGCGTGGGATCCAGTGGTGCGGGACCTAATGGCTCGCTTAACAAAACCGTAACACCCGCCGACCTGTCGGCCATACAAAGTGGCATTAACCTGACAAACTGGTTCGTGTCAATACCGGAATTCGACGGTACCTCAATCCTCCTGGGCGATTATTTACAAAACATTCAGAATGCAGCTGCGTTCGTACCCTCATGTCAAATGCCCGAATTTGTAACCAGGATACTAAGTAGATTACGTGGTGAAGCGCGTACCTCTGTCCAAGGTCACAGCATTCGCTCAGTTAGAGAACTAATGACCGCGTTGCAAGACGGGTTAACCCACCGTCGGAATTTCAATTCATGTTAGGGTAGGCTCTATGGGTTGTGTCTAAAGCAAAGTGAAACACCCCGGTGCTTAAATCTCCGAATTCTCCGGCTGATAAGCGTTGCTCGAACTGCCTGGAATTAAGGATTGGGGTGTGAGGCCTCTGAGATGAACGTTGATCCGATCGCAACTCTGGCCCTTGAATCGTTTCGTCAAGCTTTACCCTCGCGACTGAACAAAAGCGCTAGAGATAGTAGAGGATCTATCCTCGGATTGGTTAGCCGGGGCGGTAGAACCAGAGTGTGGAGAACGACCGCGGGCCCCTCGCGTTAGCGGCGCCCTCGCGTTAGTCGCTAAAACGGAGGCAAAACGAAGAGATTCGCGTTCGTCTTCCCCCGCGTCCCGCCCTGAATCGGAACGGGAACTGCGAAAAGAGCCAGAACCGCGATTCAGTAGTCCTGGTGGGTCGGAACATTTTAGACCCTCGGGAATATTGAAACACCGAGAAGATTCGCGATTGCGGGTTTTGCCCTTGGAACCAGCGAACCCCTAATCAATATCGAAAAGGGGGTGGCTGTAACCAATGGTACTGCTGTGCCTATACAGGTGGGTGCAATTGCTGCCCGTGGACCGTCACCGCTCAAAGATGTACCCGCGGCGAGCGCCCAACATCATCGGCCGTCGCGGATCAGCGCAGCCCGCGACCCCAGAGTCCCCAGCCTTTAAACTCGAAAGGGGCTCGTCGTCCGGACACGGCGAGCCGGCTTCCTTTCCCCACCAACCACAAACGTACAGTAAAATCTCAGGACAGCCGTTAAGGGAGACTTTGTCCTTGGAGTGCCATATTTCAGGTGTTTACATTTTATTTTTTTTTTAAAGGAAACGAGTAAAGTTTTTTGAGTGCGGTTTTTTTCTTGCTTTTATTCATGATATACAGAACGTTAAAAAAATTTTTTTTTTGAAAAAAAAACACCAAAATGGCATCACTGCCCCCTCTTTGTTGATCTGAAACACAAATTCAAAGCATATTATCAATCTGTGACCCTTTGGTCATGGAATGAAAGATGGGTTTTTCGTTTAGTACAAATTTCGGAAAATGGCGGCAATTTTAAAAAATCGAATTTTCGCGTTTTCTTTCGCATAAAAAGATAAATAATAAATGCAAAAATGTATCTACAACAATCCGTCATTCCGTGAAGACATATTTTCTGAGTATGCTCTCCAAATTTCAGGTCGATATGTTAATTACAGCGGTCAGGAGAATGTCAGCCATTTTTAAAAACGTGTTTTCGAGAAAAACGCGTTTAAAGTTTTGTAATGTGTTTACACAAATGTGTTTATAATTACCGCTAATCGGCAATGCCTGGTCCATAGAGGCATCCCTCCTCTTCTTCTAGCTGCTCATGTTGAGCCGCTAACATCTCCCGCTGCTTTCAAGGACAAAGTCTCCGTTAATAGGGAAATATCCAATCCGGCTCCAAAAAACGGGATAAAAGATTCCTCGTCAGAAACCGAGGATGAAATAGAGTCTCCGGTTGTCACACTATCTGCACTGGAGCTTGTTAATGGAGTCCAGAAATGTTATTGTGATTCCGGGTCGAGTTTAAATTTCATCAAACTTCGTGCCCTCCGTGATAACGTCACGTATGACCCGACGAAATCGCGTGAATACGGCGGTCCTACGAACGAAAAGGCGTGGTCGATGGGGACGGTAAAGTAGACGATAAATGATCAGCCCCACACCTTTCACGTTGTGAAAGAGTTCGTGACAAAAAACAACGGATTGCTCGGTAGACCCTTTATGCGTCGCGAAAAAGCCGAGCTATCGTTTCATCCCAACGATTTCGTAATGCCGAGCGATCCTGTTCGTCCTCGACCGTTTTTAACAAACGACCCGCCGCGAACGATCTCCCCCGCTCCGAGTAAAAAGGTCTTTACCATCAAAGCCCGGACACGGAAACCCTTGGCAATTGGGGTCATGAATCCGGACCTTTGTGAAAGTTATTTGCCTCGAATCGAGACCGAATCAGGTTTATTCATCGGCAACGCTCTAGTATCTCAAAATAACGGGATATGTCATGTTCTCGCAATAAATACGTTAACTCATGACGTAGACATCGAGGTCATGCGGCAGGAAATTTTGCCCTTCGAATATTATCAGGCGAGGACAGTGGTTCGTTGGACAACGAAACATTGCCGCCGCCGGATCGCATTGCGGCATTGCTAGAAGCTTCGCGCTTGGACGGGTTGAACATTGCCGCGGGGGTCGGAGAACGCCGACCACCGCGGCGAGTATGTGCACGCACACGCTACGCCTTCCAGTTCACATTGGGAGGCAGATCCTAATGCAACTACTGGTCAAGCCGAGTGACTTTCCAACACTCTAACAACTCTGCAGGGTGCTGCCCGAGCTAATTAGAACGTAGCTCACCCGTCGGGTGCACGTAGCTGCTCTGACCCGCATGCGGCCCAACCACTGCCACCACGGAGCCAACCACAATTGGCTAGTAACCGCCCCGTAGGAAGGCGGGTAAACTAGTCCCCATGGGAGCAATCAGGATCATTGGTCGGATCCTCGTGCATACGATTACGCGCACCACTTCCAATTGACGTGTCCGTGCCCACGGGGACAGGTGGGTGCATCCGTGAAGGCCCGCGTAGGCCCTGAGTAGCGACACCGCCCAGCCGAAGCGCTGATAGACCAATGTCGACGGGGGCACGGACACGTCAATTGGAAGTGGTGCGAGTAATCGTACGCACGAGGATCCGGCCAATGATCCTGATTGGTACCATGGCGGCTAATCTGCCCGCCGTCCTACGGGATGGTCACTAGTCGATTGTGGTTGGTTCCGTGGTGGCAGTGGTTGGGCCGCATGCTGGTCAGCTACGTGCACCCGACGGGTGAGCTACGTTTTTATTTGCTCGGGCAGCAACCTGCAGAGTTGTTAGAGTGTCGGAAAGACACTCGGCTTGACCCGTAGTTGCATTGGGATCTGCCTCCTAATGCGAACTTGAAGGCGTAGCGTGTGCGTGCACATACTCGCCGCGGTGGTCGGCGTTCTCCGACCCCGAGGTCGCGGGGCCCGTGTTGTTAGGGCTACAAGCTACGTATAGCACGTAAAATCAAATTGGCATTACATGTCCGTGCCCACATCGACATTGGTCTATCAGCACTTCGACTTGGCGGTGTCGCTACTCATCGGGGTACCCGGGCCTACGCGGGGTCCTTCACGGTTGTACCCACCTGCCCCAGGACGGGTTGAACAACGTCGAACGTTCTCACGTCTGTCAAATCGTGGAAGAAGACCCTATACGATTTGAATTGCCTGGTGACAAATTTCCCGGTACAAGCTTCGTTGCACACCGCATACCAACGAAAAATGATTTGCCAGTTAACGCTCGCCAATACTGATTTCATTCCATTCATCGAGGAGAAGTCGAAACACAAATCGGCAAAAAACTCGAGAATGGAGTAATCATACCATCGCAATCCCCGTATAATTCTCCGGTATGGAGTGTGCCCAAGAAACCCGACTCTCAAAGTCGGCCGAGGATGCGAATAGTGATTGACTTTAGGAAACTGAACGAAAAAAACTATCTCCGACGCCTCCGCACTACCAAATATATTTGATATATTGGACCAGTTGGGCGAGGCTCAGTGTTTCTCGACCTTCGATCCGGCAAGTGGGTTCCAGCAGATTCCAATGGATTCGCGTGATAGCGCCAAGACCGCGTTCTCAACACCGAACTGCCATTATGAGTACGTCAGTATGCCCGAGGGCTTAAAGAACGCACCCGCGACTTTTCAGTGATCCATGGATAGTGTACTTCGAGGTCTCCAACGTGCCGAATTGTTCGTTTACATTGACGATATCGTTGCATTCGCTCGATCGTTGGAGGAACATGGCGTAAAAGTTCGTCGATGAATGGGTCGGTTGCGGGACGCAAATCTCGTGTTTCTGAAAAAGGAAGTATGCTATCTCAGTCATATAATTGGGCGAGATGGTTTACGGCCTGGTCCCCGTAAACTCGAGGCTGTGAAACGCTTTCCGACCCCGAAAACGGCGAAAAATATCCGGCAGTTCCTCGGACTCGCTGGATATTATCGCAGATTCATCATGAATTTTTCCAGTCGTGCCAAGCCTTTATCAGACCTCTTAAAAAAGGGTAAGCAGTTCGAGTGGGGAAGTGCGCAGCGGCGAAGTTTCCCAGACTTGCGTTGAGTATGGGTTCCCTTTGCAGGGAACCCATACTCAAATTCCCTGATTTTAGCCGACCATTTATGCTTTCCACGGACGCGTCAGATTACGCGGTAGGGGCAGTATTAAGTCAAGAGCATGACGGCTTTGACTTTCCAATAGCTTACTTCTCCCCGCCGAGAAAAATTACGGTACGACGGAGAAGGAATGCCTCACTGTCATAAAATCTTTGGAGCATTTCCAGCCGTATTTATATGGCCGAAGATTTAAACTCGTCTCCGATCACGAGCCTCTTACATGGATTGGCTCTATGAGTGATCCAGGAAAGAGGTTGGTACATTGGAGACTGAGCCTCCAAAATTACAACTATGAGTTTATTTACAAACCAGGAAAGCTAATTATCAATGCGGACGCTCTTTCCCGTAACCCTATAAACCCATTATCATCAGAATCGAGGGAGTCGGAGGATTCGGAACGGCTGACAATAGTACTCCCTATAGATAGCGGGAGAACCCGGTTGCACTCCTCCCCGAATGAACGTCGCGTGGGGCCGAGGAATTCAAGGCACCCCGATCCTAACGCTCGAAGCCCTCTGGCTCGGCGTACGCGTGGACAAAGAGCTGATTCAAATGCAGCACGCGGGCCCAACTATGTAGAGTCTTTGGGGACGGCAGGGTGTCAACTTTGCACGGGGCAACTCGCCACTGTGTCAACTTGCCTGTTCAACTCTCCACCGTTCAACTCGCCAAAGCGGGCAACTCTACACAGAGCCAAGTCGCCACCGTAGCAGCTCGATATTTCCCCGACGGTCGCGTATCCCCACTCTTCAGATTCGGGCCGGGCAATTCGCTACCGTGTCAACTCGCCACTGAGTCCTCTCAACACAGCGTAGCGTGCTCGACTTACATTTCCCAGCGGCTGTACTTTTTTTGAATCACCCATACCCGGGAACGAGAAATATACAAGCAAAATGTTTTAACATGTACCGACTACCTGCTCTGTCAGTTCTCTAGTTTATCGACTGATTTTGAATGGAAATTTCACGAGCGGCATTTGTTAAAACTTTATTCTTTAATAATGCCACGAACATATATTTAGTCTCCTAAAATTTTAATTCTTCCATAATTCGCGGAAAAAGCGTCATTTTTGAGTACTTGCGAATAACGATAAGCAATACTAAGAGAACTGAAAACTCATATAATAATCATGTGAAAGATAAACTGGTGGCCTCGTACAGTTGGACAGTTTGTCGTTGCCATTGAACATAGGATTATGTTCTTCAAGATCATGTTTTATTTTGTTCTGAATTTCATTTCTTGTGGCTCTTGATTTATTCTTAAAAATCATCGTGCAAAGTCTAAATTTTATAATTAACTTTTTAATCATCAAAAATATCGCTGAAAAAATCATATGCATTTACAAGAAATTAATATCATGGAACGATTGGAAATAATATTGTTGTGAATATTCCTCATATATGTTCCTTTCATTACAGATTGAAACGTCCACATTATTATAATTCATGTTGTTCAAATACTTAATGCCAAAGAACAGTGCATGTCGGATATATTTATTTTTCATTAATGTGTGACATATCGTCTACTATATATGAAAAAATTGAATCATCGTATCACATGAATACGCTGTGTTGAACAGCGCAGAATCATTAGGGGGGGGGGGGGGGTAAGGTTAATTTGCTATAAAAAAGCATATTTTCGATATTTTTTGTTGACGACACTCTTTATACCATGTGTAAGTATGAAACCGGAATTTTTGTACAGAAAAAACACGTTTATTGTAATGATATGATACAAATAACTGGAGATGGCTTCTCGGGTCACCTTTAACTGATCCGCCAGTTGTTGTGTTTGAGCGTCGTCTTCGTCCAACAAGGCTTGCAGGTCAGCGTCTTCAAACTTTTTCGGTGGTCTTCCACGTTCTTCGTTCCTCACGTCAAAATCGCCACTTTTGAACCGTTTGAACCACTCGAAACACTGTGTTTTACCGAGAGCATGCTCACCAAACGCCTCCACAAGCATTCGATGCGATTTGGCTGCGGTTTTCTTCGGATGAAAACAGAAAAGTAGTGCTGTCCGCAAATCGTAATTTGTTGGCACAAAACTCGACATGTTTATCTCTAATAAACTAATGCTACTGAATGAAACTCGTGTTATTGTGAGTTGGAAATCTTTGTCGAATATCAATACAATAACAAGACACCGCTGACGTGATGTGTCGGTAACTGCATCGACATCTAGCGCCACCTATGGGCAAATTCCGGTTTCATACTTACACACCTGGTATATATTTATTTATATAATTAGTATAAAATAAAAGGACATTTAAAGAATATTCTGTGAAATTTTCGTTAATAATTATGCAGAAATGAGCCAGCGGCAGCAAATCTTCTTAGACGCCACAAAAAAAAGGTACATTGCGATGAACTGCATAACTCATCACTGGATCATCCGAAAAAAAAATCCAAGAAGATTGTATTAGTTAATATGTTTCTTGAGGTAACGCTGTCGAGGTTTTTTAAATCATTTTAGTTCATTTTACAATAATAAAGGTTCCAACTTTTTAAATGAAAAATCGCTATTTTGTCTTCTAAGTGTGACTAAAAATTGAAAACAAAAAAAATGAAAATAAAAACTCGACAGCGTTACCTCAAGAAACTTATTAACTAATACAATCTTCTTGGATTTTTTTTTGGATGAACCAGTGATGAGTTATGCAGTTCACCGCAATGTAACTTTTTTTTTGTGGCTTCTGAGATGATTTGCTGTCACTGGTTCATTTCTGCACAATTATTAACGAAAATTTCACAGAATATTCTTTGAATGTCCTTTTATTTTATACTAATTATATAAATAAAAATATATATAAACAGTGTCGTCAACAAAAAATATCGAAAATATATATTTTTTATAGTAAATTAACCTTACCCCCCCCCCCCCCTCCCCCTCAATGATTTTGCACTTTTCAACACAGCGTATTCATGTTATACGATGATTCAATTTTTTCATATATAGTAGACGATATGTCACACATTAATGAAAAATAAATATATCCGACATGCACTGTTCCTTGGCATTAAGTATTTGAACAACATGAATAATAATAATGTGGACGTTTCAATCTGTAATAAAAGGAACTTATATGAGGAATATTGACAACAATATTATTTCCAATCGTTTCATGATATTAACTTCTTGTAAATGCATATGATTTTTTCAGCGATATTTTCGATGATTAAAAAGTTGATTATAAAATTTAGACTTTGCACAATGATTTTTAAGAATAATTCAACAGCCACAAGAAATGAAATTCAGAACAAAATAAAACATCCTCTTGAAGAACATAATCCTATATTCAACGGCAACCAAAAACTGTCCAACTGTACGAGGCCACCAGTTTATCTTTCACACGATTATTATATGAGTTTTCAGTTCTCTTAGTATTGCTTATCGTTATTCTCAAGTACTCAAAAATGACGCTTTTTTCTGCGAATTATGGAAGAATTAAAATTTTAGGAGACTAAATATATGTTCGTGGCATTATTAAAGAATAAAGTTATAACAAAATGCCGCTCGTGAAATTTCCATTCAAAATTTTTTCCATTCAAATGGTTTCATTTTTATAAATACTTGAATAAAATGTATTGTTTAAATTTCTACTCGACTGTTAAAATTTAATTTTTGATTTTATTATTTTATAATAATAAATTTTGTATTGACATTATTTCTTCCAGCAAGTAAACTGAATAAAAGTTGTTGTTCAATTAGTTACTTAATTATTTTTGCAAATTTAATTGTAATTTGTTGTAAAAAAGTAATAATTTTGAATAATTTATTATAAGAATAAACTGTGATTAAATTATTGTTCATAAATCTTAAATTTAAAATTTAAAATTTGGCAACATCATCAAAATTTTTGTAACTCTAGCTTTTAAAAAGCCCGCCTCAATGTGTTTGACATAGGAGAAAATTGTTCCCTTTGACGGCTGGCTGGTCCAACCTGTCATTTCAGACACGTTGTTATGATATGTGGAAGATTTAACATTTATGTTTTAATTTTTTGAAATCATAGCTACGCTCGATAATTATTTCGATCGAATAGTAAAGCAATTGATTTTTTACTCATCGTGAAATAGTTCTGTTAACTTATTGTTATAGTTTTGTCAATTATAGCATAACCTACAATCGCTGCACTAGCGGACCGATGCTATTTATTTTAATGATGAAAGCACGAATATTCGACAATATATCACTGAACATATATTTAATATCGAAAGAATCATTACCTTTATCGCCGCAATTATCGTTGCTATAAACAATTGACACCACATTCACTTTTCACTGCACTTCATACTTGACGAAAACATGTAAATGTATTATTGTATAGCAGCTGTCTACGCGGACGCATCGCTCATGGCCTCTGCACACTGCGCGCGATGGGCGACAAGCGATGAGCGATATCCAATGAGAGCTCGAGTATGACGGAAATGCTCTATGAGAGTGACGTTGCCATTGGATATCGCTCATCGCTCGTCGCTCGTCGCTCGCAGTGTGCAGAGGCCATCACTCAAGTAGGAGAGAGACAAATGTCGAACGCTGCCGAACGCGGAGGCCGATTGTGCCTCTTTGTCGCTCGTTCCGCGCTCTCGCTTGCACTTCAAGCCTTAAATGGAACGCCTCAGAGCGAGGTAACGCCGCATGAGTCATGTTTTTTCGTGCGTGCAGCCGGCTCCATCGAATTATAAGACGTTGTCACGTCAAAATGCCGCTCGTGAAATTTCCATTCAAAATCAGTCGATAAACTAGAGAACTGAAAGAGCAGGTAGTCGGTACATGTGAAAACATTTTGCTTGTATATTTCTCGTTGCCGGGCATGGGTGATTCGAAAAAAGTACAACCGCTAGGAAATGTAAGTTGAGCACGCTGTGTTGAGAGGACTCGGTGGCGAGTTGACACGGTAGCGAATTGCCCAGCCCGAATCTGAAGAGTGGGGATACGCGAGCGTCGGGGAAATATCGAGCTGCTACGGTGGCGACTTGGCTCTGTGTAGAGTTGCCCGCTTTGGCGAGTTGAACGGTGGGAGAGTTGAACAGGCAAGTTGACACAGTGGCGAGTTGCCCCGCGCAGAGTTGACACCCTGCCTCGGGGACTAGCTCGGGAGAGGAAGCCCGACCCATACAGCTGTTAAATCGCAGCATGCTCCCTACCCCCCTCCTGCCCCCGGAACGACGAATTCTCAAACGTCCGCCACAGCAAGCCCATAAAACGCTGTGTCCACCACCCGGCCCCGAACGTCGGGACCGGGATGGCGAAACTATCGTTTCTGTAGAAGCTCCTCCTAGCGACACGGAGGACAGTACTTCCGTGAAAGATTTTGCTCCCGACGAAAATAAATCGGTTCACGAGGAGCTGCAACGTACCTTCAAAAAATTCGACGAGTCACTCAAAAAACTCGAACAGAAATTTGGCGAAGGGCGAGAACAATCAGCCGATATCGTTGAAGTATCGTTGCCTAAACGCCTTTCTGATGGTGAGGAAGTCGATGAGACAGTCCGGGAGGTCCTCAACTATTTAGATCCTATCATAGATAGAGATGATCACGTACTGAGCGAACGACTAGAGAAATTGTCTGAGCGGTTCCAACGGCTTACTGAAGAGGAGCTCCTACGGAGAACTAGCCTTCTAGGGCCCCGTTATTCGCGTAGGAACGGGCGAGACAGCGATGCTGATGACGAGCGCGAGGTGCGCGGGGTGCCAGCAGCAGCTTTCACGCTACTGCAAGAGTCAGGCAGCAAGACCGAGGAGCCTTGCTCGCATGCCTTCCTCCATCCCTCCCTTGTACTACCATCGACGCCGGGCGTACGACCGGGTGACGTAAAGTCTTCGGGGCAACGCGCTGTGCTTCAGCCAACCGGCCATAGAATAAATAAGGACGGAAGGTTACCGCGTTCGCCCAACGAAGCAACCATGCTGTCGACCCCAGGGGAAGGAAAGGGAGGCACAAATGACACTCCAAAACAAAGTCGCTCGCCCTCCCATGCCATATCTCCACGTGCTCGGCCGTTGCCCAGCAACAAGTCCAGCGGTCCCTATTATCAGACTGAGTAGGATCTGCAAGGCGTTCCGCCGCACAAAATCCACATAGATCAGGATTTGATTTCCAACTTCAACGAAATCAAGTCTAAAATAATTGGGGATTGTGAGAACCTTACATATAGATGAGATAATTACGTACACTTTGTCTCTGTCGACGGCGGAGTTGGTTACCCAAGTAGGAAAATTATTATCTGACCTGAGATTGATCGATTCGTCATCTATACGAGATAAAAATCTGGCGGTCGGACAGATCGCTATGACGTGATATAGACAACACCGAATTTTTAGGGTCGTGATAAAGGGCCGGTATTATGATGACACGAGCCTCCAAGAAATCCAGAGTGGGTTGAATGCCCTTGAATAAGAGATGGGTCGATTGAAACTAAGATCGTTTCGCATATCCCGTCATGGTGATTTTACCGACGAACTTAGCCATGGCAAATTCTTACCGACGATCCATTCCTTATTCGAGAACAAGGGGATAGATGTAGTAGTTTGTTATGGTAGGACTCAGGTCCGTTCCCCGGAGTTGAGGGAGGCCATGATTGAAGAGATGCAGTCGAGCCGTATAGGCGGCCATAAAGGCCGTAAAGCCGTTACTAAGACCGATAGGCGAATTCGAGACCGTTTTTATTGTCCTACCCTCAAAAACGACATTCAAAATTCCATTCGTTGTTGTAAAGGTTGCCAACAGCAGAGACTCGTTCGTGCAAAGACTCGCGAACCCATGCTTTTGACCGATACACCAGCAGACACTTTTGATAAAGTATCCCTTGATACCGTTGGTCCGTTGCCTATTACTTCTCACGGGAATAAGCATATACTAACGATGCAATATAATTTATCAAAATATTGTCTTGCTGAGCCAATTCCCGATCTGCGGGCGATCACCGTTGCAGTGGCAATAGTGCGTCGGCTATACAGCCAGTTCGCAGCTCCACGGGCAATTCTAACTGACCGTGAAACCTCATTCACGAATGGGTTGTTGCGGGAAATCTCCAAAATCTACAAGGTAAACCATACGACAACATCTGGCTACCGACCCCAAACGAGCGGTGCGTTGAAACGAAGTCATATCGTTCTAACAGAATATATCAAGCACTACGCGGATAGATTGGAACCGTTTGCTACCCTTCTCCGAGTTCTCCTACAATACAAGCGTTCACGGGGCAACGAATATCCCGCCTCATGAGGTTGTGTATGGAAAAACAGCCCGACAGCCTAGCGAATTTCCGACCCAAGTCCGTCTAGCTACGAGTAGTTCGTTCCTCGTTGAGCTGATAAAGCGGCGAAATGAAATACGAGAGATGGCCGGGGAATCCCTGAATCGACCCAAAGAACGCTCTAAACTATACTACGACTGTAAAAGCCGGCCTTTTTGAGGGGAAAATCGGAGATCAAGTATACGTTTTAAAGGAACCCCGTAAAGGAAAATTCGACACGCAATATCACGGTCCCTATAAAATAAGATCGATTACCGATAGGAATAATGTCGTCCTCGAGACTGAAAGAGGTGAAAGTTTCGCTAAACATGTTGATAAAATCAAATTAGCCTACATCTAGTTAGTTTTCAACTATATGTGTATTAACAGCAAAATGATAATCGCGATTATCTGCGTCCTTGTCTTCGCAGGCCGTGGAATGACCAATTCAACACCCAGGAACTCCTACGTCGTCACCTAACTCGAAGATAACGCTGGAATATACTACGAGCTACAAACACCGGTGGAATTACAACGCGTTGATTGGAGACTGACACTATTCATCGACCTTGCCGAATTCATCACGTCATTCGCGAAGGATTGTGAGGAGCTGCTGCGTAGACCCTATATAATATCGAAGCTACGGCGCGGCCACGAGCTAACTAGTGATCTATGGGGCATCGGAAACCGCCAAGATCTCGAAGCATCGTTGCCCTCAACAACTATGAAAAAACGATCAGTGCCCTTTGGATTTGTGGGGAGCATCAGTGAATCCATATTCGGAACCCTCACCGAGGACGACGCGGATTATCTCTCTTCCCAAATAGATCGTCTATTTAAGGATCAACAGGAACTAACTCACCTTTAGGAACAACAAATGCAAATGAGAAGAGTATGTGGCTTCCGGATGGAGGCCATGTTGAGGATCAGCGTTGTGCCGACGTTTCGTAAACGTTACAGTCTGCATCATCAGGGCTGAGAGGTCCGATACTGAAGCTCTCGTGTCTCAGGTATTCCTTATATAGTTGCAGTCATCGTTCCAGATCGCTGCACCAACCAATCAGATGTTTTAATTGATCAGCTGGTCAATTAAAAAACCGGGAGGACGGTGTGCCAAATAGGATTGACGTGATATCCTCCATCTCTGTTTAGATTGTCCGGATGTTTTCGGATTTCCAAGCCTTCTCGGTGTTTCCTGGAAAAATAGCTGTTTGATGGGGCCAGACTTTGGGCTTTGTCGAACTGGATGGCATGACCAGTCTCCATCCAATGTTCGGCCAGCGCTGATTGTGTAATATGGCCATATTTGATACACCGTTGGTGTTCTTTGATCCGTGTACTGATCTTCCTCCCGGTTTCCCCTATGTACACTTTACCGCATGAGCAGGGTATTTTGTATACTCCTGGTGCACTTAATGGTGGTCTTTGGTCTTTTGCACTCGGAATCACTTGTGCTAGTTTCTTCTGAGGTTTGAAGATGACTCGCACGTTATGTTTTCCAAGGACCCTGCCTATGCGATCGGTTATGCCCTGAAGGTATGGAAGGGAAGTTGTTGCAGTTATTTGTCCTTCATTCTCTCCATCAGGTGCTGTAACCGTTTTCGGATCAGCTATTTTTCTTTTTAGATTTTTGATCGTTCTTTCGATGTTGCCTGGCTTGTAGCCATTGTCTCCTAAAGCTTTTCGTAGGTGTTCTAGTTCAACCTCCAGGGAGTCTGGTTCGGAGATCGCTAGAGCTCTGTAGACCAGAGAGCTTATGACCGACTGTTTTTGGGACGGGTGGTGATGGGACGTAGCGTGGAGGTATCTATCCGTATGCGTTGGCTTCCGGTAAACTTTATGGCCCAAAGTGCCATCGCTTTTCCGTTGAACCAGTACATCCAGAAAAGGGATTTGATTTTCCTGTTTTATCTCCATGGTGAATTGAATATTGGGGTGTTGGGAGTTGAGGAAGGTTAAGAAATGATTGAGGTTTTCTTTGCCGTGACTCCAAATGACGAAGGTGTCATCGACATATCGGAACCAGGTGGAGGGCTTGAGGGAAGCTTTTTGCAGAATTCTGTTCTCGAAGTTCTCCATAAAGATGTTGGCGATGATAGGGGAAATAGGGGAACCCATGGCTGCGCCTGAAGTTTGTTCATAAAACTGGGATTGAAATTGGAAGTATGTAGAGTTTAGGCAATGCACAGTAGGAGAAAAGCCCAAAAACCTGGCCAAAACCCCAAAAAATAAATTTTCGAAATAGGGTCAGTTGAGTAGTCATTCAGGTAGAGGACTAGTAACTGCATTCTATTGTGGAAGGGAAAGCCCTTTAAGTGTATACCTGCGCCGCAGCGTCAGTTGGCAGTTAGTGTTCGTGAAGAGTGTACGTGTCACGCGCTGAACAGACGAAAATAACGCTGACTTCAAAAACCCATAACTTTAAAGTGACGGGTTTAATTTCAATTCTGCAACATGGATACGACTTCTGGAGGTATATAGAACATGTTTTTACATCGGTTGAATCTAAAGTTTATGTATAAATGATTGAAATGTAGTATAGCCTTCGGCATAAATAAAATTGAATAATTTTGAAAACTTATATTTTCAACGGTCCGAAAAGTTATATATTTTGTCACATTTTGCAAAGCTCCTAGTCTCGGCCTTTAGTTTAATGTATAAGCTTTCGAAATTTACAAGAGTTACCTGCGGAAAACGTGCGTCTTGTCCGTTATGATTTTTTTCGCATCGTGCGGTAGCCGAGCGTGCACGCGGCACTATTGAGCAGCCTCTGCGCCTCTACCTGAGAATGGGTGAAGTAGCATCTTAACGGACAAGACGGCTGTTATACGCTTGAAATAAATTATTTTAATATATATGTATTGAAACGTTTCGCGTTTTACCGCGAATGCTTTTATTCGTGTTTCCTCGTCTACTGAGGAAAACGACGTAGCACGGCGAATATTCTGCCGTAGGATTTTAATGTGGGTTTCCCGTAGCCTCCTGAAGGACGATGTACGAGATGTGTGCCGGAATTGATGATTGGGATTTTGAAGGTTTTTTTAGGAGATGCCTCAGTGGTTTTGAGGGTCTCAGGGACACCTGTCAGAATCCGTCATCATCGGCATTTGATGTTTCGGATTTTCTTTTACGAGGAAGGGTAAAAACATAAATGTTTGTTAGTATTGTTCACTCGGAGATCTGAATGTTGTTAATTGGGTGGTACCGACGATTACCGGGATGTGGAGTAGGTCGCGAGAAGCGCGACCGTGGTTGGAGCGACTACGATGGAAATGACATGGTGAGGTCGCACACGATGGTTAGAGGCGCTGACTCAATCACTCACTCTTTCTCTCTCGCTCGCTCGCGCTCACACAAGCCGTGAGCGTCGTCGTATACGCGTTACGCCGGATTCGGGGTCGCTTCTGTAACAGAATGCGATAGCCCTTGTATTTCGGATATCGGTTATACTGTGGCGTTACAATCGGTTGGCACTAGTTGCAAAGTGCAACGAAGCTCACGGTTGCCAACCCGCGAAGCTCACGCGCTAGTTATCTAGCGTAAAAATAATGTGCTGGCTCGAGGCGGATTTAATCCCCCCGAGTGCACATAGCGGGGCCGTCCGGAAGGGACGGCTGACCTCCTCGGTGCCAAGCAAGGAGGACGAAAAACCGGAGAAGCCGGTTGAGAATGGGCCTCGGCGTACAGCAAGGTGCGTCCGGCACCTTCCGGGCTGTACACTTCAAGTAGATAGTGTGGGTCGAGTGGAAATAATGATCCGATTGTCGTAAGGACAACGGATCGATGTTAAATAAAGGTTCCCTATCTCGCAATCACCACGACGACACTATTCTCGAGGTAGGACTTCCAGCGCAATGCTGGGGCTTCCCAAGAGAACAGTGTATCTAACCCGAAGCTGAGGTCGTTCTAGGATGAGGGCCAGGGCATCGGCAGCAAGGCCTCCATCCTGAGCTCCACGATGACGGATGCTGTTGACTCCACGTAGTAATGAAAGAATTTGCGAAGAGTGCCTCTCCGGCTCGCGCACGCCCTTAAATAGCCCAAGGCCCGTCAGGAGAAATTCCATCTCTCCCGCGATTCCGGAGACCTAAGTGGGAAATCACGCCGCCGAAGAACACTCCGTTGGTGGGATTGACTGCGTTGGTTAGTTCGAGGACGTTAGCACATTGTACTCATATCGAGGGGTAAAATATGCCCGATGGTGCCTCTCTAGGATATTGGGCGCGCACGCGGTACGAAGAGGCGTCATGATGAGTTTAAATCACGTCCTTAGCAAGATAGGAGTGGTCGAGCGCGGAAGGCGAGAAATTCTATAAGATGCGGCGATTCGCTTGAGTCCGCGGTGGTCTTGTCCCTCGCAGTGGGCGGGGCCCCTTGCGAGGTGTCGCGGGCTTGCCCTGATTTCTTGACTTGAGTGACACGCCCGGCCGGCGGCATGGCTTATGGTTAGATGCTATCGCATTACGTGTGACGGTGGCTTACCTAGGTAACCGAACCGTTACATGGCCCCTCCAAGGTCGGTAATCCCTGCTTTAGGGGGCGACGACCTTGACCTCTTCCCTGTGGAGGAACGACCCCGTGCACTCTTGCGAGTGCACGCCTCCTCGATGGCGGGGTCGTCGGCAGGGCGCTTGATGTCGGGCCTTGTCGTTCTTTTGCAGCTCTTTGATGCGCGTAATGGATGCCACTAGGCCTTCCACCTGCTCTTCTTCGAGCGAAGCTATGCGTATGTGCTCCTTCGTCCGTTCCGTATTAGGACGGCTGAGGAGGTCCGCGACGAGATTTTTCTTTCCTTCGCAGTATTCTATTGTGGGATTGTAATCTTGAATCGCGAGTGTCCATCGGGTTAGTCGAGCGTGAGACAACCGACATTCCTTTAGGAAGGTTAGGGCGACATGGTCCGTCACGACGATCACCGGCGCTCCGAGCAGGTATGTGCGGAATTTAGTCAGACCCCACACAATGGCTAGCAGCTCCCGTTCCGTGACGGTATATCGGAGTTCCGCGCCCTTTAGAGTGCGGCTTGCAAAGTGGAGGACCATTGTTTCCCCGTCGTCATTTTTTTGTGACAAGACGGCGCCGAGCGCGAGGTCACTGGCGTCTGTTTGCAGGTAAAAGGGACGGTTTTTTAAGGGGTATGCCAGGATTACGCTCGTGCTGAATTTGGCTTTGATGTTTGCTAAGGCCTTTTCCTCGTCGGTTCCCCATTTCCACTTTTCCCCTTTTCGTAGTAGGTGGAGAAGAGGGGCTGTCGCCTCGCTGTGCTCCTTGGTGAATTTGCTGTAGTAATTCACGAGTCCAAGGAACCCTCGGAGTTGTTTGGTATTCTTGGGTGAGGGGAAGGCTTGAATAGCCTCTACCTTGTCAGGATCGGGTCTTATTCCGTCTCGCGACAGGATGTGCCCCAGAATTTTGGTCTCCTTTTTGAAGAAATGGGATTTCTCTAGGCTGAGTGTCAAGCCATGTTCCAAAAATCTATGGAATAGCTCCCCGAGGTTTGAGAGTTGTTCCTCAAAAGTCTCGGAGGTGCATAGGATGTCATCGACGAAGTTCGTCACGTCGTGAAGCCCCTGAAGGACTTTTTCAAGTCCTCTCACCAGACTTGCCGCTCTGGTGGAGAGACCAAAGGGCGTCACGCGGAGCTCGTATCCTTCCCCACGATGAGGCGGTGTACTTCCTTGGTTCCGGGTGTAGAGGGACTTGCCAGAAACTGGCACGCATGTCGAGGGTTGACAGGAATGATATGCTTCGGTACTTTTGAAGCAATTCCTCCGCGGTCTCCATGCGTTCATGGTCCGGAATTAATATCTGATTTATATTTCTCGCGTCCAGGCACAACCTGACTCCGCCATCCTTTTTCCGGGATATTAGGAGTGGGCTGCTGTAGTGGCTCTTCGAGCGCTGGATTATTTTTTGTTGGATGAGTACCCGGATTTCCTCATCTACCGCCGAGCGGTAGGCTAGGGGTACGGGATAGCTCATCGCCTTGAAAGGCTCGTGCTGCTTGACTTTCAGCACGTGTTGGTAAGTTCGGGCAAACCCGGTCTTTTAATGAAGACCTGTTTGTGGTTTTCGAGAAGGTTCCTGAGTGTTTCCTTCTCGAGGTTTGTAAGTCCGGTAGTTTCGGAGACCTTTAGGTCTAATTCCATATCGGTGACTTCCTCGGGGTCGGGGATAGCTCCTTGATCGGAGATATCCGTGACAAGATTGGTTGCTTGCAGGGGTATGGACAGATGGGCCCTATCGTCCTCCCTGCTGTCGAGAGTTATGTGGTATTGTCCCAGATCTATGACTGACCGTGTTCTCACGAGGAAGTCTATCCCTAAGATGCACGTACTTGTCAGATTGGGAACAATCAGTATGGTGTGTGATATTTTAATTGAGCGGACTTCGATCTCCGCGTAAATCTGCTTGGTGACAGGAGTCGCGCGTCCCCGCGTTGCTCCTGTGACGGTGGTTCTTGAGAATGGTAGAAATTCATCCGGTGGTGAACGAGCGTTGTCGCTCGAATTTTTCGGGTCAGAAATCTTGGGGTTCAGAGCGGGACGACCCCTCATTGCTTTCCCGGTCCGTCGTCCCTGCGACGCGCCCCCCTCTCACCTCCCCGCGGCTCGTCCTCACATTAGGACGTCGGGTTCGGGGGTAGGCCGGTCGCGAGGGCCGAGTCTGTAGCGGCACGGGGCGGGAGGTATAGCGCCCGCCCCTCCTGAGGAGGATTCCCCTTCCGGGCTTCGCTCATTTCCGCGCGCCAAGGCTCGGTGTGGGAAGAGGGGAGGTACTCCTCGCGCACCGAGCAGTACGTTCGTCAAATTGAGGCGAATATTCGTCTCTCCGTGGTAAATACTTGTTAGGTACCCACGACGCTCTCGCAGCCTTGCGCGATGCTCGAGGTAAGACTCGGGGCTTAGTGTTGTTATTTTTTTTTTTCTTTGTCCGAAACTTCGAGTCGAGCTCGAGGCCTCGCTAATCCCTACGCCGAGCGCGCGACAAAAAAAGTTTTTTTTTTTTCTTGCTCTCGCTCGCCGCTTGGGAGTCGCGTGGCCTTGCCCAATTGTAGGCCTTTGTGCTCGAGATTGCGCGTTTGAATTTTGCTTTGCGAGAGAGAGAGACAGACGAAATATTCGTCTTTACTGCGGAATACTATTCCCTCTCCCACAAGAGAGAGCGAGCAAGCACCATGTGTGGATACTCGCTTCTCGTATGCCTTGTCTTTGTGAGATGTTGAGACTATTATTGTCTCGTACTCCCGTTCGAGATTTTTACTCGGCTTATCTGAGAGAGAACGAGCACGCACTGTGTGCGAGTGCTCGTTTCTCGTTGTATGTTTATATCGGATTTGAATGACCTGAAATAGGTATTTTCTCAGCTCTTCGCTGGCTATTCGATCTAGTGGTGATTGCAATCGCCTAACTATCTTATTTCATACGAATACGTTCGGTCTTTGTACATTTTCAGGATATTTAATATGGCTTTCGGGCCCCACGTTGGGCGCCAATGAAACGTTTCGCGTTTTACCGCGAATGCTTTTATTCGTGTTTCCTCGTCTACTGAGGAAAACGACGTAGCACGGCGAATATTCTGCCGTAGGATTTTAATGTGGGTTTCCCGTAGCCTCCTGAAGGACGATGTACGAGATGTGTGCCGGAATTGATGATTGGGATTTTGAAGGTTTTTTTAGGAGATGCCTCAGTGGTTTTGAGGGTCTCAGGGACACCTGTCAGAATCCGTCATCATCGGCATTTGATGTTTCGGATTTTCTTTTACGAGGAAGGGTAAAAACATAAATGTTTGTTAGTATTGTTCACTCGGAGATCTGAATGTTGTTAATTGGGTGGTACCGACGATTACCGGGATGTGGAGTAGGTCGCGAGAAGCGCGACCGTGGTTGGAGCGACTACGATGGAAATGACATGGTGAGGTCGCACACGATGGTTAGAGGCGCTGACTCAATCACTCACTCTTTCTCTCTCGCTCGCTCGCGCTCACACAAGCCGTGAGCGTCGTCGTATACGCGTTACGCCGGATTCGGGGTCGCTTCTGTAACAGAATGCGATAGCCCTTGTATTTCGGATATCGGTTATACTGTGGCGTTACAATCGGTTGGCACTAGTTGCAAAGTGCAACGAAGCTCACGGTTGCCAACCCGCGAAGCTCACGCGCTAGTTATCTAGCGTAAAAATAATGTGCTGGCTCGAGGCGGATTTAATCCCCCCGAGTGCACATAGCGGGGCCGTCCGGAAGGGACGGCTGACCTCCTCGGTGCCAAGCAAGGAGGACGAAAAACCGGAGAAGCCGGTTGAGAATGGGCCTCGGCGTACAGCAAGGTGCGTCCGGCACCTTCCGGGCTGTACACTTCAAGTAGATAGTGTGGGTCGAGTGGAAATAATGATCCGATTGTCGTAAGGACAACGGATCGATGTTAAATAAAGGTTCCCTATCTCGCAATCACCACGACGACACTATTCTCGAGGTAGGACTTCCAGCGCAATGCTGGGGCTTCCCAAGAGAACAGTGTATCTAACCCGAAGCTGAGGTCGTTCTAGGATGAGGGCCAGGGCATCGGCAGCAAGGCCTCCATCCTGAGCTCCACGATGACGGATGCTGTTGACTCCACGTAGTAATGAAAGAATTTGCGAAGAGTGCCTCTCCGGCTCGCGCACGCCCTTAAATAGCCCAAGGCCCGTCAGGAGAAATTCCATCTCTCCCGCGATTCCGGAGACCTAAGTGGGAAATCACGCCGCCGAAGAACACTCCGTTGGTGGGATTGACTGCGTTGGTTAGTTCGAGGACGTTAGCACATTGTACTCATATCGAGGGGTAAAATATGCCCGATGGTGCCTCTCTAGGATATTGGGCGCGCACGCGGTACGAAGAGGCGTCATGATGAGTTTAAATCACGTCCTTAGCAAGATAGGAGTGGTCGAGCGCGGAAGGCGAGAAATTCTATAAGATGCGGCGATTCGCTTGAGTCCGCGGTGGTCTTGTCCCTCGCAGTGGGCGGGGCCCCTTGCGAGGTGTCGCGGGCTTGCCCTGATTTCTTGACTTGAGTGACACGCCCGGCCGGCGGCATGGCCTATGGTTAGATGCTATCGCATTACGTGTGACGGTGGCTTACCTAGGTAACCGAACCGTTACAGTATGTGTATATATATATATATAAATTTTCTGTGATTTAATTATGATATATACGTATGCATATATATATATACATATTAAAATCAACCACATAAAAATTTCTTAAATATGAATGAAATGTTATAACATTCAAATAAAATATTTGAATATATATATATTATATAGTAAGCAAAGCTTTCTTTTAACCAAATCCATGTCAATATTTTCTGTCTAATTTTCTTAAAATTATTTCAATTATTGCGGTTATTTATTTGGTAAAATAATGTACATTGTTCAAGTTTTTGTATTAATTGAAAATTTTATCTTTTCCTTTAACACCAATTTTCTACAATTTTATGTCTTTATTACAGGATCCGGTTACAAAGAATTGGTGCTGACAAGGAAAGAAGTATTTCTGATAATCAGCGAGCATTTATCCGATAAATTCGCTTCCTTGATCGAATTTATGGTAGAAAAAATTTCCAAGGACACCGGACGTACAGTTGTAGTGCCTGAGGACTCGAAACAGACTTTTTCGATACTCTTCAATCAAATGAGAACGAGGTGGCAACAAGCTCACAGAAAATCCTGTGTATTTTTCAAGAATAACGGTGAATGGCTTAGCAAGCAGGTATGTTTTGCCGCACCTACAGACACTGTAGTAACAAGCCCGGGTAATACGGGCGGCCGCCCGTCCCTTGAGTTTACAATGTCCAGTGAAAGATCTAAACGAAGGAAGACCCAAGATATTCGTACATCGTTCAACTCGGTCGAGTTAGCATACGCTACTCAGATGAGCCTTCGCTCTTCAGGACAATCCGACGCCGCAAAAGTTATTAAGGACGTAACAATGACGAGTCCTTTAAGAGCTTCCAAGTATCGTAAAGCTTACTCAGCAACGGATGAAATTACTTTATCCGAAGAGGCTGCACTTTCCGCTATGATTGAATATAAATTCTCCAAGAGTACTTACCAGGGAATGAGAAGATTAGGGAAGGAAAATAACTGTAAGCTATATCCGTCTTACGAAAAAGTGATGAAAGCAAAAAAGCGTTGTTATCCACCACGTGATGCAATCAGGATTACAGAGAGTAGTGCAGAAGTCCAACTACAGGCACTATTAGATCATACAGTTGAACGTATTTTACTCGTCCAAAATGTACTCATTCAAAGATTGACTCCAGATAATGTTCGTAAAATGGACTTGATTTGCAAGTGGGGTTGCGATGGAAGTTCTGGGCAAAGTGAATATAAGCAGACGTTCAGTGATGACAGCAAATCTGATGCGCATGTATTCTTTACTTCAGTCGTGCATTACAACTCGTGTGTTATGATCAACAATCGAAGGAATAAATAGTTGTTTGGAAGAACCCCAGACCCTCGTCTCCACGATTTTGTAGACCGCTTAGACTACTGTTTCTACGCGAAGACACAGAGTCAACACTTAATGAAGTCCAAATTGTTGAAGAACAAATAAAGTCACTTCGTCCATTCGAAAGTGTAATAGATGGAAAAGAAATCTCCGTAATGTACAAGTTGTTGTTCGCCATGATAGATGGTAAAGTTTGCAACGCTGTATCATTGACGAAATCTGCTCAACGGTGCTATTTGTGTGGAGCAACCAGCAAAGATTTTAATGCCATCGACACTGTATTGCAAAGGGAAATCAATGAAACAAATTTGAAGTTCGGATTGTCGACGCTGCATGCGTGGATACGGTGCTTCGAGTATTGCTTACACGTGTCTTACAAACTCGGCATTAAAAAATGGCAAGCTCGAAGTGCCGAAGAAAAAAAAAATTACCCAGGAACGCAAGAGGGCCATTCAAGAAGGATTCAAGAAGCAATTGGGTCTAAATATCGATCGCCCAAAGCCTGGATACGGCAGCAGCAATGATGGCAACACAGCTCGGCGATTCTTTGAAAATTCGACGGTTTCCGCTGCGATAACGGGGGTCAACGAAGAAGTTATTAAACGCTTGTACGTAATCCTACAAGTTATATCGTGTGGCCACGAGATAAACTGTGAAAGATTTGAACAGTATGCTATTGAAACGGCAAGAAAGACCGTTGCATTATACCCTTGGTACTCCATGCCTACTTCGGTGCACAAACTATTAATTCATGGTCCAGTGATAATAACTCATGCTCTATTACCAATCGGCCAATTATCCGAAGATGCTCAGGAAGCTCGAAACAAAGACATCAAACGATATCGAGAAGATTTTGCGCGAAAAAGTTCCAGGGTTAAAACTATGGAAGATGTTTTTCATCGGCTCTTAGTTACTTCTGATCCGTACATTTCAAGTGTCAGAAGACTACCACAGAAGAAGCTGAAGAGTTTGTCGCCGGAAGCTGTAGCGATGTTGATCGCTCCTAAAGTGACTGCTGCAGCAGACGAATTTTGCGCCGAGATTGAAGCCGTGCCGGGAGTTGTAATAGATACAAACTCGGATAATGATTCTGACTCCGACTCCGCCTCCGATTACGATTTTGATTAAGAATAAAATTTTCTATTTTTGAAACGTTCCGTATGTATTTTGGAAATAAAAATAATAATTGCGTAGAATACACTGTTCACGTTTATTTTATTATGATGATTTTTTTAAATATATTAATTTATCTATTTAGCAGGATACTCGGCCATTTTGTTTATAACAATTTGCTGTAAGCTCTTTGTTGCAAGTTATAAACAATAGATATCGGATTGGTAATCAGCGACCTTGAAAACCCGTATATACCAATTTTTGTCAACATCTGGTAACTTTTTAACGTTCATGTCGGCCATATTGGATCGGCCATTTTTTTTACGATAATTTGGCTTGCGGATTCGTAATCAGCGACCTTGAAAACCCGTAAATACCAATTTTTGTCGACATCTGGCAACTTTTTAACATTCATGTCAGCCATATTGGATCGGCCATTTTGTTTACGATAATTTGGCTTTCAGATTCGTAATCAGCGACCTTGAAAACCCCTGTAAGCCAATTTTCATTCCCGTCAAAGGTCATTTGAGGTTTTGGCCAGGTTTTTGGGCTTTTCTCCTACTGTGCAATGTTCTATGAGGGGCAGTAGGTTAGGGGCAACTTTTTTGGAATTTTTAACTATGCTTAGGGTTTCATTGGTTGGGACGTTTGTAAACAGGGATACAACATCGAAACTCACTAAAATATCTTCTGGTTGTACCTTGATAGACTGGATCTTGTTCACAAAATCCCGGGAGTTTTGGATATAGGAGTTGTTGAGGCCTACGAGTTCCTGCAAAGGTTTGCAGAGAAAACGTGCCAAGTGATATGTAGGACTGCCTATGTTGCTAACAATGGGCCTTAGTGGGATGTTGTTTTTGTGTATTTTTGGCAGACCGTAAAGCCTGGGTGGTAGGGATTCCTTGGGTGTAAGGGCTTTGGTTAGGTTTTCCGATAGACCAGCCTTCTTTAGAAGTGTTGTTGTTTTCTTTTCTACACTCGATGTGGGGTCACGTGATAATTTCTTGTACGTGTTGGTGTCCTCGAGCAGGTTCATAATTTTACTGCAGTAGTCCGTTTTATCCATGATGACAGTTGCATTCCCTTTGTCAGCTGGTAGTATTAAGATGTCCTTGTTTTTCTTCAAATTGTGAAGAGCAAGGTGTTCTTCCTTCGTGATATTCTGCTGCGGAGGTTTTGCCTTGTGTCGAATATTGCTTATCCGTCTCCTGATGTCGTTGCCAGTATCTAGTGGGAGACGGTAGATGGCAGTTTCGACCAGCTGATCAATTAAAACATCTGATTGGCTGGTGCAGCGATCTGGAACGATGACTGCAACTATATAAGGAATACCTGAGACACGAGAGCTTCAGTATCGGAGCTCTCAGCCCTGATGATGCAGACTGTAACGTTTGCGAAACGTCGGCACAACGCTGATCCTCAACACGGCCTCCATCCGGAAGCCACATACTCTTCTCATTACATAAAGAGCCGTGAAAGCCTTAAAACTAAAAACAAATGCAAATTTTAAGTTCCAAATTGCAAACGCTACATGACGAATATCTAGAGAAATCAAGACGAGTGGAAGCCATATATCAAATTGTGTCGTACATGCACGATGACGTCAGCACAATCGCTAATACATCCGCCGCAGCCTATTACAATTTCCCGCTCGCTAACTACGGGAATAAAGTTGCTAACAAAATCGACAATTACACACGGGCCTGTGGAAAGTACATTTCTGTGATCAGCTTCGCAATCAATGGGAAATTCAATCCCGCGGCCATAACACCGT
This sequence comes from Ophion slaviceki, assembly GCA_944452715.1. Taxonomy (NCBI): domain Eukaryota; kingdom Metazoa; phylum Arthropoda; class Insecta; order Hymenoptera; family Ichneumonidae; genus Ophion; species Ophion slaviceki. The sequence continues at coordinate 42,574,752 of OX101787.1, read as the reverse complement.
CGCAATTGCGGATTGTAGCAGAGGAAGCGCAAAACCGCGCCGGTGGGGGGCTAGAATTTCCCTACCCTCTAGAACACGTACACGCAGAGTTCCTCGAGACTCTTGTTTGGACAGATATGACGTCACGCGATGGACGCCTAATGATCATAGTGCATATGCCGCTTGTGGACCCAATAATATACGACATATACCGGATAATCGCCTTGCCTGT
>OX101787.1:42307948-42574341 GCA_944452715.1 Ophion slaviceki | reverse complement strand
GTGCAACAACAAAAAAAAGTGTACACGTTTTGAAACGGCGTCGGTCGTTTTTTTTAATCTTCAAGGCCATGCACCTTGTTAAACTGAAAAACATGTCCAACGTGTTTTTCATACTTCATCTAAAGATTACCTAATGAAAAAATACCAACAGCAAATGTTTTCTACTATTGTATTTTCGAAACGTGAAAGTACAACCGTCAAAATACCTATTGTTTTTTTTTCTTAGGACTTTTCAGAGACACAGCTATGTAAACATGACCCAAAATTCGACCACGATAGTTTGATTCTTTCGTTATTTTAAGCAGTATAGTTTCAAAGTTAAACTGTGAAGATTTTGTAGTTTGCTCTTCATTAACGAAACCGAAAAAGGCTCAAGCGTTGCAAATTATTGTACTAGAATCTCACACCTTGTGAGATGGCTATTTCTGCTGTAATGAAAAAGAAACATAGCATGTCATATTGTACTGTTCAAATGTATTACTATCCCTTCTGAAAAAAGCGACCATAGAAATGCATAACCAGATGATTTTAATCTGTCATCGTGGTTCACTTCGATCATGTTTAATGACAATAGTTTAAAATACAAAGGTTACCATCACAAAATACTTTGGGCCCGTGCGACCCGAGCAGTTACATTAATCGGCAGTCTCTTATATTGATTGGGGCAAACCTTTGGATAAATAATCATTTAGCTGGGTACTGGCGTATGCTCCGATTATTAAGGCTCGTGGAGTTGTACTAATCTTTTTTGGTGGTGACCAACGGAACTTCAGTAAAATATAGCTACTTATATCAGCATAGTCACCACACCATTAGCTTATGACTTCATGCAAATTCGACACAGTAGTACAATAAGTAAAAGTAGCTACAGATAAAGCGCTAGGGTGTCTCGAGAAAAAAAATAAAGAACAAAACAATTAAGGGTTACGTACATACTGAAAGGTAAGTTTTTCAAATGAATGTGCATGCTATACGGTTACGGCTTACGGTCATTTGATTACAACATAGCTCAAACAAAAGGAAGTATTCCTGTTGTTTAGACTATGCGTAAATGGAATTCTGAGCATGAATAATCGCCGAAAATAGTTTATTTATTATATAGGGATAAAGCTTACGTCAGATCCATAGTTTTGCACAATAGAGCACAAAATAAGGAACGATATATCAAAAAGCATCGCTTGTATAGCTGCATTTTTTCCAGGCACCGGTTCGCTCATTTTACTGCACTCGTTGAACTTGATAAGTTTCATGACGAAATTTTTTAGCTGTCCCTCAACAGTCGCGACTGCTAACATGAGGTCCAAGCTCTTGCCGTTTAATACTTGGCACAACATGCTTAAAAGAGCTTCCTGAATTTTGACATAGTCGGCGTCAAGAGTCTTGAGAATTCCAGCTAGAGTCGGCTCAGCTCGAACGATTACTTTCATTATTGACGAAGTTGGTGAGCTCGAAGATTCGAATTTCTGTAATACTGCAGCAACGCCCTCTCTAAAAAACAAAAATAAAGTCTTGTTAATAAAAACTTGTAGCCCGAAAGGTTTATTCAGATAATGTAAGATAAGCCTATTTGACAGATATTCATGCACATATATATAAGTAAAAATCGTATAGTTAAAAATAGAAACCCATTTAACAGTTGGCAAAAAACTATCTTGTACAAGTGTAGTAAGATTATGAAACGAATCAAGTTTCGAAACTATTTTAGATAGATAGATTTTCAGCACGAGTAAACGAGGCTGATGGTATATGTGTGGTACATCTTTGTCGACAAATTGTATTAAATCTTGAAACCATACTGGGTATAAGTTTTACTACTTTTTCGATGAGTCAGTCTAGGCATCAATAACGGTAAAAATAGTTTAAATCCGTTAGTGCCTAGCGTGCTATATTTGGTAGGTATTGTTCAGACTGCTCCCAAAAATCGTGAGTCAGATGAGGTACTTAATTGGTTGTAGCAGTGGTTCCACTAATATATTTTGTACAGACCTGTAAGTACAGAAATGTTAGGTCGCTACATATAATAGGTGGCGCTGGCAGTAGATGGCGTTAGGTACACTATTTTTGTGGTGGTTCGACATCTCGCCGCTACGCGGCTCAGCCATCGTTCCAGCATTTCTCACAAGCGGTCGAAGAGACACACGTTCCAATATAGGCCATGTTTCCCTAGATCCTTACACCCAGCGCGTCTAAATATCAAATATCCTTTTCCTGCTTTGCTTCCTAACTTACAGACCTCCTGGATAACAAACCACAACCTCGGAGAGTAAAGATCACCGACGGCCATCGGTTTAACAGCACTATTCATCTCTATATTTTCTCGAATTAAAAGTTGGCAGTACGCATGATGATAGGGCCATTAGTCCCGCTAAAACGCTACAGGTGACATTTGTGCGACTCGCTGACATTATCTAGTCGAATTGTGTTTAAATGTCAAGTTTTGTTCCCAATAAGTTGTATTTGCAGAAAGTTATGCTCCATTATTTCCCGGCAAAGGAATCGGCCAACGAAACATATCGTCAGCTAGAGGAGATGTATGCTAGACATGTTCTATCGAGGACAACGTGCAAAGACCGGTTTCGCTTCAAAAGTGATTTCACTATGGACAACAAGGACCGCGGAAAACCACCCGAAAGAGGTTTGCCGATATTACGAGCTTCTGAAAGAGCCGGTAACCACCACCGGGTTAATCCCCGCTATCGACTGAAATTGTTGCGTTTGTAGCGAGCTCTTCACAAGACAAGATCGCATAGGAGAATCGCTATGATAAGCTGATTTCGTAGTACGACAACACCATGTCTCATGTTGTTCAATCGGTTAACGGGTTATACGCAGTAAGGAATTTAAAAAAATCGATTTTTTTAAATTGCATTTTCGGAATGTACAGATATGTCAGTATATTCCCTGAACATTTCAAACCGATCCAGCGAATATTCTCGGAAATATACACATATTTGTAAGGACGCTCAAAGCGCTACAAAGTTGACTGTTGAAACTTCAAACGCGTTTTTCTCAAAACGGTGTTTTCAAAGTCGGTGAGCACGATTTCTCAAAAACCGGCTCAACCGATCGGTCTGCAATTTTAACACAACCGTGTCAAATATATTCTTCAGGTATTGATCGAAGGAATAAGATTTTCGATAATTATTTCAATTTTTTTTCAACGTTTTAACGAAAAAAAATTGGTCGAAAATCGAAGGTGTTTCTTTCCGGAGCCACCATTTTGTAAAAAAATAAAATTTCGACTATTCCTTCGATCAATATCTGAATTCATAACGGATGAATCCAGGTATATCCCCTAAAAGAAACTTTTTGGTTTTTTCATTTTAGATAATCCAAACCGGAGACCTTCCAGGAGACTTCCTTCGTGAGCAATGTTAAAGAATATTTTTTTAAATAAAAAATGCCAATCTAAAGCTGAAAGATGCCACTACACGGCCTAATACTTTTCGTTTTGCCCAAATGTAATCCTTTTCTAGAAAAAAATCGTAAACAAACGACTTTTTTTGGCATTGCAACTGCGTATAACGCCTTAAGAAGTACTCACAAGGAAACGATGCGAGGTCAATGTCTCCGATTTCGATAGAATTTGGCATGCTTGTAGAATGGGTATAAATAGGCTGGATCTTTAGATAATAGATTTTCAAGGGATGAAACGCACCCCCGAAAATTGGGGTATTTTTCGTTTTTCGTCGATAACGTTTTAACGATACGAGATATGAAAAAACTTCAAATTGCAACAATGTTTATTATTTCGTGTACTACACATTTGAAATGAGAACGATGCAGATAGCAACAAATTTCATATTGTTTATTGCCAAAATGCCATTTTTTCAACCGTATCTCCGAGAATTTTTGATCGATTGGGATGTGAATTTGCATACATGTAGAAAATCGAAAAGTGCGAATACGGATTTTTTCTCTTTTTCCGATATCTCACTATTAAGGGGTTGAAACTGCTCTTCGATTTTTTAGCCAAGAGCATCGTATAATCAGCTAGCCTTTTGGCATTTCGGTCTAAATTCACGTCAATTGATGTTCGTGTTATGACGCAATTGCATATTTGTAACATTCCAGCCCCCCCCCCCAAACGGTCCCCCTCTCGAAAGTCAAACGTTCAAAGTTCTTACTGTGCGGCATGGACGAAATATGATAGAATTAAAAATGGGTTGCAAAGAAAGTACAATCAGTCAAAATAGTCGATACACATTTTCTCGTTTTGGCGGAATGACACTCTTAAGGGGTCAACGCACCCTAAAAACTTTGTTCTTTCTATAGCTCGTGAACGGGCCGAAATAAAAATATAGTTCGAAGGGAAAAACTGTTGTATTCTTCGACTACTAGACGTTCATGATGATAATGATGAGTACAGCAACAAATGGCATGTTTGTTTATTGCAATAATTCGTGAATTACTGGTGAAAAATCACTCTTCAGTTTTCCACTAATATGGGCACGGGCAAGGCTCGCAATCACGGACTGATTTCGTGCTTCGGAAAGCAATTGGATTACAATTGTATATCTACGAAGCAATTCTCCCCCGACACGTCCTGCCTTTGAAGATTACAACATAATCGGAAAAATGTTCTCACTTATTTAGGAAACGTTTCAACTCTATGTTTTTTTTTTTGGATTGTGCTTATTACAATAATAATAGTCATGATAAAAATGTTTGAAATAAAGAGATTTCTCACACCACGCACAAGTGATAATAGCTGCTTCGCCGCATATATCGCATGTCGGTACATATTGAGAAAAGCAAAATTCTACCGGATTTTCGAAGTTTGGTAGTCTTTCTTCTTTGTAACCGCTTTTGTACCACGCATATTTGAAAAAGTTTGTCAACCGTGGAGAAGAAAATTGGTTGTGTGTAAGAGATTGTAACTTAACAATATTGTCTCTCAAATGCAGATTGACGTCGTAATTGTATAAATATTACTGTGTCAGAAAAGTGTTTTACGAAATTTTTCCATACACGGAAGCCATAAACATCAAGGGGCTGTATCCTTCTAGTAGTACCTGCAGGAATTACTAATTATCATATGAACTAATTGTCTACAGAACTAATGAAACTGGTGCAATATATTTACCTGCTGGAATGGTTAAAACTTTAATAACTTTCTCTTGTATATCCATTTCTTTATATGCAGTTCGACATTGACCGCTCCAAGAATCCAGAAGTATTACCGATTTCGGCCCCGTATTGGAAATATATACTTCTTGGAACCAACGCTTGAAATTATTAGTCGTCAATTTTCCAGATTTCGAAACCAATAGAAATATATTTCCGGCTCTGAACATAGTTTGTTCCACTCGAGGACCAAATTTGCCAGTAGGTTTGTTTAACACGTGTGCCAAAAGCTTGCCACTCACAGAAACCAAAGGCTGTATAGTATAACTGTGTGTTATTGATGTTTTCAATTGCACTACTGTCTCAACGGATTTCTGCTCTTCTTTCGCCAATGTACGACCTGTATGTAGCTCTAAATTGAATTCACTCTGATCAGAATGAAATGTATTTTCAGCCCCACCGTTGGCTATGTTGACTTTCACCATTTCTATAAATTTGATAGCTTTGTTTTGAAGGGTATCAGCGTTTAAGGTAGTTCTGTAGGTAAACGTATGACCCAAAAGTTTCAGTCGAACCGTATAGTAACATCCAATCCTTATACGATGCTGTTAGTTGTAAATTTTTGACAGAGCTTGTACCCTCAAAATGTCCCACACATTCGCCCCCCATGCATAGACAGGTCTCATACTCGTATAGAGAGCGGCGCTGTAATCGTGGCAACAGCGCGATTTTCCTGCAGTCATAGCGTTGAGCTTCCTACGATCCGTCTATCGCGAAATATTTTATATAAATTTAAAAAAGCGTGAAAATGTCAACCCAAATGCGATACAAAGGCAAGTTTACAAGAATAATGAAAACTGTGGCAGTCATGTCACGTGGCAAAGGCGGCTAAACGCGATGAGAATAACCATAACCTCAACGATCAGCAACAAAAATTCGTGGATCGTGGATTTACAACATCTTGCCGACAGTTTAAATTGTATTCGCTGTAACAAAGACAAATACATGCATAAATTGAACAAATTAAATTTTTTTTTCAGAATAATTTATTTCACATCCGTCTCAGAATTACTAGAACTCGGGAAAAAAAACACGCTTCGAGTTCCCAGACCACGCGCCGATCAGCTGGCTGCAGCGTACACTGTTGCCATTCCGTTACAGATGGTTGGGCCCGAGTTCGGTGTGGAATAAAATTACGACTTTTCATAAGTCGATATCTCCAAAACTGAACGATCAAAGTTTGTAATTTAAAAAAAAATCAATCCCACAATAGTAATGCGTGCACGTGTGATTTTATTTTGAAATCCTAAGATCCGTTTAGAACCTATATCAAAAAATGCGAGCAAACTCCTATCGGTTTACGTGTTAGGTATAGGGATCGCATACAAAAGTACCCTTATTCAATTGCAATTATCTCATTAACCAAACGGTGAATTGAATTGAATTTTTGGGCATCAGTCCATGAAGGTCATACATGCACCATACTTAAATTTCACAAGGAGACGGCACGACCGTGGTGTCGGGGATTTGGTTGATTTTTTTTGTGGTGAAAGAGCACCTCACGTGGTTAAATTAGTAGAATGCACTACTTGGAAAATTCCGAGAAAAATCGATTCAAAGTTTCTTAGGCGCCTTATGAGTTTAAAATGTCAGGCATTTGTCGAGCCGCCGTCTAGTCTAGACGGTTAGGGCTCGGTCTTTTGCGCTTAAGGTCTCGGATTCGATTCATTCTTCGGATCTTTTTATTATTTTTTTTTGTTATTCCAACAATTATTCAAAACGCTTCTCATCCCTACATTATTTTTAAAAATTATTTTCTTTTTTTTCCCAATAAAACAATTCATAACGGTGGGTTTTTTATTTTTTATTGTTAAGAATATGAGGAGGAACATTGGGTTTTTAATGAGAATAACAAAGTCCATTAGGAAAAATTCAATTTTTATTCATATAATAATTATTTCCAAAAACCGCAGTGGTAATCATCGTAGAAACAAACAAAGCAATAATTTTTGCGACATCTTGCGCAACATATAAAAGCGGATTGTTTACAATCGCAGGGAGTTTGCAATACATCCGTACAAAAACATGTCTCATTAACATTCATGAAAATGTTTCTAGTAACTGATAATTTTGAGGCAAACCAGGCGTATTGAATCATGTCTCGGAATATTGGTGACGATAATTGATGGTGAATTATTAAATGGATTTTTATACAATCTTCCCGGAAATTAATTTCACGATTTTGCTTGTATAAAAATTAGGGCTGTGCGGGTACCCGATGTTCGGGTCGGGTCGGGTACCCGACGGGTTACGTTTTTGCATTACCCACCACTATCGGGTACCCGAATTTGGTAATCGGGTAATCTCAAATTTTTGGTACTCGTAAACGTCGAGTACTCTTAAACTTCGAATATTCGTAAACGACTCGGAGATCCGCATCTATTATTTATATTTATTTTTATTTTTTATTTAAGTGTATCGACCAAATAATAGGAGAAAACGAAAACTCGAAGAAGGCGATAAAACGAATAAATGATAATATTGTAAAAAATCTTTTTTAGTCTCACTTTTCTATCCTGTGTGTGTTTCTGTTAGGGTGGAATGGGAAACGGTCACTTTTGGCGGATCATATCGTAATAGCGCAGGAAAGTTGCGTTTTGGCATCACTAAAAAGTGTGCGAAAGAAAAAAAATGCACAATAAATATCTTCCGTTCCGGCGAACGCCTTAAAGTTTTGAATTTTTTAACGTGGGTTTTAAATGGAGAAAAAACCAAAAAAAGACCAAGATTCAACGCCTTGCGATTATTCGAAGCGAGAAAAATGTAGCTTTGACCATTTCACATTTTAAAATTGAAAATATCTTGATTAGTTTCAGAGATATATAAGCGTTTGAAGAACGAGTTTTACCTGGAAAAAATTCAAAAAATGACAAAAATTAAATTAAGAAGACTGAATCGCCGAAATTACCAGTTAGCACTAGACAGAATTAATGAAAATTCGACGAAGAATATTGCTTTTATTCAGTTTTTCGACATTCAAATATCTCGATATTTCCTGCAATGCGAGTGTTTTAAAAGAAGTTTGCCGGAAAAAAATGTAAATATATACAGAACAAAAATACTAAAATTATTAAATAAATTATTTGTATTTCTTATGAACTCCAACCTATCGGCGAAGGGCAGAGAACATAAAGCTGGAGTCTATTTCGTCCGTTTTGGTACGTTTCCGTGGCGCTATCTATACTATGAAACGAAATTTTGTTTCGGCAACACGACTTATCGAGTACCCGATGTGAGACGAGTACTCGAAAAACTCGGGTACTCGATAAAGTTCGAGTATACCCGCCCAATCACGGGTGCCCGAAAAAATTCGCATACCCGAATTTCTTCGGGTACCCGATCGGGTCATAGTCTAATTACCCGACCCGACCCGACCCGACCAATTCTGCTACCCGCACACCCCTAATAAAAATCCATTCAATAATTCATTATCAATTATCGTCACCAATATTCCGAGACATGATTCAATACGCCTGGTTTGCCTCAAAATTATCAGATTAATGTTGCGCAAGATGTAGCAAAAATTATTGCTTTGTTTGTTTCTACGGTAATTACCACAGCGGTTTTTGTAGATAATTATTATATGAATAAAAATTATATTTTTCCTAATCGACCTTGTTATTCTCATTAAAAACACAATGTTTCTCCTCATATACTTTACAATGAAAAATAAAAAACCCACCGTTATGAATTGTTGTATTGGGAAAAAGCAGAAAATAATTTTAAAAAAGTTTAGGGATGAGAAACGTTCTGAATAATTGTTGGGATAAAAAAAAGATTCGAAGAAGGAATCGAACCCGCGACCTCCGGCGCAAAAGACCGAGCCCTAACCGTCTAGACTAGACGGCGGCTCGGCAAATGCATAACATTTTAAACTCATAAGGCGCCTAAGAAACTTTGAATCGATTTTTCTTCGAATTTTCCGAGCAGTGCGTCCTACTACTTCAACCATGTGAGGTGCTAGGGGTCCTCTTACACCACGAAAAAATTCGGTCAAATCCCCGACCCCACGGTCGTGCCGTCTCCTTGTCAGCCAATTCCTAAAATTTGACCAAAACTACAGAACTACCTTAATAATTGTTGTTTTGTTACATATTTAGTAATCTTCCGTGACACAATTCCATGTTGGTTTTTTAATGTCCTTAGCCAAAAAGCGGATGCTTTGAAATTTACGGCTGGCATTTCTACAATTTTTCGTGCACGTAAGGCCCATCGTCGAAGATATATATCATGGAAAGGCAGCCTTTTGTCCAAAGCGTCATTAAAATTGTATAACGTGTAGTGACCTATTTTTGTGAACTTTTCTTTATACGTGCCACCCTTATTTATACTATGGGTCGACCGGCGTAACCGCGGCTCTGATTTCACTTTTTTGAATTTCGTTTGAACAGATGACAACTTTCTATTCCCATATGCCCTGGATCTCCAGTAATCTACAGCTCTTGTCTTGTATACATAACTCAATTCTTTTATATCTTGGGTACATACATTTTCATCAGTTTTTGGATCTAGGTATCGTTGTCCGTGCTAATCTCCTTCACTGTCACCTTCTATTGCGGCTGCTTCATGAATTTCATTTGGTGAAAAAAAAATCCTAACCAGTTTCGACTTCCATTTTCATAGGTTGACCCATCGCTTCAATGATCATGTTTTCTAGATCCTTACTGAACTGTTTCTCCTGTTCGGTGATTGGAGTGCGAGGCAAATTCATAGCACTTATCGCTATGGATAGAAGTTGAATAACATTCGCCGGATTAACGTACATTTTTATTCGTATTTGGAGTTCAAAATGTATGGCTGGCTCCTCCGTCATAACTGCAGCAATAATGATCGTTGATGAATTTATATGACTTGAAACCCGATTGATAAGTACACACGGAAAAAATTACGACGACACACACTATTGAACTGCTATTAATCTTTAATAGTGCGATTTCAAGGTTATCATAGGGTAGCCGCTCTTTGCACCGTAGTTGCTCTTTGCAAATATTTATTTCTTTCGTTCATTGGTTCTGCTGTTTATGAAATTAAAGTTGAAGTTAAAGATTAAATTATGCTGCGGTATAAGGTGATAAAAATGTTTGCATCATCCTGTTCATGAGTTGCAGTAGCAACCCAAAAACGCTATACTCTCTGCAGATAATGCCTTCGATACGGTGAGCGGAGTGGAACTTTTTCGTAAATATACAATTGTAATCCAGTTGCTTCCCGAAGCACGAAGTCAGTCCGTGATTGTGAGCCTTGCCTGTGCCCGTATTACTGGAAAACTAAAGAGTGATTTTTCACAAGCAATTCACAAATAATTGGAATAAAGGACACACCATTTGTTGCTGTATTCATCATTATCATCATGACCGTCTAGTAGTCGAAGAATGCAACATATTTTGCCTTCGAACTTTATTTTCATTTCACACACACACACACACACACACACACACACACACACACACGCACGCACGCACGCACGCACGCACGCACGCACGCACGCACGCACGCACGCACGCACGCACGCACGCACGCACGCACGCACGCACGCACGCACGCACGCACGCACGCACGCACGCACGCACGCACGCACGCACGCACGCACGCACGCACGCACGCACGCACGCACGCACGCACGCACGCACGCACGCACGCACGCACGCACGCACGCACGCACGCACGCACGCACGCACGCACGCACGCCCGCACTCCCTCTCCCTCCCTCCCTCCCTCCTTACATCCCAAAGCGATGTAAGGTGAAGCGGGCACAATGCTCGCTGCGCCGTTCCCTTTACCGAGTTGTTGAGGAACAGGCCAGACGATTATCCGGTATAGGTCGTATATCATTGGATCTACAAGCGGTATATGCATGATGATTATTAGCCGCCCATCGCGTGACGTCACGTCTGTCCAAACAAGAGTTCCAAGGTACTCTGGGTGTATATGTTCTAGGGGGTAGTGAAATTCCAACCCCCCCCCCCCGCGTGGCTTTATGCTTCCTCAGCTACGATCCACAGTTGTGTTGGTGATATGGCCGCGGGATCGAATTTTCCGCTGATTGCGGAGCTGATCACAGAGATGTACTTCTCGCAGGCACGTATGTAATTGTCGATTATGTTTACGACTTTATTTCCGTAGTTAGCGAGCGAGAAATTGTAATCGGCCACGGCGGATGCATTAGCGATCGTGCTGAGGTCATCGTGCATGTGCGATACAATTTGGTATATAGCTTCCACTCGTTTTGATTCCTCCGAATGTTCGTTTTGTAGCGTTTGCAATTTTGAACTTAAAATTTGCATTTGTTGTTCCTGGAGGTGAGTTAGTTCCTGTTGATCCTTAAATAGACGATCTATTTGGGAAGAGAAATAATCCGCGTTATCCTCGGTGAGGGTTCCGAACATGGATTTACTGATGCTCCCCACAAATCCGAAGGGCACTGAACGTCTCTTCATTGTTGTTAAGGGCGACGATGTTTTGAGATCTTTGCGGTTTCCGATCCCTCATAGATTACTAGTTAGCTCGTGGCCGCGCCGTAACCTCGATATTATATAAAGTCTACGGAGCAGCTCCTCACAACCTGCCTCTGAGTTATATTTGAGGCATTCTGCCTGAATTTTTGGCAAGTTTCCGCCGTTCTTCGGGAAGGACGCGATGAATTCGGCAAGATCGATGAATAATTTCAGTCTCCAATCAGCGAGTTGTAATTGCACCGGCGTTTGTAGCTCGTAGTATATTCCAGCGTTATCTTCGAGTGTGTTGACGACGTAGGGGTTCCTGGGTGTTGAATTGGTCATTCCACGGTCCGTGAAGACAAGGACGTAGATAATCGCGATCATCAGTTTGCTGTTAATACACATACAGTTGGAACTAACTAGAGGTAGGCTAATTTGATTTTATCAACCTGTTGAGCGAACGGTTCATCTCTTTCAGTCTCGAGGACGACATTATTCCTATCAGTAATCGATCTTATTTTATAGGGACCGTGATATTGAGTGTCGAATTTTCCTTTCCGGGGTTCCTTTACACCGTATATCTGATCTCCGATTTTTCCCTCAAAGGGCCGGCATTTACGGTCGTAGTATAGTTTAGAGCGTTCTTTAGCTTGATTCAGGGATTCCCCGGCCATCTCTCGGATTTCATTTTTCCGCTTTATGAGCTCAACGAGGAACGAAGCACTTGTGACCAGCCGATTTTCGGTTGGGAATTCACTCGACTGTCGGGCTGTTTTTCCGAACACGATCTCGTGCGGAGTGAAATTCGTTGCCTCGTGTACGCTGGTGTTGTAGGAAAATTTGGCAAAGGGTAACAAACGGTCCCAGTCATCGTATTTATCCGCATAGTGCTTGACGTACTCGGTTAGAATGATATGACTTCGCTCCAACGCACCATTAATCTGCGGGCAGTAATCAGATGTAGTTGTATGGTTAACCTTGTAGATTTTGGAGATTTCTATATATAGCAGAGATATTGGCTCTGCAACGGTGGTGGCCTTTAAATCGGGAATCGGTTCAGCAAGGCAATACTTTGATAAGTTATCCTGCATCGTCAGTATATGCCTATTCCCGTGGGGCGACATAGGCAACGGGCCAACGGTATCAAGGGATACCTTATTAAATGTGTCTGCCGGGGTGTCCGTCAAGAGCATCGGTTCGCGAGTCTTTGCTCGAACGAGTTTCTGCTCCTGACAGCTTTTGCACCGACGAATATAATTTTGTACGTCATTTTTTAGGGTTGGCCGGTAAAACCGTTCTCGGACTCGCCTATAGGTCTTGGTGACGCCCTTATGGCCGCCAATAAGGCTCGAGTGCATTTCTTTAATTATCGTCTCCCTCAAATCCGAGGGAGGGACCTGGGTCCTCCCATAGCAGATTGCGACACTTATCCTCTTATTCTCGAAAAGAGAATGTATAAGTGGTAGGAGCTTGTCGGGGGCAAGTTCGTCCATGAAATCGCCATGACGGGATATGCGGAATGATTTCACATTCAATCGACTAATTTCTCGTTCAAGTCTTCAGACCGTCCCGAATTTTATCGAGACTTGTATCGTCATAATACCGGGCTTTGATTACGACACTAAAAATTCGGTGTTGTCCATACTGCATCTCAGGAATTTGTCCAACCGGCAAATTTTTCTCCCGTACGGATTCCAAGTCGATCAATGCCAGATCCGATAATAATTTGCCTATCGGGGTAGTCAACTCGCAGTCAGCAGAGATGTAGCGTACAAAATTATCCCTCCGGTATGTGAGGTTTTCACGGTCCCCAACAATTTCCGAGTTAGTTTTACTGGGATTGGGATTCAATTTCATAATAGGGATCGGCTAACTTTTTGTGAGGCAACAGCTGACCACGTGGAGATAGGGCCTTCGCTAGCGAGCGATTTTGTTTTGGAGACTTGGTTGTATACCTCTCCTTGTCCCACTCGGGTGACAGCCTCGCAGTCGCCTCGTGGCTAGTCGGAAGAAATTCGACGCAAGGCCTCAATGACGGTACGTCATCACGCTGTACGCCTGGAGAGGAGAGATGGGATAAGGCGCTCGAGCGGAGTTTGCTGCCCGACCCTTCCGAAAGCGTCGAGGCTGCAATCGATGCTCCGTGCTCTTCGCAGTCGTCGTCTGCTTCGCTGTCTCGCTCGCTCCCGCATGAATAACGGGGCCCTACAAAGCTAACTCTTCGCAAGAGTTCTCCTTCTGTGATCTGTTGGCGCCGCTTAGAGAATTTTTTTAGCCCCTTGCGAAGTACATGATCGTCTCTATCTATAATAGGGTCCAAGTCATTGAGTATCTCACGGGTTGTTTCCTCGACCTCCTCGCAATCCGAAAGGTGTCTGCGCAAGGATATCTCAACAACATCAGTGGATTGTTCCTGATTCTCGCAAAATTTTTCTTCGAGTTGTTTCAACGACTCGTCGAATTTTCCGAAGGTGCGTTATAACTCTTCGCGAATTGATTTATTTACATCGGGAACGATCTCCTCCACTGATGTGCTGTCCTCCATTTCACTAGGAGGGCAATCGACAAAAAAAATTGTGTCTTTGTGACCTACAGATCTTGTAGTGAGTTCGGCGTCTACGGGTACTGGAGGTGGGTTGTCGGCCAGCTGTGCAGGCCGTTTAAGAATTCGTCATTTTGAAGGAAGGAGAGGGGCAGGGAGCATGCTGCGATTGAGCCGCCGTATTGGCCGCCGTTCCTCCCCCGAACTCGTCCCGGAACACTCTACATAGTTCGGCCCCGCTTGTACCGCGTTCGGATCATCTGTTCGTTGACGCGTACGCAAGGCTACGGGGCTTCGAACAGTAGGATCGGGGTGTCTCGGATTTATTTGCCCTGCGCAAGGTTTATTCGGCGCGGAGTGCAACCGTGGTCTTCTGTTATCTATAGAGAGTACCATAGGTGGGCGATCTGTTTCCTCCAATCCGTTAGATTCCGATAATAGTGGATTTATAGGGTTACGGGACTGAGCGTCTGCATTAATATTCAACTTTCCTGGTATGTAAATAAACTCGTAGTTGTAATTTTGTAGGCTCAGTCTCCGCCGTACTAATATTTTGCCTGGATCACTCATAGAGCCAATCCATTTAAGTGGCTCGTGGTCGGAGACAAGTTTGAATTTTTGACCATATAAATACGGCTGATAATGCTCCAAAGCTTTTAATATAGCAAGACACTCTTTCTCTGTCGTGCCATAGTTTACCTCGGCGGGTAGGAGTATGCGGGAGAAATAGGCTATTGGGAAGTCAAAGCCATCGTGCTCTTGATTTAACACTGCCTCGACCGCACAGTCCGACGCGTCCGTCGTAAGCTTACATGGTTGGTTAAAATCAGGGAATTTGCGTATGGGTTCCGTGCAAAGGGCCTTACGCAAATCACGGAAACTTCTCCGCTGCGCGCTTCCCCACTCGAACGACTTACCCTTTTTTAATAGGTCCGATAACAGCTTGGCACGACTGGAAAAATTCATGATGAATCCCCGATAATATCCAGCGAGTCCGAGGAACTGCCGGATATTTTTTGCCGTTTTTGGGGTCGGGAAGCGTTTCACCGCCTCGAGTATACGGGGATCGGGCCGTAAACCATCTCGCCCAATTATATGACCGAGATAGCATACTTCCTTTTTCAGAAACTCACACTTGTCGGGCTCGAGTACGAGATTTGCGTCCCGCAACCGAGCCATTAACCGACCAACTTTTATGTCATGTTCCTCCAACGATCAAGCGAATACAACGATATCGTCAAGGTAAACGAATAATTCGGCACCTTGGAGACCTCAAAGTACACTATCCATGAATCGCTGAAAAGTCGCGGGTGCGTTCTTTAAACCCTCGGGCACACGAACGTACTCATAATGGCTGTTCGGTGTCGAGGACGCGGTCTTGGGGCTATCACGCGAATACATTGGAATCTGCTGGAAACCACTCGCCAGATCGAAGGTCGAGAAATATTGAGCCTCGCCCAACTGGTCCATTATATCAAATATATTTGGTAGTGGGTAGGCGTCGGAGATAGTTTTCTCGTTCAGTTTACTGAAGTCTATCACCATCCGCATCCTCGGCCGACCTTGAGAGTCAGGTTTTTTGGGCACAATCCATACGGGAGAATTATACGGGGATTGCGATGGTATGATTTCTCCATTCTCGAGTTTTTTTGCCGATTCGTGTTTCGACTTCTCCTCGATGAATGGAAGGGAATCGGTATTGGCGAGTATTCACTGGCAAATCATTTTCCGTTGGTATCCGGTATGCTACGAGGCTTGTACCGGGTAGTTTGTCGCCACGCAATTTAAATCGCATCGGGTCTTCTTCCACGTTTCGACGGACGTGAGAACGTTCGACGTCGTTCAGCCCGTCCAAGCGCAAAGCTTCTAGCACTGCCGCAATGCGATCTGGCGGCGGCAATGTTTCGTCGTCCGACGAAACAAACACGCTCCTCGTTTGGTACAGCCTGATAATATTCGAAGGGCAAAATTTCCTGCCGCGTGACCTCGATCTATGTCATGAGTTAACGTATTTATTGCGAGAACATGACATATCCCATTCTTTTGAGATACTAGAGCGTTGCCGATGAATAAACCTGATTCGGTCTCGATTCGAGGCAAATAACTTCCACAAAGGTCCGGATTCGTGACCCCAATTGCCAAGGGTTTCCGTGTCCGGGCTTTGATGGTAAAGACCTTTTTACTCGGAGCGGGGGAGATCGTTCACGGCGGGTCGTTTGTTAAAAACGGTCGAGGACGAACAGGATCGCTCGTCATTACGAGACCGTTGGGATGAAACGATAGCTCGGCTTTTTCGCGACGCATAAAGGGTCTACCGAGGAATCCGTTGTTTTTTGTCACGAACTGTTTCACAACGTGAAAGGTGTGGGGCTGATCATTTATCGTCTACTTTACCGTCCCCATCGACCACGCCTTTTCGTTCGTAGGACCGACATATTCACGCGATTTCGTGGGGTCATACGTGACGTTATCACGGAGGGCACGAAGTTTGATGAAATTTAAACCCGACCCGGAATCACAATAAAATTTCTGGACTCTATTAACAAGCTCCGGTGCAGATAGTGTAACCACCGGAGATTCTACTTCGTCCTCGGTTTCTGACGAGGAATCTTTTATCCCGTTTTTGGAGCCGGATTAGGGATACTTCCTTATTAACGTCTGTCCTGAAATTTTACTGTACGTTTGTCGTTGATGGGGAAAGGAGGCTGGCTCGCCGTGTCCGGACGACGAGCCCCTTTCGAGTTTAAAGGCTCGGGACTCTGATGTTGTTGGCGCTCGCTCAACGCTGCGGGTATACCTTTCAGCGATGACTGGCCAAGGACAGCAATTGCACCCATCTGTATAGGCACAACAGTACCGGTGGTTACAGCCACCCCTTTTTCGGTATTGAGTAGAGGTCCGCTGGTTCCAAGAGCAACATCCGCAACCCGCACCGCGCAAACAACAATAACGTCACTCACATCCACCTCGGTCATCGGGTGACCTCGGTCGATTTGATCTGGCAGGCGAATCGTCTCGCCAATCTTCCCAAGGGTTGAAAATGGTCCGACCTACTAGGACTACTGAATCGCGGTGCTGGCTCTTTTCGCAGTTCCCGTTCCGCTTTGGGGCGGGACGCGGAGGAAGACGAACGCGAATCTCTTCGCTTTGCCTCCGTTTTGGCGACTAACGCGAGGGCGTCGCCGACGGGGGTCCGCGGTCGTTCTCTACACTGGTTCTACCGCCTCGGCTAACGACTCGGGGGATAGATCCTCTACCATCTCAAGCGCCTCCCTGAGAGATTTTGGTTTCGCAATGTAAAGTCATTCATTCAGTCGCGAGGGTAACGCTTGACGGAAGGATTCAAGGGCCAGAGTCGCGATCGGATCGACCTTCATCCCAGAGGCCTCACATCCTAATTCTTCCTTCCAGGCGGTTCGAGCAACGCTCATCAACCGGAAAATTCGGAGATATAAGCACCGGGGTGTTTCACCTTGTTTTAGACGCAACCCATAGAGTCTACCCAAACATGAATTGAAATTCCGACGGTGAGTTAACCCGTCCTGCAACGCGCTTGTCAGCTCTCCAACCGAGCGGATACTTTGGCCTTGGACATAGGTACGCGCCTCACCCCGTAATCTACTTAGTACCCCGGTAACGAATTCGAGCATTTGATACGGGGGTACGAACACAGCTGCATTCTGGATGTTTTGTAAATAATCACCGAGGGGAATTGAGGTGCCGTCGAATTCCGGAATTGACACCAACCTGTTTGTCAGGTTGATGCCACTGAGTATGACAGATAGATCGGCGGGTGTTACGGTTTCGTTAAGCGAGTCGTTTGGTCCCGCACCACTAGATTCCGCGCCGGCCCCGGGACTGCCATCGCGAGGATCGTCAACCATTTTGATTAATTATGGTTTTATTCGTAAACGGAAAGAACGGAAAATTCAACACTCAGATCACGGATTTATCGATGAAATACGAATTTAAATTTTAGACTACTTAATTTTCTACCTTTTCTTTATTTTTCCAATTTCCACAATTGAGAATGCACAGTGCAGGCGGGAATCCCACCGCTGCCACCAATTTGTTACGTCCAGAAGGGACCATTTTATTTTACCTTTGGGTTCTTCAATATAATTTCTGTTAAGTAAAAAGGATAGCCACATGTCCCACACGGGCCGGGCAAACTCTTCTGTGGAAATGGGAGTGGGGAAACAAATTCTAACGAATGTTATTTAGGGGTAAATGCGTATAAATGATATTTTATTATATTATGTTAATCCTACTTACATCTTTTCGTGGGTAATCACGCCTTCAGGCGGGGACAGTTTTCCCCGCGTCGCTCTCTCCCTCTCTCACTCTTGATCTAGAACGCTCTTCCGCGGGGACAATTCTCCCCGCGTTTCTCTCTCGCACACCGCACGTTGAACTTATTGGTCCTCTATTTTTATCGGGGTTTTCAACGTAGGCGCCGCACCTTCATCACTGATTCGAAGGTTGCGGTTTATATTATAATTTTGTGAGAATAAAAGTTATGTTTGATGGTATAGTAAATAGTAGACTGACGCTTCTGTGCTGGTCTGCCGGGTTGCTAGCCTGGACTTATTACACCGCCGCGAGCTCCGTTGCTAGCAGGATGTTACTAGTAAAGACTGACGTCTCTGTGCGGGTCCGGCGGGTCTAAGGCCTGGACTTTTTACGCCGCCGCGAGCACTGCTGTTACTAGGAGTTTTCTCCGACTCCAGAAGCGAACCGTAGACAAATCGGAACTGTTCATACTTACCGCCACCGGACCGACGTTAGCTCGGTGGGGTTTTTGGCAACGTCCACGGAAACTTGTTCGCTCCCGGAGTCCCACGGTCGAACCCCGCGGATCAGGCGATGCTCGAGCAGCGGAATTCGATCAGGTACATCCGGTCCCACCGTCGGCGTTTCACACCCGACACCGCACAGAGTCGTAGGGAAATAATTATATTTATATTAAAACAAAAAAAAACCCTTACGGGGCGTGACACTTTGAAAGATGATAGAATCTTTTGTGAATGTCGTCCACAGTAAACCACTTGCCGCCATGCACTACCTGAGTTTTATGATCCATTGGCATAGGAGTTAAACCATTATTCAGATCGTTGAATAATGATCATTCTTCATTTTCAAAATGTTCTGTACTCGATCCTTCCGGTGTAAGATTGAGAAGGTGCTTCGTTGGCGATTGCAACTGACGTTTGAGGCTTCGTTGAAACCTGACAAAAAAATTAAAGTATTACTTTTTAAGGGAAGGTTCTGCCTTGTTGGGCCAAAAAATGTTCAATTTTTCACCAATTTTTTATGCGCAAGGTATTAAATATAGAATGTTGATATTTGGGATGTTGACTAAGCGGTATTTATTGAACATAGAAACATTTTTTAAAGTTTGACGAAACATGGTTGTGGGAGTGGGAGGAGCCACGTATGTCGGTGCGCGGGCGATGACATTCTTCGCTTGCGGAAGTCCTAGGTCCCGGACAGGTGATCTGAAGAAAAAAAAATCAAACATATTTTTGCTTTGTACAATATTGTGTATAAGTTGACCTAGAATTAAGAAGAAAAATTGAACAATAAAGAAATAGTGAGCGAAAAACTGCGTAAATTTTTGGCAAAAAAACAAACTTCCTTCCGATCGCTCACTATTTTTTTCATTTTTCAATTTTTCTTCTTGATTCTAGGTCAACTTATACACAATATTGTACAAAGTAAAAATATGTTTGACTTTTTTGCTTCACATCATCTGTCCGGGACTTAGGACTTCCGCAAGCGAAGAATGTCATCGCCCGCGCACAGACATACGTGGCTCCGCCCACTTCCACACCACGATGTTTTGTCAACCTTAAAAAAATATTTTGATGTTCAATAAAGACCACTTAGTCAACATACCAAATATCAACATTCTATATTTAATACGTTTCGCATAAAAAATTGGTGAAAAATCGAACATTTTTTGGCCCAACAAGGCAGAACCTTCCCTTAATTTTAAACCATGAATTCAATCCGTCAATGGAATTCAACTTTTGCACTGAGGAATTTTTTTTAATCTAAAAAGAATATAAATTGTATTACATACCTTTGCACTACACTTAAAAGTTTTTGCTTGATCTTTTCTACAGTAGGAATTTGGAAAAATCGACGGAATTAAAGTCGGACTCAACGGATGGTCTGACTTTGTACTACCGATGAAATGTTGGCTACAAATGCGAGTATGTTTTTTTAGGTATTTAGATTTGATTTGATTGACAGTTAATTAAGAAAATAGTACCGAATGTTAGTTTTATTTAATAGTTTAATTGCAATCACATGCATTAAGGGGCTATACCAGTGTGAACGCTGAAAATTTGGGTGATTTTCAGGAATTTTTTGGAAGAAAAGTCCTCAATTAAATGTTTCGGAAAATTAAGAATATATTTGGCTATATTTGACCTATATTACATTATTTTTTCATATAAAAATCTTGAGAGTCAAGCGACTTATACGCTGCCTTTGAAGGCGCCAAAAAAAAGTTCCTCCACTGCTGACATGATTCCGGCGGATTGAATAGCTGAAACCGAAAAAGAAAAAAATGTAGTTAAACTGGAAGGTATTTTATGTACAATGACGGAGGATTTTCAAAAAAAAAAAAAAATCTAACAAAATCCCGTAGTTATGAAAAAAAGTCTGTTTTCTTGCCCATAAAATGGTCATTTTTTACAATGCCAAACCGTCAATTTTCATCCAAACAAAAATATCCTACGTCATTGTAGAGTAAATATATTCAAGATCGGTCAGTTCAAATTTCAAGTCAATCGGATAATTGCTATTTCAGTTACAATGTCAGCAAATTTGAAAAATCTCGTTTCGAGAAAAACGCGATTAAAGATTTAACTATCGATTTTTGCAAGATAAAATGATTAGAGATGCGGCCTTGAAATTTTTACAAACTATTCTTGAAAGTATAAACTGTCGAAAAGGCAAAAAAATCGATTTTTTTTAAGTTTCACACTGGTATAGCTCCTTAAATTGATTTAAGCTCAAGAGCAGGATAACTATTCCCTCAATGAAACTATGTTAGAATTGAACAAACTTACTTTTTCTTTTAACCGCCTTGATTCACTTATCTCGTTGAGGTTTTTTACGCACGGCACTAGGAAATACGTAAAAATGCGTGTCTGGTGCATTTAATAAGTTGTTCTCGCAACCGACCACACAACAAATATATTCAGGTTTCTTATTTAATGCCATTAAATGAACCAAAATGATACTTTCGCAATGGTAAATATCGTCTAACTGACGTGTAGTATTTACACGAAATAACCACCCCGAGCGCGTGTGAGTCTCATTCCCCTACTTTGACGCCCCGATGCACAAAGCGAATAGTGTCCGTGGTATCGGCGAGACACCTCTATGCAATACCGTCACCCATTGATACCAGCGCCTCTAGCAGCTATGGTACCGAATTACCTCAAGTACCCAAGGTTAAGTAGGAACGCCAAAACATGTGCTTCTATGCACGTCTTGTTTCGTTCATTTTAAAGTCTTTTAGAGCGTGTACATTTGCAATAACATTAATTTTGTTTGTTTTGCGTAGCTGAGGACATGGAAGAAAATATGGTGCACTATGTCCCATTTATTGCATCATTATTTCATAAAAGATAAACGAGTTGTGAAAAACCATGAAAACATCTGGCGTGTGTATGGTGCAAATGCCTTAAGGCATCTGGCCACCATGTAATTTTTTTTCATTTTTTTATTATTTTTTTAAAAATAAACCCTGAACTGTTAAGAACAATGCAAGCCATAGTACGGATTGATAAACGCAAAATTGACCAAGTTACAGTGATTTTTTGGCAGGAAGGTTGAGCCGCTACGGGCGGTCGACCGTGCGGTTCGATCCGTGTTTATAACTCGCACGGTTTAGCTCACGCAGCCGTCCTATTGTGTCCTTTTGTATAGATTAGTCGTTTACTTTGTGTTACCTAGTGTGGGCCATAGACGAGACGTCTATGGCGCAGGAATCACTGATTGAAGGTAAGACTCGCAAAAACCACACCGTCAGCTGAATAACCGCACATTTACTTTCTTTTGCAATTATCTCGAAAATACATTTTTTGAACTTGTACTATCGAAATATCGTAAACTATCGGTCCGATTGCTTTCAAATTTTTACACAATACTTTTAGATACAATATCTAAAATGTCACGTAGGATTTTTGCGATAACTTGATCAGTTTTTGTTTTATTATTGTTTTTGCTCGAAAAATTTCGGTGAAAAATACAATTTTTTTTCTTCGGCTCACCATAATATTTTTAATGGCCGAAAAAAATCGCTACGCTACATTATAACGACACTACTCACGAATGAGCTGATTTTTTTTCAGATGTGTCATGACCGGGTAACAGCTGGGACAACGACGGCGCGTATCGTGCGGAGGGCCTCCGCGGCAATGTGCATAACGGCGCCATTTTTAAATATTTTGAACGGAAATTTATTAACGTTATTCTTAAAGCCCTTTCTGACGTTGTGTGAAAAAATAAAAATATTCCGACCCATGCTTTCGAGTTTATTATTATTTTTTTAATATACCCATTTTTCGATCGGCCAAGATCAAAGGCCAAAGACGCCTTAACAGAACGATGTTTTCCCGAATTTGGTTTTAGCTATTTCGACGTTACCGATGCGCCCCTTACCCGTCCGAAATTGACTCACGTGTTATCAAGTACGTCATCGATAAAGTCCATCCCGATCAGTAAGTAAAGTTGCGTATACACTTTTCATCACATAAAAGCGTAGGAAACGATTTGCGCCTGCTAAATCCGTTCCCCGCTTACTTTTTGATCACCGCATTAATTCACGGAGGCCAATGTAACCAAGCGCATATTCATCTGCGATTTGCTTTAAAAACATCAAGAAAATTACCTATTATGAAAGTGAATGGTTACCAGCGACAAAAAATGGATCATCTGCGATGACGTAGGACGTAAAAGATCATTGGGGTCCAATAATAAATGGCCGCAAAAACATCGAAAACAGGATTGCATCTGAAGAAGATACATCAGTAGAATTCATTGTGGACACTACATTTTTTTCAAAATTACGGATTCATAGATTACTTTTACGTTATAGACTCTTTTTTAATATTTTTATCAAAGTAAGCTTATTAAGGCAAATATGAAATAAAAACATTATAGATTGAAATAAAAACATTACAGTATTATTTTGGCGTAATAGTCGTTATAAGCAGTGTTATATATAAGTTTATTTGGGTAGTACATAGATATTGAGAATATAAGTGCGAGCGTCGCACGTATGACCGATATACAAGATACGATGTGTGTACTATTCCGAGGTGTGTTTTGTTCGCCGGGTAACTCGAGACTGCACAGTAACTAAATTTGCGCGTTACTATTGTCTTCGTATAATACCGCATTTTCGAGAAGCATCCATCGGTGACTCATCGATGGCCATCCCCCACACATCAACATTCACGAGTAGCTCACGGGTTTCGCTAATGTCAACCCCAGGTTTCGTTAATCTTAACCCCCCCCCCCTCTACCATAAAGGCGTGAGCGTATCCCCTACCCGTCACACACATGCGCCTAAACGTTTCGTCAATACGTCCGCGGGCATTCTTTCCGTACATAGATACCTTTCATCTATATGCTTCGTTCTCGAATGATAACGCTTACTTTTTGTATGATGTATCGCTCCTTGTTTGTCGTTGAACAATATCACGCATTCGCAGTCCATGCCTAAATTGTACGCGATATCGCGCAGGTACATAGTTTCTATTGTCGCCTCTGATAAAGCCCTGATTCGGCCTCTCTTCTAGAAAGCGCAATTGTCCTTTGCTTTCGCGCTTCCCAGCTTGTCGACGCTCCTGCCAGGATAAATCTGGAACACCATTTCCTCTCGATCGTATCCCCGCTCCAGTCGGCATCGACTACACCGAAAAGTGGTAAATTCGTATTCTCGAACATAATTCCGCAGTAGACCGTACCTCCAGGGTACCGCAGCACTCTTTTTAATGCCTTCCAGTGTTCTAAATCATAATTCGCATTAAATTGGCTCAAGTAGTTTACAGCGTAGGCAATATGTGGCCTCATAGACACTCCCGAAAACATGAGCGCGCGCATCAAACTTTGGTAAAGGTATGGATACGTTGCACTCTAATTCGCGCTCTCTGGCTTCGCTAGTTTTATATGCACTTCAAACGGTGTTGGTGCCTCTCTACATTTACTGATGCCAAAACACTCCGATATATTTTCAGAATACGCGTTCTGAGTAAGGGTCACTCTACCTTCTTCGTCCCGCGTGAACTGTATACCCAAACATCGGTTTATTTTGCCTAAATCTTTCATTCCGAATGCTTTAGACAGAAGTCGCTTGACTTCGCCTACCCACGTTTCGTTTTTTGTCGCGATTATCATATTATCTACATAGATAGCAATTATCGTCATTTGATCGTTCTTTCGCGCCATAAATACACATGGATCTTGTGGCATTGCCTCGAAACCTAACGCTTCTAACTTCTCGGTCAACTTTTTATGCCGTTGTAACCGCGATCGACGCAGCCGGTATAACGCCTTCTTTAACTGTTTCGATCGTTTTCTTTTCGTGAACATTTTTCTCACTTGTGTAAATTTTCTTGGCCGCAATCACTTTTCCTATTATTTCGCGTAGTTGTTCCGGCACTTCCATGTACACTTCTTCATGTAACTCGTCTTTCAAATACGCGGTTACGACGTCTATCTGGTGGGTCTCGAGCCCCACTTCCAACGAAATTGCTGCCAATATTTGTATCGACGTTGCTCTGACGACGGGAGAATACGTCTAGCGGAAATCCGTTAAGGGCCGTTGTGAAGGACGGCGCTGTCCGAATCCCTCAGGGTTACCTCACTTAGGGACTTTTGCGAGTAGTCTGACCTGCTTGCACTCTCCCTGTTCGACTGTCTTCGTGTCGAGCACGAATTGATTTCCGATTACCTTACGGTCATGAGGTCTCGGCACAAGCTCGCACGGACGATTTTGGATCTGCGCTGAAAATTCATCTTCCATCGCGGGTCTGCCTTACCTCTTTCCAGGTTGCTGGCATGCTTGTCCCCAAACTCACAGCAAATACGTCATTGTTTTCCGATGTTGTATCGTTTTCTCTCTCTTCGCTGATATCTCTTGTGCCTTGTTCTTCTCCGCTCGTCGCCCTGTACATTTCTCGTGATCTCCCCACTGATCGGCTTCGCACGATTTTCGGGCGCTCCTTCCTCTTTTTAGGGGTTCTACGAGCGTTTCCCACGATACAGTTACCCCTCTTTTCCTTGCTTGCCATGAGGCCGTATCTCTCTGATTGCCGCGAGCCTCTCCGCTCTCACTTTTCGTTTTTGAGCCCCCCCCCCCCAACCCTCTGCTGGCAGAGGGTTTTGCACGGTTTTTTGTATTCCTCGAGATCCTCTGTGCTTGTCGTCGACGCGTATAAATCGACTTTTATCTCGCCGTCACTCACGCTTTCTGCGTTATCGAGTATCTCGTTTAACTCGTGACTGAACCCTAGTTGGTTCATAAATTTCACAACTCACAATCTCTTCCTTGTCTTTGGATTTGGGATTCGGGTGGCATTCAATTTTCTGTCGTAACCCACGAAGGGTCCCTCCTCGGCGCGGCATTAAAACGTTCCCATGTTTATGCTTTTTTTCTTCAGGAACACTTTCGATCCGAATACTCGCATGAATTCGACCGTGGAGGTCTTCCCTTTCTAGACTATAAACGGCATTTGTCCATTCAGCGCTATAGTTGGGCACCGATTCCGTATGTAACACGCGGTGTATATCACCTCGGCCCAAAACGCGGAAGGCCTCCCGGCTTGCCACATCATGCATCGCGCTATCTCGACTACTTTCCTGTTATTGCTCTCTGCTATCACATTTCGCTGCGGAGTATGTAGCGCGGCCAATCTTTATTTTATTCCGTTCTTTTTCAGAAATGCTGTACACTTGTTCACATTTCCCCGTCCATTATCTAATAGTCGCGCTTCGATCCGCTTGCCGGTGAATTCTCCCACGTCGGCCTTGTACTTAGGCATTATTTGCACTGTCTTGCCACATCCGCCTGTGATATAATTTTCCTACACGATCCGTACGCATCTAACTTCTTGCGACTTCATCGACCACTATCACGTCCTTCTTACAAAATCGCACTTCGTATCCCCGATCCATTATCTTCGACAATGATAGCGAATTCATGCGCAAATTCGATACGTAAAGCACCTTTGCCAGGTTTACGTCGCGTTTTTTCCGACCTGTATCTACTGAAACGCTCACTTTTCCCATCCCATTGATCCGCGTACTCGCGTTATTTGCTAGCTTCTCTTCACTTTCAATTCTGGTGAATCCCTCGAGCATAGTCCTGTTATTGCACATGTTTCCTGTACACTCACTGTCAATGCACCACGCGGAATCATTCCCGTGTGCGACTACCTCTTCGGTAATCACGTAGATTGTCGTTGGTTCATTTCGGCTTTCTTTCCCGCAATGCCTTGGCCTTCGAGATGTTGAGTGCTTTTTTTCTTTCGCCCCTCCCTTAGATTAGCCTCACATTCCTTTGTGAAATGCCCATGGCGACCGCACTGATAGCACGAAAATTTCCTTTTTTCTTTCTGACCTTGGCTCCGTTTGTGTCGCTCTTATGCCTTCAAAATCCTCGAGAGTTTTCACCTTGAGAACATTGGTAGACGGTAAATCGGCGCGCGTTTCCTTTGCCGTTCGGAACATCGATAAAGAGTCCGGTAGACTGCACAGCAATAAGATACCGAGCAATTCGTTTAACACGATGAGGGCAATTTCTTTGAGCTGCTTTACCGTCTCAAAAAAACCTGTAATATGTCTCTGAAAGTCG
This sequence comes from Ophion slaviceki, assembly GCA_944452715.1. Taxonomy (NCBI): domain Eukaryota; kingdom Metazoa; phylum Arthropoda; class Insecta; order Hymenoptera; family Ichneumonidae; genus Ophion; species Ophion slaviceki. The sequence continues at coordinate 42,547,355 of OX101787.1, read as the reverse complement.
TCTTCCTCCTGCATGCGCGTCAGCGCCAACTTCTTCAGCAATGACGCAACCTCAAGGGGGTAAACCACCCTTTACATGAATATCTTTATCACAGTCGTGTTTTCTGTTTTAAATCTATCCGCTAATTAAAAATATCCCTATAACCTACAATTTAATGTTTTCTCATGTTTCGAAATTTTTGCGTTCGTCAAGGGTAAACTACCCCTTATGAATGTTTTTTCGTGCGCAGCTTAAAAAAATATCCACCCATTAAGTTGAAACTGCTACCGCTGCTATATTATTCCATCGGTGATATTAATTTTATATTTGTATATACTAGGTGCGCAGCTAAGTTCCCGGGTTTCACACATGGATGGCGCTAGCGACACATGTAGTCGGCATACAGGTCTGAAATTGGGTGTCTTTATAGCTTGGACATCTGTTAAGAATACCCAGTCGTAACATAAATAAATATCGCAACACAATGACCTTTTTTCTAACCTCGAAAATGTCAAAGTTTGTGCCAAATAAAAAGCATTTGCGGGGAGCATTGCTTTTTTGCTTCAACCTAAAAAGACAGCAGCTGAAGCACGTCGGTTACTTGAGGAGGCCTACGGCGAACATATACCATCAAAAGCAGCGTGTGAAAATTGATTCAAGCGGTTCAGAAGTGGCGATTTTGAGACTGGGGACAAGGAGCGCTCGGGAAGACCGCAAACATTTGCGGACGCCAATCTGCAAGCGTTATTGGATGAAGATGACACTCAAACAGAAGATCAACATGCCGAGGCATTAAATGTGACTCGGAAATGTATTTCGAAACGTTTACACGCTATGGGAAAAATTCATAAGGAAGGAAAGTGGGTGCCGCATGAGTTAACTGAGAGACAAATGGAAAATCAAAGAGCCACTTCCGAAATTTTGCTTTTGCGGCAGAACAGAAAGAGTTTCCTGCATCGAATTGTTACTGGCGATGAAAAATGGATATATTTCGAGAATCCCAAACGCACAAAATTGTGGCTTTCACTTAGCGAAGCGTCAACATCGACGGCACAGCCAAATCGCTTCGGAAAAAAGACAATGCTCTGTGTTTGGTGGGACCAGAAAGGAATCGTGTACTATGAGCTGCTGAAACCGGGCGAAACTGTCAATGGACATCGCTACCGACAACTAATAAATTTGAACGACGCATTTCTCAAAAAACGGCTAGAATGGGACACGAGACACGAACGTGTGATATTGCGGCACGATAACGGTCGGTGCCATCGCAGTTCCATCGTCTAGGACACCATAAAAACACTGAAATGGGATCTGCTACTGCACCCACCGTATTCGCCACACCTGGCCCCTTCAGACTATCACTTGTTCCGGTCGATGGCGCATGGCTTAGGTCGGCTACACTTGGCCAACTACGATGCAGTACAAAATTGGTTGGACGAATGGTTTCAGTCCCAAGACGCGTCGTTTTATCGTCGCGGTATTTATGTATTGCCAAAGAGATGGCAAAAATGTGTAAATAGCGAGGGACAATACTCGGAATGAACCATTTTTTGTACTTGTCTTGAAATTTTCGATTTTTTATTGGTAAAAAAAACCGGAAACTTAGTTGCGCACCTTTAATCGAGAATATCGAATTCAGCGTTAACAAAGGCTATCCCTTGCCCGCACGAATAGAACAAAATAGTTTTTAATTCATAGAAACGTCGATGAAATTTGTAATCATAAACCGAGAACATAGAGACTATTTGTCGCTAACAGAAAATGAATTAGCAGCTTGTAAAAGAGAAAATACCCAATATTACTGGGATCCGAAGCATTCTAGACAAGTAATACGATCTGAGGCACCGTGCGAAATAACCACGTTTGTAGGAAGAAATCCAGGAACTTCAAATTGTACTCGTCACCTGGCGAGAATAAAAAATGCGATGTTTATCGCCTTGGAAAAAGAAGGACGTTGGTTGTACGTAGCACCCGAAATCAAAGCGCTAATGATAAATTGTAAACAATCTATATTAGGACATACAACAATAACTGGTACTGGAATATTGGCTTTGAACGGGAAATGTCCCGTCACATCCGACGATTTTAAAATTGAAACGTTAAAACAAAACAAATCAGGAGGAAACTATAAAGTTTCTACCACCGTATAATCTATCGTTTCTGTTTTCAGAAGTAGATATACAGCATCCGCTATTAGAAACTAGTATACCCCACAAAATAATAAATGATCCAGCGGAAATAAACAAAATAGGAGAACGGATCGAGAATTTAAAAACAAAATTGAATCACAATCTCGATTGCGTATCAACCTATAAACATATTATCGGAAATTATTCTATATTCATATAGCCTATTTATCCCCGTTGCAATAATTATCATGTACATAACATACAAGTACGTACGAAATCACCGCCCGCGAGCTACGTCACAAGGAAGCGACCTTGTCACCGCAGCATCGGAACAGCCGCGAGCCGTGAAACGTAAAGCAACAACTGACTTAAAGAATCTTAGAGTCACGTTCACGCGTAATACGCCACGAACTCGTACGGCGTAAACAAAAATAAATAAGAGAATTACAATTAAATAAGAAATGGTAAATTCAAGAAAACTATTGGGAACATAAATGTCAATTAAGGTTTCAACAAAATAAGTATGCACGTGTGGAATGTGTCACACGTATAATGCATTTGTAAAACTATCTGTAAACCAAGAGACGGCCTGACAACATCAAAGCAAAAAAATATTATCGGTATTTAGCCGATTAGTTATTTAGCCTTGGAGCCGAAATCATGGATTTAGTCTTCCTAAGGGGGAGGAATGTTGTGCTCCTAATTTAGCGCATATATCAAAACGCATAGAAATGAGGATATTCGATTTACGAAATCGAGAGGCCATAGGCCCTTGTGCAAACGACAGCAGTTTGGGCAGGTGAAGCATCTCCAGAGGTGACTTTGGCGACACATATCGCTGAATCAGCATCGTACGATTCGAACGTCCGAGAACGTTCGATTGACAAAAGCCGAGTTAACAATTAGAGGATCGAAACGTCAGAGGCCAGTCTTCGGTTGGCAACCGAGGCGGTCGGTCTCAAGGCAATTGAACATGTTGTAAATCAAATGTTGCCTAGTTATAATAAAGTTAAATAGTTGTAAATTCGTAATTCCTGAGTTGAAGATTTACTCGTCATTGGAAAGACCCGAGCTACCCGTCCTCAGTCGCCCGATTCCACCCACCAGTCTTTTTCGGGGACGTAACTCCCAGGGCACACATGTTGGCGCGATTCAGCGGCACAACACTTTGGTACTCTCGCGGCTTCTTAGTTTATCTGCAGAAGTACTTGCAAAATCTGTCTCGTGCGGGTTTAGAGATTCCGATGCGGCAGGTCGTTAGTACCCTCGTTACTAAACTTTTTCTTTTTGTACATTTGGATTTTGAATTTGACCCGTGTTCGTCGGGGTTCAAGAACGTACTGACTAAACTTATGGCTATCTATGTTTACGTTATCCACACAACTACGCACACAAGTGAGGTAGAATACTTGGAAGGCAAAATACAATAGATTTTCCGGAATAAACATGAGGCACCCAGCTTTACGGAGATATTTTTTAAATTTGGACTTAAAACATTACGTACATATTGTTTATATTTGACACATTTAGATGAGGTGAAAAATGCTACTTTTAAGCGCAAAAAATCGAAAGCTTTCTTCGTATATTATAGTAATAGTTTTTCTGAGTTCTAACGTGTACACTTGCGGGCTTTTACGTATTACGCTTCTCAATTGAACCCGATCCTATCCCTCCCTACCTGAACTTTGCTAATCCAACCTAACTTTTGTTGCATCCACAGGCATCTTAAGCTACGCTATGCCGCATTTTCCGAGCGTACGGGAAAACTATGGAAAACCCGTATCAGAATAGTCGGCCCCATATTCTTCCGATTTTATGGTGCATATACTTCAACTCAAGTATATACACCAAGGTATCAGGAGTATTAGTCTTTCGCTCACTGGTCGATGCGCCAGCCAGTGTGCAGCTAAGTGGTTACCGCTCCGAGTATTGGCCATGCACAGTACTGCTGAAATCAATGTACCGCCGGAGCCGAACCCCGACCACCGATCCACCAATGACGGTCTTTCTTAAGATAATTATGGCTTAAGGTTCTTAAAACCTCAACCTCCGATCGAGCTGAAATTTTGCACAAACCTTCCTTTTAATTTTTTCAGACAAGCCTTAGAGGGATTTCTGGCGACACGCAATAGTTTTGGAGATATTGCATTTCAAAGTTTTCTTTAACGCGCGCCGAATACATGGTGATTCATAATAACCTGTCCACCGGGATCTGGCGGGTTTAGAGGGGTACCCCAAGTATAACTGTGAACGCTTTTTTGTTTTCTTCACATAGTTTTTAAATGGGAACGATTAAAATGTTGTCGTTCAAAGTATTGGTGTAGGGCTACAGTCTGTCCTTAACGACGACGCCACTCGAGGGCTGAGTCTGAGAGCGAGAAACGTAGCAGGTGGCGAGCAAGGTAGAAAGGGATCTGTCTCGCTCGCCCAAATTGACGTTACGTGCATGGTCTACTATTATTTTCTGTCATCTTGGGTACGCAAGTTCAGAGCGTGAGTCAAGCCACCCGGAATCAAGCGACTGAGCGTGGTTTGTTATTTTGCATGTCGTCAACCTCTATTTGTCGCACTTACATTCTCTTTTATTTAATTAGCGTCTGTTATCGTCTATCTCTGATTGATAAATACCATCTCTTTCCTATTTGCGCATACTTTTGTTCTTCCATCCGATCTCTCTTGTCGATTCTAACAGGGAATGCCACTTTGCTACCCGCCTTCGATTTTAATGAAACTCATGTCCATGGAAGAGCACTAAAAACGGTCATACGATTACGCTTACGGTATGACTGGAACCGCAGTTGTACTTGTTGAAACCCATTGGAGCATAATTTTTCAATTTGACCTAAACGGATTCCAGCGAAACAAACGCGAGAATTGTTTTAAAGGAAAACAATCAGCAATGCACGATGGATTCATTGAAAGATGAATGTAGGGGTAATGTAAATCATTCTATGGGTCGATCGAGGTGCCTCAACTTTGGGGAGTTTCCTTTCTCTCTCCCCTTTTCCAGCATAGAATAATAAAATAAACGTAAAAAAACCGACTTCTGGGAAAAAAACCTCGAAAGTAAAAACAATATTAAGTAGATTGCCATAGTTACTTAATAGTGAATTATTAGATTCACTCTATTTGATACTGTACTAATCTAATTGTTATTATATAATTAAAATCATTCCTTTTCGAACTTGTTTTTGGATTGGAATGGGAAACACGCGCGTGCTGAAGAGTAAATACGTTCGAATTATCTCGGCACCGACTTCAAAAACGAACGATTATAATTATTAAGTAAAGTAGTTGATTAATTAAGATGTCGGTTTTATTACTTTACTTATTTTTTTTTTCATTTTGAGTGGCAACTGAGTAAGTTGATAAGCAAACATGGGGGGGGGGGGGACCCACTAGACACGCATCTCGTATAAGAAAGTTCCGTGGAGTTTTCGTTGACGGGTTCCGTAGAATATCTTTAGAATTCATCCTCCGATTCTTACTACTATGTATGGAGCGACCTTGGGATCACGTACTAAGAAATAAGAAAAGACATTCAATTCGGTCAAGACGGAATGACACACGAATCAAAACTTCGACGCAGCTTCAGCTCGATCGGGTAGGACAGAACCAGGTCGGGCTACTGCTACCTACCGGTAGAGATGACAGCGCGAAGCGTATTGCGTCTGCACAGACGTCTGGCAACGCGACGAGACGGCAATGTATAAATACGCGAAAAAAAACAACAACAATCTCAGTTTCTTCAACATACAAGTACATGCTGGAACGTGTACTCGTGAAACCGATGAATAGCGGTCGTCGATTTCATTTTGGATCAAGCAAACGATTCCGGAGAAGCACATGGTGCGTCGTTGAAATGCAGCCCGAACAACTCTCAGCTCGCACCAAGCAATCGAAGATGAAATCGATGCTTCAAATGGTGTTTGAGCCTTAAATCGGACGTCTTCAAAATGATCCACTCAAATTCGTTCTCGATTTAATCTTATTTCCGGTCAGAGCGAGTGGACGAGTCGTGCAGTGCTACAAGCTGCCAGAACGACGACATCATTATTATTTGGGTGATAAAGATGAAATCGGCATTGCCCTTGAAGTTTTCGGGTAGCTTTTAAGGTCATTCAACCATCCGTGTCATGGCAGTGATGGATTTTATCTTCAATCAAGCAAACGATTCCGGAGAAGAGCATGGTGCGTCGTTGAAACGCAGCTCGAGCAACTCCCAGCTCGCATCAAGCAATCAAAGATGAAATCGATGCTTTGAATGGTTTTTGAGGCCTCGTTTGGACATCCCTAAGATGATCCACTCAAATTCGTTATCAATTTCATCTTATTTCCGGTTAGAGCGACGACAGCATCATTATTTACGCGATAAAGATGAAATCGACATTGTGATTGACGTTTTCAGGTCGGTTTTAACGTCATTCAACCGTTCTTGTCATGGCAGTCATCGAATTCAATTTTACGACTCCGGAAAAATGCTTGGTGTGAGCTGGTAGTCGCCCAAGCTGCGTTTACCGACGCAGTTTGCTCTTCTCCGGAATCGTTTGCTTGATTGAAGATTAAATCGACGACTGCCACGACAAGAACGGTTGGATGAGGGTAAAAGCCACGCGAAAATGTTAAGCGCAATGTCGATTTAATCTTTATCACGTAAATAATGATGCTGCCGACGTGCTGGCAGCTTGCAGTACTGCACGACTTGTCCGGTCGCTCTTTTTAGAAATCAGATGAAATCGAGAACGAATATGAGTGGATCATTCCAGGAATGTCCGACTGAAGCTCTAATAACTATTTGCAGCATCGATTATATCCTTCCTCGCTTGGTATCAGCTGTTAGTCGCTCGAGCTGTGTTTCTACGACGGCATTATTTCCTTTTCCGGATTCGTTTCTACGACGGCACTATTTCCTTTTCCGGATTCGTTTCTATGACGGCACTATTTCCTTTTCCGGATTCGTTCGCTTGATCTCAGATGAAATCGACGACTGCAATGACAAGGACGGTTGAATGACAGTAAAAGTCACGCGAAAACGTCAAGCGTAATGTCGATTTCATCTTTACCGCGTAAAGAATGATCCTGTTGTCGTAGTGGCAGCTTAGAGCATCGCACTTGTCCACTCGGTCTGATCGGAAATAAGATGAAATCGAAAACGAGTTGCAATAAATCGTTTCAGGGATGTTCGATTGAAGTTCCGAAAACCATTGCGAGCATCAATTTCAGCTTTGATCGCTTGGTGTGAGCCGGTAGGCGCTCGAGCTGTGTTTCAACGACGCACCATGCTCTTATTCGCAATCGTTTGCTCGATCAAGATAAAATCGACGACCGTTATTCAGCGGTTCCTCGAGTACACTTTCCAGCGTGTACTCGTATGTGAAAGAAACCGAGATATATATATAAATTTTTTCAAATCAGTATTTATACCTTGCCGTCTCGTCGCGTTGCTAAACGTCCACGAAGGCGCAATACGCTTCGCGCTGTGATATCCACCGGTAGGTGGCAGTAGCTCGAGCCGGTTCTGCGCTACCCGAAGCTGCGTCGAAGTTTTGCTTCGTGTGTCATTCCGTCTTGACCGAATTGAATATCTTATTTAATTCCTTCGTACGTACTCCTAAGGTCGCCCCACACAAATGTAGTAAGAATCTGGTGATGGATTCGAAAGATATTCTACGGAACTCATCAACGAAAACTCCACGGAACTTATACGAGATGCGTATTTAGTGGGTCTACCCCCATGTTGGCTTATCATTCTAGTCAGTTGCCACGCAAAATGGAAAAAAATAAGATAAGAAATAAAACCGTCTTCTTACTTAACCGACTAACATTACTTAATAATTAAAATCATTCGTTTTCGACGTCGGTGCCGGGACAATGCGAGCGTATTTAGTCTTCAGCACGCGGGTGTTTCCCACTTCAAAACAAGAACAAGTTCAAAAAGGAATTATTTTAATTAATTAGTAGCAATCAGATTAATAAACTATTAAGTAAAGTAAGTCTAATAATTATTTATTAAGTATCTGAGGCTGTCTGCTTAATAATTTTTTTACTTTTGAGTTTTCTTTTTTAGAAGTCGGTTTTCTTGAAGTTTATTTTATTATTATATGCCTTGGTGTTTTCTTTTCTGATTGTTTTGGTTTAAAACAATTCTCGCGTTTGTTTGACTGGAAATGAATTTCATTGAAATCGAAGGCGGGCACCAAAGTGGCATTCCTTATTAGAATCGACGAGAAATATTAAACGGAAAAACAAAAGTATGCGCAAAGATGAAAGAGGACGAGGGAGAAGATATATATTTATTAACCCTTTAACTGCCATTGTAGCAAATTTGCTACGTTCACTTTGACCCCGTCGGTAAAAGCGTAAGGACGCTATAGCAAACAAGCTACTTCACAGTTCCATAAATCTATGCTAGATGCAGCTACAAATACCGGGGTAGCTTGAAATTCAAACGTAAACATATGAATTATGTTAATGTGGCAACAATGTTGTCGTGAAAATTTACGACGCTTTCTCCAGCATTTGATCTGCTGCCCGTTTTTGTGAAAAAAGTAAGTAAATGGACATTCTTGAAATATTTTTTGATAAAATTGTGTAAAGGAAGCTTGACTGGACGAACTAGGCTTTGAAGATTTTTTATTGAATTAGAATAATTGTTCGAACCGAGCGGGTGAAAATGTTAGTAGCAAATTTGCTACAGTCCGAAAATACTACTTCCCGGGCCCTTGTCGACAAAATTATGGTTGGATATTCATATTTAACCGTTTTTTAGCTATACTACCAGAGGAAATGATTTTGAGCCATCCAGAAATAGGCGTGACCGTTAAAGGGTTAATAAGAGATAAACGATGACAAACGTTAATTAAATAAAAGAGAATGAACGTGCGATAAAAAAGGATCGACGACATCCAAAAAAACAAATCACGCTCAGTCGCTTGATTTCGCGCGGCTTGGCTCACGCTCTGAACTTCCGTACCCAGGATGACAGAAAATAATAGCAGACGATACACGAAACGTTAAATTGGCCTTGACAGTTATACTCCCGGTACCTCTATAAACCCGCCAGATCTGGGTGTACACATTATTATGAATCACCGTGTATATTTGCTACGTCTCCGTTTATACCTATACAGGGTGGATCAATAACTATTAGCACCTTCGATATCTTCGAAACTATAAGGTTCACAGAAATATTTGCTGAAATGAAATTGCACAGTACGAAAGGGGCCATCCGATAGCGATAATAGTTTTTTTGCAGGTGGAGGTACTTCGGACATTTGAAGGTCAGATCCATTTTTTTTAAATGGATCGGTATGTTTTTTTTCTGTATCATGAAAGAGGAGCTTAAAACGAGTTCAACGACCTATAACATAAGGTCATTGAAGGTCATAGAAAGTACAGAAAGGCGATAATACTTACAGTTTCGGTAGTGAATAAAATTACTACGTTTATTACTACTACGCCATAAATAAGAAACATATCGACTTGCTCTTCAAACGGACACATTGTACTCGATTGACCGATTTGTCGATACTAATCTTATCATGTTTATCTTATCCTGCAAACTTATTAAAGTGTCCTTGAAACAGTGTTTATTTTCATTGAAGTAAACCGTATGTATTATCGCCTTTCTATCTTTCTGTACCTGTCTAAGAAATGTGTAAACGTACATAATAACGTACGCATTGATATTGATGGTCGTCATTTCGAACACTCACTATAAACGTAGTAATTTTATTTACTACCGAAACTGTAAGTATTATCGATAAGTATATACTTGATAACTGAATTAATAATTCAATTCAACAATAACATTTTTTAATTTTATGTAATTACCGGTTAACCTATTAGTTCCATAATTTATAATCGAACTCACAGCTAACAAGAATAAGTCAAATACGTCACTGCCATTGAACGTTTGAGAACATCGAAAAAAAAACACGTTTGCGTTCTAAGCGTTAAATTATTACATGCTTTCGATTTATTGGAAAAATCAAGAACATATAAATAATAGCGATTCCCTTATCCTTTAATTTGCTTTTTGTTTCAGGAAAGTAGATTAATAATGTTTTATCAAGAAGTGAATTCCATAACTAAAATAGAACTTTGTTATGGATTCCATGACAATCAGTACGGGCTCTGTCGAGATCAGCTCTGAAATGTGTACCTTTGCTGAATAATCAGGTGTTTCTTTGATTTGCAAGGCCTATAGCATATATGAAGATCAACGAAATCGGCGTCACTTTGGATTTTTTTTCTTGTCATATATATGGACTTGTTAATGCTAACATTCTAATATTTATGAGGTTTAAAATTCGTTGATGAACCAACGGTTCTGCGGGCGCGGCAATAACACTATCCCATGAATTCAAATGATCGACAAACACAAAATGACCACAAACAAGCCTATCCAATTGTTATCTTCGAAAAGATGAGATTAACACAAAGCCAGCGACTAACTCATACGCGCTCGTGACCCTTTCGGGGCCGCGCAGTGCCAAACTATACACTCAGTTTTACCTTTCTCACGAATTCGCACCTTAAGCATATGGGCATGTGTCACACGCCCGGTCGGCAAAAGATCGTGCGGCCAAGATATCCCCTAGACGAATAACATTTCGAAAGCGAAGAGATAGACGCTGTTTATATTTTAATAGAGCATTAAACACGTGTCCCATTTCTTTTTTTAAGATAATATCAACCGCCTCGGAGGACACTGGGAATCGATCAATCAGCTATCTCGTTTGCACTTATAGCCGCTCGATTCATGTGCGGCTTGTACGTAACAAATGAGTTCAAGAAAGTGCTAATGTTACTGGCTTTACGAATCCATTAATTGGAATCACCTATCACCTACTGTTGAATCATCATATCGTCTATTTACGATTCACTTATAAGTTAATACCTACTATCGAAGCAAAATGTTTTAGGCTTAAAAATAATTGTGACAGCGAGTGATTTATATACTTTTTAGTTACCTTCGACTGCTCAGTTGCTTGACGTGCTTCTCAGTCACGAGATTCACTTTTTGGAACTCGTTTAATAGACATTCAACGCTGTTGCAAGAACAAGTTGCATCCATGATATCCAGTAGAGGTTTAAACTGCAAAAGAAGTTCGAAGGCTTCCAGCATGTCTTGTGAGTATTCGAACTTTTCATCAGGAGCTGCAAAAAAATGAAAATGATTTATAGTGAGTGATACACAGATCATTTTGTCAATGTTCATGAATCGAAAATATAGAGTACTTCCTAAGACACTACATGAAACAACTTTTACAAGTTTTATTTTCATACTGCATTTTCTAGGAACGATCTTTATTAATCCGGTGAAGACTCGGTAAAATTGATGCTCATAAGCTAGTCCTATTTGAGATGAACTCCCGAATGCTGTCTATACATCTTTTTCAAATTCCGCACGTTTCAATCCATTAACGCGGTCCTCTACTTTCTCGGCTGTTTTTTACGGCTTTTTCAATAATTTTTTACGGGCAAAGCATCGAAATAATCATTCTCATTGTTTTTGCATAATCTTTATTAACATTTAAATAAGCTTTACAAATTTTTTGAAGTCAAAATATATAATAGAATAAACGTTATAGTAGCCGACAGGAAGACATCAAGTAAAAGAGGTGCTTGACGGTGACCAAGATTGCGGCTGTTCTGCTTATCTGAAATAAAAAAAACCAAACGGCATTTTAATCTTCATATTTAAGACTAGCGATTGAACTAGAGTGAATTCTAAATTTAAAAAATTGACTTTTTTATACACTTTTGAAAATTACATTCTATTTTTTACTCATTTTTTTCTTAAGTTTTTCGCGCCTACAAAAAAAACTATCGAAGCAATCATGATAATCCTAGTTCAATCGCTGGCTTATAACATATTAAAGATGCTGTATAAATTTGAACAAGATCGGTGCAGTAGTTTCTGAAATATCGTGGTCACCGTTTCGAAAAATGGTGTTTCGAGAAAAACGCGTTTGAAAGTATACCTGCTCCGTTCCAGGGCCGTAACTTGTGAACCACTTCGAATATCGAAAAATCCTTTGGCACACATTTTCTACACATGTTGTAGATGTGATTTATGAAGAAAAAAAATCGATTTTTTCGACCCGAGAAACTAGAGGTCGCCTTAAATACTAAAATGAAACCTGTATCCCGATCCGTCGTCCCCGTTTTTACGAAAATCGGCATAAACTAAGTTATAATGTATCAGATTAAGTTATGAAGCATGTCGCAAAACTACTGGCCCATATTCGGATACGATTCATCGCTTGTAGACGTCGAAAGCGTGAGACGATTTAGTAGCCAAACTACGAGAGACACAAAACAATATTTTCAACAAAAATTATATAATTCCGAATAAGATACCATTTTCAATAAAAACTGACACTTTTTCTAATTACAAATTCCTTCCACAACTATTATTTTTCGGAGTTTGATAATAATTGTCGGAACTAAGATGTAGAACCATAGTCTAATTTTAATAATATATGAGTAAATATATTTCAATTGGTAGTACGTGAAAAAATTTAACATTACAGTGAGTATACTCAGTGGAGCGGTGAAAAAATAACGTCTCCTCGCTTCTACTATGCTCTTCAAGGCGTTTAAACCTCGTCTTTAAAAACCCAGAAATACAGAAACGTATTATCCGAAAGGCAATTGAGAAGGTGAGAGGAAAAGTCGCTACAAGTCGATTTCGCATGAATAAAACAAGGAAACTGCGCGCTTCGCTGTTTTCGTTGTTTTTTTACAAAAACCCGGTTTAACAATTTTTGCCGGATTCTAAAGTTCGTCAAGATAATTTATTCGATTTTTTTAGTTCCGTATAAGGTCTTTTTTGAGCAGTTAAGGGTGAAATGCAGGCAGAGGCGTGAAAAATCGAGCATTTTCAATAATTTTTTTATAGTAATTAAGTTTGTTTTACAAAAGTGGTTACACAGACTTTTTATGTTATATTTCAACTTGACTTGTACAAATTTTCAAAGAAAAATATTGATTATTTATAAAAATATCGCCATCTTTGTAGGACCCCCTTCGGCATGTAGTGCTTTGCGGTAACCATTATAAAATTTTACTGGATCATCTGAAATAAAAAACCAAAAAAAAATCATTAGTTTAATAATAAATCTCGTCCTCAATCGAACCTTTTTTTAAAAATTAACAAAATGGCGGCTTCCGACAGATAACTTTTGATTTTCGACCAAAAAATTGCTCGTTGATTGTGTAAAAAAAAGAAGTTTTCAACAAAAATGAAAATCCTTTGATTGAGGACTAGTTTTTAGTGCTATCAATAAGCACACCAAACTTCATCAAAATCCATCGAGTGGTTTTTGAATTATAGTGGTCACCGACTTGAAAAACATAGTTTCGAGAAAAACGCGTTTACAGTTTTTCGATGTGGATACGGTATTATATGTTTGTAAAATTTTGAGCTCGACGGATGAAACTAAACTTTCTTTATGTATTTTGATCCGCTGAATCCGAATATCACAATTGTTTGCCGAAAAGTCGAGCAGTCAATTGTTAAAACAATTTTTCAAAAAATTAAATTTTTTTCGGGGTGATTTTTTTTTAACATTATGGGCAATTTCAAAATGAAAGTATTCTTTATAAAATTTTGATAAAGTTCATAGTTTTTAAGTAATACATTTTTGATAATTTCTGGAAGAGTTTCCAATTTTACACTTCATTTATGTATAGAAATACTAATTACAAAATTACTCACATCGAATCATCAATTCCTGGCCCATACAATAAGGCTTCTGCCGATGTAGAAGCTTTCAAAATATCAATTTGTTGTCTTCGAAGCATTCTGCCTTCCCGGGTATTATCGTTTGCGCGTTTGTCAGCCGCTACCTGCCATGGAGACCCGACGCCCCTTCAATAATTGTGGGATATCCCGGAAACTATTCATCGGATTGATTTGAAATTTGCAGAGAATATTTTCAAAAGATGCTTCGAGAAAATGTAAAAAGAAAACGATTTTTTTGAAAATTCTGACTGCATCTCACCCCTTAAACGCTATCTCGAAAACTTGTTTTTGTCTTTTTTTGGCTATAACTTGCGAGTGGGGCGAGATAGAAATAAAGTTCAAACGGCCGAAATATAGTATTATTTGATGACTGTACATTCATGATGAAGAAGATAAATATAACCAGGAACTGCGTATTATTTATTGCAAAAATAAGTTTTTTTATGTGCATACCTATGAAGATTTTCGTTGCATTGGATTGAAACTTTGTACATGCGCACAGTAATTGACATCTCGCAATTAGGGGGCGAAAACCACACTTCAATGTTTCTTTAAAATATAGGCAGAGAAAAAAAGTTTGAGCCGAAGGAAAGTGGATTCAATTTAGAATTACATACGTGTTGAATAGAGGCTGAGAGGGACAAATGTCCGTAGGACAATCGTGCAATTGTACCCTTGATGTTGCATCCTTGGAAATCGTTGCGTGCAATCAGACGTTCCAGGACGGGTTTGCTGGATCTTTCCCAACTCGGAAATTGTGGACTTATAAAAATTTAGTTTCATTATGATTAGGCAAAATTAGGTTTACACGTTGTTTGTTCGAATATGCCTTTAGAACGCACGTTTCGGTTGCCATCCGAAGGCTGATTTCTGTCATTCAGTTCCACTAATTGTTAGCTTGGTTTTTACGATCGAACGTTCCAAAAGGTTCGAATAGTATGGTGCCGATTCAGCGATACGAGTCGCCAAAGTCACTTCTGGAGGTGCTTAGCCTGTTATAATTTATGTGCGTTGGACCGAGGCATCCCGTCTTTCCATTTCATTCGTCGAGTATTTCCGTTGGTACGCGCCTCCAAATATGCGATAAATTCGGGACACAACACAATCGAAAACATCAACAACACACAGTTCTACTATACAACCTTTGCTTTCTGCGAGTAGCAAGTATTTGGCACCTATGGCGGCAAATTTAGACCTCAGGTGAAACAAACTATGTTCAGAGCAGAAAAATATATTTCGATTTGTTGCGAAATCTGGAAAATTACCAACCAACTATTTCAAGCGCTGGTTTCAATACATGCATTCCCAATACGGGCCCAAATTAAATAGCACTTCTGAATTCTTGAAAAGATCACCTATTACTACTGTAAACATATATTAGAATCAACCAATTGTATCCACATTCGGAATAACACAGCACCTGGATGCTTAAATTCCTGGATCCTGGATGCATGGATTCAATCCATATCCATGGATAAGTTACAATCTTTTACTCACAGCCAGTTTAATTATTCGCGGTTCACAAACCTTTCCAAATATGAGTGATACAAAGACAATTGGGTAAAACAATACCGCCATTACCAGATATTCGAAAATCCGGTAATATTTAACTTTTCGTAAAATGCACTGACGGGCGATATATGCAGCGAGGATGTTATTGTCACTTGTGCGTGGTGCAATGAAGTTGTTTGTTTCAAACACTTACGTGGGTCATTTGACAAGTACCTAGCCTCACCGCTAGATGGTGCCACTATTGCAAGAGAAATACACTATAGTGTAGTACCGTCTTGTAGACGGCTACTGACAAAATTTCAGCCGGATCGGACTTGTAGTTCTCTTTTGAGAGCGTGTGAAAGCAAGTGTGTCCGTTGATTTTTGAAAGAATGGAGAAAGAACAATATCGGTCGGTGATTCGATTCTTGTTTTTGGAAGGGAAATCGCGCAGTGAAATTAAAGAACGCTTGGATGCAGTGTATGGGGATGCTTCTCCTTCGATGGCGACCGTTAAATTTTGGTATAACGAGTTTCAACGTGGTCGTACGTCGGTTTTTGATGATCCACGCCCAGGTGCTCCAAAAACAGCCACTACGGAGGAGAACGTGACAAAAATACACGATATCGTTTTGTCAGACCGCCGATTAAAGGTGCACGAGATAGCTGTGATAGTAGGCATCTCAGAAGAACGCGTGTGGCATATCCTACATGAGACTTTGGGCATGAGGAAGCTGTCGGCAAGGTGGGTGCCGCGTTTGCTGACTGCAGACAACAAGCGCATTCGTGTGACCACTTCAGAGCAGTGTTTGGGTTTGGTTGGAGCTGTTTAATCGCAATCCAAAAGAGTTTTTGCGTCGTTACGTGACCGTCGACGAAACATGGATTCACTGGTATACTCCAGAGACCAAGGAACAGTCAAAACAGTGGACCTTACCCGGTGAACCTGCTCCAAAGAAGGCGACGACGGTCCCGTCGGCTGGAAAGGTGATGGCCACTGTTTTCTGGGATTCTCAAGGTGTGATTTTTATTGACTACCTGGAGAAGGGCAAGACGGTCACGGGACAGTACTACGCCGAACTATTGAGCCGATTTAACGTCGTGTTAAAAGAAAAACGGCCCCATTTGTCGAGAAAGAAAGTGCTTTTCCACCATGATAATGCACCTGCTCACACCTCCGCGCTCGCCACGGCTAAATTGGTCGAATTACGCTATGAACTGCTGCCCCATCCACCGTATTCTCCAGATTTGGCTCCGTGCGACTTTTTTTTGTTTCCGAATCTAAAAAATTCACTCGCCGGGAAGAAATTCCACTCCAATAACGAAATAATCGCCGCCACGGAGGCCTATTTTGCAGACCAAGAGATAACATTTTTTTCAACGGGGTTAAAAAAATTGGAACACCGCTGGGCCAAGTGTATTCAACTAAAAGGAGACTACATTGAAAAATAAATTTTATTTTTAGCAAAATTTTGGTGTTTTCATTTGTAGGCTAGGTACTTATCAAATGACCCACGTATTTCACGACTATCATAATTGTAATAAGTATGATGCATTGCAAAATGTATAGTTAAAACATTTGTTAAATAAATAAGATCTAGAAGTTTTTTTCCGAAAATGTAATTTTCGGAGGTAGTACCTCTTAGGGGAGAATTTTTTTGTAATCATGCTGTTGTAATCGACCTATTTCCAGGAGCACGACGTTCGCCGGGTATTTCAATAGCCTGACCTATATCTGCGATCATATTACCAAGAAATTGAAGGGTGGTTTTCACCCGTAAATTGCACGATGTTGATTAAATGTAAAAAAATAAAATGGTGGCTACACTCAACCCTCTACGCATACACGAGGTTATATTCTAGTGCGACGAAAATCTTCTCGCCCTATTGACAAGTTGGAACCAAAAATCACAAGTTTTTGGCTCCAACATTCACAAGTGGAGGACACCTCGCGTGGTTTCTTTATGAATCAACATAATATGATTCCAGTCAACGCACAGTACACGGAAAAAGGTTGTTGTTGATGGACGTAATATTTGATACCAGGGCTCGTTCAAAAAATTTAAAAATACAAGGTACGTGCAGGACATCGAAAAACCTGTCCGTTCAATCCGCCTGCATCTTGCAGAAACATTAGACGGCACGGTGTTTTTATAACTTATGTCCTCGAATGAGCCGAATAAAATATATCCATTAATATATGGTTGTAGTTTTATTTTTTTGTTTATGAGGTGTATGTTCATTTATTGTTTATAGTTCAAAATTTTCGTCACTCTAAAGGCAAGGGTGATATTTGGAGTGGTCACGTTAATGGTCCACCCTGTATAAACTTCTCGATATGAGAAGTCACCATAGCCATAACTTGAGATGACGCAAACCATATACATTGCTAGGTCTCAGATATTGAACTCTGTACTCCACGCGCTTGGTCGCCGGAGGATATGGAAAAGGTACCCCTACCTTCATACACTATTCCAAAAACTGCGTTCTAGAAGTGTTTCCAACAATGGCAGGAGCGCTGAGAGAATTGTGTGGATTGCCAAGAAGACTACTTCGAAGGGAATTAGTATTCCAGATTTCCAAATTAATAAATGTATTTTTGGCAACGAATGGTTCGATACTTTTTGAACACACCACGTATGTACAGGGTGGCCGGAACATTGACGTGCAAAAATAAAATATAGGTCCCTTGTGTCGTGGGGTATCCACATAACCCCTATGCATGTCCCGCGACTTTTCATAGTTTTCGAGTTATGAATTTTTTTCTGAATTTTTGAGAATTTTTGACCCGACCAATGTAAAAAAAAATCTATAAAAAGTAAAAGACTTTGTCCAGATTTTTTTTTGCAACTGAATCTTCATGCATACTTTTATTTTATGCATAAAATAATCAGCGTCGTAACTGTGATGAAAGTTATGAAAATGTTGGTCTAAAGTGAAAAATTTACGTTCGGTAAATTATGACTTAAATTTTCAATTTTAAATTAAAAATCTAAACAGGTGACTTCATGGTTCCTAATTAGGCCTCAAGAATGCGTCAGACTCTCAGCTTTCATAATCATTTTAAAAAAAAGTAGTACTTAATAGGGCTACTTTGGCTACAATTCACCTTCAAAGACAGCGAGGTTGAAAATTCTGAAAATTAACCATCTGATTTAAATAAAAAATTTGACTATTTTATCATTCCTAAGGTTATTTAGTTTGTTAACTAACCAAAAATGACTGCAGGAAAGCTAAGATATAAGCATTTGGAGGTTTATTTTTTTTAGTTTAATTTACGTTTAATGAGTTTTGCGCGATCCGTTCTCCCAACGAGAAACGAGGGTAAACGAGGGCGCAACTCTTTTACCTGATCCACGAGAACGGATCGCGCAAAATTCATTAAACTTAAATTAAACTAAAAAAAATAAACCTCCAAATGTTTAAATCTTAGCTTTCCCTGCAGCCATTTTTGGTTAGTTAACAAATTAAATAACTTTAGGAATGATAAAATGGGCAATTTTTTTTAATCAGATGGCTAATTTTAAGAATTTTCCACCTCGCTGTCTTTGAAGGTCAATTGTAGCCAAAGTAGCCCTATTAAGTACTACTTTTTTTTTAAGGATTATGAAAGCTGAGAGTCTGGCGCATTCTTGAGGCCTAATTAGGAACCATGAAGTCACCTGTTTAGATTTTTAATTTAAAGTTGAAAATTTAAGTCATAATTTAGCGAACGTAAATTTTTCACTTTAGACCAACATTTTCACAACTTTCATCACAGTTATGTGATGAAAGTTATGTAATCACAGTTACGAAGCTGATTATTTTATGCATAAAAGTACTACTCATGAAGATTCAGTTGCAAAAAAAATCTCGACAAAGTCTTCTACTTCTTTGTTAGATTTTTTTAAAATTGGTCAGGTCGAAAATTCTCAAAAATTCAGAAAAAAATGCATAACTCGAAAACTAGGAAAAGTCGCAGGACATGCATGGGGGTTATTCGGATACCCCACGATACAAGGGACCTACATTTTATTTTTGGACGACAATGTTCCGGCCACCCTGTATATCTCTCCATATAAGGAATGATCCAGACCGATTCCCCGAAATATCACACCCACTGGCCAACGGCGAATCTGTAAACTATTCGCACATCATACCGCGACCAATCACGCTAATCAACCAATATCTTTATAACCAATGGACCAATCCCTGAAGAATTAGATGACCAAAACGGCACTCTCCCTAAGGTTCTTTCTCCCGGTGGGCAGCCCCTTTGTGTGGGTAACAGCCGCAAAGGGGAAAATATGCTATCTTCCTGCGTCCACGTCGCGCCCGCCGGAAACGTTACTGTCGCGCCAATGTTCTTCGCGATAACGCAACAACAGAAGCGGCTAATGGCAGCTCTGGCTGCAGCCGCATATAGTGGTAAGCGACTGCCAGACAACCACTCATACCCAAACACACTTACACCTCTGAGCGGCCCGGCAGAGGCCCCGTGGCGGGTTAAGTCTGGGGACCCTGTGAACGGGTATCGCCCAAGGTTGAAAGGGAACCCTATAGTCGGGTATTTTTTCCAAGCGGGTCATGGATGGAGCCTATAAACGGGTATCGCCCACGAGAAAATGAACCCACGGGACTCCCCCTGGCGGGACGTGAAGAGACAGCGCAGAACTCCCTGGTGGGGATCTCTGACCACCTCACACCTACCTTACACAGAACGGAGAAGACGGAAAAAATTATGATGAACACGCATGAACCAAAACAACGACCCCAAGTGGTTACTCCCAGACGGGGGGACTCCACCCTGAGTTCCGACTGGGTGCAAGCCCCGATGGCTCAGAGCTGCAGCGAGGATTCTCGGGGCTGCAGAACATGCCAATGAACAACAGGCCACAAGACAGACGAAGACAAGACGGACAGAGATAGCCACTTGCTGGAGGTTCACACGAGCCGGATGAGACGCAGTAGCATTTCTAGCAATGCGAGCCTTGCGAGCTTAAAGAGCGCAACAGGCGGCAGCCTACTGACAAACGTAACGACAAAGTGTCTAGAAATGCAGACGATGACGAACTTAAGGACCATCTGCGGATAAGGATAAAGCGAATCAGTCATGCACGAAAAGACAAGCGTACAGAAAAACGAGGACAAAGAGACAAAAGACGGTATTAAAGTCATCACGGAGGTTGCTGAGATCATCCTGGGCAAATGCGAAAGGCTCAGGAAACTGGAGTTTCTCGGTCATGTCATCGAAGAGGACGGCGTCCAGCCGAACCCCAAGAAAACAGAAGCAGTTATGCAGTTTCCAAAGCCACGCGATCCGAAGGAAACAAAACTATTTTTAGGGCTCGCCGGCTACTATAGAACATTTATTAAAGAATTCAGTAAAAACGCAAAACCACTGATAGAACTGCTGAAAAAGGACAAAGAATGGATCTGGACCGACAAAGAAGAACAAGCCTTCAACTTACTACGCACCTCATTGACTACAGCACCTGTTCAACAATATCCGGATTTTACGCAACCCTTCGTTTTGACCACGGGTGCTAGGAATCATGCAATAGGAGCAGTCCTATCTCAAGGCACCATAGGAAAAGACCGACCTTTTTGCTACGCCTCTCGCACTTTAAATAAAGCCGAACAACGTTACTTAACGACAGAGAAGGAAATGTTGGCAATATCATGGGCCGTAAAACATTTTCGTCAATACCTGTATGGAAAACGGTTCCAAATAGTCACAGACCATAAACCTCTTATATGGATCTTGAAGACCACTGACCCTCCGACCAACAGCCGACTGATGAGACTTCGAATGAAGCTAGAGGAATACTAGTACGATCCCGTATACAAAAAGGGATCTCTTAACACGAATGCAGATGCGTCATCACGAATTTATGCGGTCACTACTCGAGGGCAATCACGCGCGAGCCCCCAGTCGAGTGACGAGGAAAACGCATCGGAAATTGTTGACGATGCTACGCCGGAGGCAGAAGAAGCCGAACAACAATTAGAAAACACCAAAGACGAAGAATCTCCTTTATACATTTAATTCGCACTCACGACAAGTAGCCCCTCTGTAGCAGAGATTACAGAAAAAAAACCCACCTAAGGACATTCCGACAATTAAAATCACAGATTTTGCCACAAACGCTGAAGAAGGATTGTACATCGAATTCTCAAACGAAGAAATAGAATGGTTCAATAATTTATCTAGAACGTTACAGAAGATTGACAAACCGACAAAGGTATATCTGGGATGCGAAAATTTGAACATTCACCCAGCGACATAGGTCAGACTTAAACAAATGATTAATTTTATTTGGGCAAAAAGAAAAGACCGCCCTTTACTTTACCAGTACGATGCAGAGACATACCAAGTAGGTACAGAGGAAGAACGACTCAAGATCATAAAACAATACCATGGGACGACGGCCACAGGACACTTCGGAGTAGCCAAAACTCTCGAACGGGTGAAAGCTGTTGCTACCTGGCCTAACATGCAAAAAAACATTGAAGACTACATAAGGAAATGCGACACGTGCCAGAAAATCAAGTTCGTAAGGGTACGACCACAAGCAGAAGCTGTTATAACGGACACTCCGCAAATGACAAAATAGCTCTTGATCTTGTCGGACCACTACTTGAATCCGACGAGGGTCATAAATACATCATGACTATACAGGGGCAGTTGACAAAGTACATAACTCTTTTACCGTTGAAAACTCAAGATGCTCAAGCCACGGTAAACGCGCTGGTTGAACATTTTATCTACATCCACGGTGCCCCTAGGAAGATTTTGACAGATGAAGGACGGGATTTTATCAGTCAAAAATTTAAAAATTTAGACAAACTTTTTAAGATTGACCATATGAGACTACGTCATTTCATCCACAAAGTAACGGAAGCTTTGAAAGAGTACACGGGCCTATCAAGGAGCAGATAAAAGCACTTATTTACGACAATAGAGAAGACTGGGACAAGAAATTGAAGTTCTTAACTATGGCATACAAGACAGCCAAACACGAAGGAACAAATCTAAAACCTTTCGAAATGCAGTTCGGTCGCAAACCGAACATTCCTAATAATCTGCCGATTCATCGAACCAACGTTACCATCGATCAATACTTCGAAGGACTTCGAGCGGATCACGGGAGTGTTCAAAACAAGGACGCGATCATCTCGTTCATTCGAACGAAAAATTTAAACCAAACCAAGACGCACACATCTACCGACCGTCTCCAGTATTTGAAAAGGGAGATGAGGTGCTCGTAGCACAAGAACGAGACAAATCTCCCCTTGCTCCGAAGTGGGAAGGGCCCGCAATAATAATCGTTCGAAATTTGGATGTTAATTATGAAATCCTCCTCAACAATTGGAAAAAGTTAATCCACGTTAATAAATTAAAACCATATTACAGAAAATAATCACATATCTGCATAGGAACTATGTCGGTACTCTTCATCCTGATCTTGATGATCTGTGCAGCTTTCGAAGCTTTCTCGAAGTACAGCCGATCGAGGGACCAATCTACCTAGAACATCTGGGCGAGGTGGTAATGTACCACCAGAGATGAACCGTCGTAAACTACGTGGACCTCACCGAACTAAATCTTCACCGAGACGAGTTATTCAAAATTGCCAGGACACCGTCGAGGATCTGCATTGCTACTAAGGCATCGAAAAGAGGTTTAGAATCTCCAACGATCGAAGTTGTACGACAAAGATTAGATCGGATTGATCTTCGCAGACCAAGGCTCATGAACATTATTAATTTGTCTATTAAGTATCTTCGGAAAGATATTACGTTCTACTGGTCCACCATGTATTAACACTTAAAATAATTATTTCCATAAGAATAATTCAGATCATACTGACTATTCATACTCCGGGGAAAACTGCGGCTCTGACAGAAGTTAATCGCAACAATGTTGTGCACCTCGCAAAGCATCCCAATCGACGCCGCCCCAGTGCCCCGAAGCCTGAGAAAATTCATATCGCTTCTATTCATCAATTTTCTTAAAATAGGAGGGAGGTGTAATAGGGGCATTCTACGTTTTATGATTTTTTCCTTTCCCACGAACTCTCCTACACCACGACTTATCGCTTCCAAAATGCTCAGCACCCTGTCCTTCGACTTTCCCAGGCTGTAGGCATCGTCGACTGCATCCGGATCCTCTCCCACGCAGCGTTTTCGTGACTATTCCCCAAATATTCTCCTATGGCCTTCTTATTTCCTGCTCCCCACGGACTTACCTAACAAGCACAGCTGCTTTTCCTAGAATCCAGAGTCACACGTGTGCTCATTTTCCCTCGAAGTTTCCAGGCGTTTCCCCCGAAATTCCTTCCCACTGGGTAACACTTTTCTAACGGAGAATTTGTCTATAAAAACCCCCTCCGGCACTGGAAGAGATATCGGTCGGTATCCGAAACTCTGTCCCACACTATGTGGCACACAGTTAACCATTTGTGTAAACCGAGTTAATCGCATCCTACCATCGAGTTCTGCAGAGAAGTCAGCACCTTTGGGAAAAATAATAAGAACTGAGTTCCGACGACATCACAGTATACAAACTTAAAAAAACAAGCTTTTATGTAAAAGGTACTGTGCTAAAAAAAATTATGTTCAGTAAAATTGGAAATGAAAACCGTATTACTACAAAAAAGTCCCTTCCTTGGTCACTTACACCTAAGTACTTAAAAGGTACAGAACCGTAGATATTTAAAAAAAAATGAAATATAAATACATTTTGAAGGCTTAAGGCTTTGTTCAGAAATTTTAAAGTATTATTAGTACTTATGACGTTTGACGCCAAAAGCTTTTAAAATGTATATTTCATATTTTTAAATTTCGACGTTCATGTATCTTTTAAGTACTTGCACCTATGATGAGTAACCAAGGAAAGGATTTTTTTTGTAGTTATACTGTTTTGATTTTCAATTTGACTTAACATTACTTTTTACATTTTAGTACAATACCTTTTGAATAAAAAGCTTGTTTTTCAAAAGTTTTTTTTTACGTTTGTTTACTTTTATACTTTTGAATATTAGAATTTGATTATTTATTTGCCATGCCAGGCCCCTATGCCACCCAGCCATGGGCGTAATAAAAAGCTTCGCCTTAGGTTACAAAGGTTTCGCGAGAAACTTTAAAGTAGTGTAATTATCAATAGTGCTTAAGTCAACAAAGTTAATGAGCCCAAACTCGATTGCCCTACCATTTGCCAATAGGAAATTTCAGTTCTCACCTCCTACCACCATTATCAGACTCTCGTTATCACGTGTAATGGAAGGTGCTCATGATAACAAAATAAATTAGCACAGACTCGACTGTCCTAGTATATGCTATTAAGAAGTTGCGTTGCTCACCTCCCACATCCATCATCAGACCAGCTCCACGGTACCATATTATTATTGCATTGTCGCCGAAGTTACATAGGCATGTCAAATTTCAGCTCAATCGGATGACAGCAAGTGCTTGAAAAATGGATTACAAATTTTGAACCAGAAAGACCGACATACGAACGAAGCAAGTTAAATAAAAACTTGTAAAACAGCTGTTCGTAGGACTAAAGATAATTCTTCTGCATGACAACGCTCGACCCCACAATGCATCGGCGGTGAAAAAAAAACCCAGGGAACTTGTAGAACGGAAATTTCCCAGCGTATTCTGCGAGCCTTGTCATTATCACCCAAGTGATTATCGTTTGTCCCGGTCGCTGCAGCACGCAATAGAAAATAAACACACTTCGGTAATTGCACGGACGTCCAGAAATGGGTTGATGAGTTGCTAGTGTCAAACGACAGGGCATTCTTTCGACGGGGATTCAGCTTTTACCAGAGAGGTGGGGAAAAGTAGTAACATCGGAAGGAATATACTTTGATTAATGTTATCCAACAAATTGAAAAAAATTAATTATTTAAAAACGATTACAAAATAGCGGGCTTCAATATGACTACCTAATATCAATTCACTATTTCTTCGAATAGAAAGCTTGTGTGATTCTAAGGCCAATTGTACTTTATATTGGATGGAATAGTAAAGCATGTATTTATCTATTTATACAATAACAACTATTGAAAACTTATACTATTCGCCGTGCATCAATTTTTACCTGACAATATTTAATTCATCGTATATAATTTTTCTTGATATACCTAAATATATATGAGAAAACATGGAACAAGCAAGTAAACGGATGTCAAAAAATAATTTTTTTTTTTCAAAAAAGTCTATCATGACGAGAAACGAAAGAAACCCACCAGGAAAACAATTTGAATGCAACGGTCACTAACGAAGGGCAATGGAAGAAAACAAAGTAAAGAGATAGGGGTTTTATCAAACTTGAAGTTAAATTATCATTCAATAAAGTTGATAGTGGTATACCCAACTTTTTTGAAGTGCGCTTTTTTGAGATCCTACGTTTATTCATGAGCGAATTATGCACTAGCTGGTTCTACCTTCATCATAAACTCACATTCGGGAATTAGATCCTCTGCTCTGCATAGAAGGTACGGATTTTCAAAATAATTATTACAATTATTATACTATAATTTCCGAAGCTTGCGATACTATTGTTCCTCCCAATTTATGGCATGTTTTAGACGCGTAGCAACGGAAATATTGATGATTGAAATAGGAAGATCGGGTGCCCCGGTGCGAACCCCAGAATTTTTGACAGGCGCAACACCTCCAGAGGTGACACTGGCAAGTCGTATAGCTGAATCGGCATCATGCGAATCAACTTACTGTAACTGACGGGAGATACAGTAAAAATGACACGTGGACATGAAATTGAAATGCAGGAATTTTCTTTACTAGAATCTAACGCTGGAAATATGGCGCAACCAGTTTTAAACGACAATGAGTATGACATTGAAAGAAACTCGAAGCTTCGTACCGCAATTTGACAGAACACTGCTTGAAGAGGTAGATTATATTATAGAAGCGTACGGTTACGCACACGATAGTGTCACGGTCACGGACGAACAAACCCTTTTGAAATGTGTACCACCAACAAAAATTGTCGGTAAAGCGCGAAAAGACGCTCGGTACAAACAAATTGACTCGTACAAACAATTCGACGATAAGATGACGGCATTACACGGGACACGGCGTTCTATAGCCGCATTATAGGTAGATTTTAATAAATGTAGACAGAGAACAAACGAAAGCCTGTTAGCCTACGGTCAATGACTCGAGACAAATATAATGGAACGAGTAGACGTCCACACTTGCGAAAGAGGAAACTGCAGCAGGAAAAAAAAGGAAGCGAAGCTTATGTCCGACACCTAGCCTCACATAATTTCGAAAGAGGACTCCGACGAACGTTCGAAATCATAGTAAATGCCTGAGGATTAGATAACCTCGGATCAGCTCTAAAAGAGACTGTGGAATAATAAAAACCAGTACGGGGTGAATCAATTAGCAAAAAAACACACTTGGAGAAGCACTCGCCCATGACGTGTCATAAGACGGGACATATCGCAAAAAAATGTGATGCTGTGCCTACATATGCAAGATAAAGTTTACCGGCACCAACGAAAAGTGTGCACCAATTGAACATAACCTGCAACTATTTGAAAAAGCCAGGACACGCATTCCAGGATTGTCGACAAAGCATTTGGCAACAATATCATTGAAGGGCGAACAAAAATGGGAAGGGTCTCACTTGCACAAAGTTTATCTCTACAATGCTGCAAGTCCTTTTTTCAACTGTACAATGACTTATCTCTCATCTGTGCAAACTCGGCAATCCACCAACTGTACAAGAGTCTCAAGTTTGCAATATTGAATCTCTACAACGATCTAGCCTTATGATCATCCCTACAACGTATTTATTCGGATTTGTATCAACTGCACGACGAGGCATTTGCAATATGCTTTAATTCTACAATGTATCAACTCTACAAAAACTTTGAGTACTCAACGTTCAACTGGGCAATATTGTCAACTCTACAACAGCTGGTATATCAGGTGTATCAATTGAAGAAGAGATATATATTAGCCTATTAACGCCCAAGCGACTATGTTTGAACACTTGAGAGAAAAAGGTATTATGGCCGATTTATGGTATTAACTTTGACTTTTGACGCTTCCTAAGGGACGAAAAAGGAGTTTTAACTTGAAAATCTCAAGTGTTCACACATAGTCGCTTGGGCGTTAATAGGCTAATATATATCTCTTCTTCAATTGATACACCTGATATACCAGCTGTTGTAGAGTTGACAATATTGCCCAGTTGAACGTTGAGTACTCAAAGTTCTTGTAGAGTTGATACATTGTAGAATTAAAGCATATTGCAAATGCCTCGTTGTGTAGTTGATACAAATCCGAATAAATATGTTGTAGGGATGATCATAAGGCTAGATCGTTGTAGAGATTCAATATTGCAAACTTGAGACTCTTGTACAGTTGGTGGATTGCCGAGTTTACACAGATGAGAGATAAGTCATTGTACAGTTGAAAAAAGGACTTGCAGCGTTGTAGAGATAAACATTGTGCAAGTGAGACCCTTCCCAAAAATGAGCCACGCGAGGAAAGGTTACAAGAAGAAAGTCGAAAATAAAAAGACGATTAGCTCTTTCACCACGGTCTTACATACAGGTCCCCCTCCCCCCCTTGCCACTTATTGTTTCCCGTGTCGGCATGTGAAAGATAACCTCGGTCCGTGTATCATCTCATCGTGTTAACGAGATTTACATTTAGTTACACGAGAATTAGGATAATATTATTGCAAATCGGCTTCAGTGTGTCTGTAAAAAATTTTTTCGACATGCCTAAGTCGTGCGCGATACGTATACAAAAAGAAAGGGATGAATAAATGTAACAAAAGATCGAATAAAAACAGTATTTAATGTATCTGAATTAATAAACACTTTTATTGCCTGAAGATAAAAAAATATTGTGCAAGAATCGAATGCTGAAGTTGGGTTTACAAAATTTGGCGCTAGCCACTTAGTCAAACTGCGACTTCATAATTTGGAATAACGAAGGTTTGTGTTCATCACAGCTGCATGGGTTCCACAGAATTCTTACTGACCGCAGGTGACCTCAATTGCGATCGTGCCTATCAATCATTTTGGTCTCAATTATTCATTTTGGTCTTATTTATTCAGTTCGGTCTTATTCATCAATTTTTTTTATTTCGCACCCCTCTTAAATATGCGATAGACTGGGTAGGGATAAGGTCGACGGCGCATGCGCCTCGATCAGAAGAGTGAGAGAAACAGACAGAAGGTATTCTGTCCCTGTTGCACACCTTTCAACAGCAATGCCGTAGTGGCGAAAATGTAAAGAAAAGTGGATCGGCTTAGTATATAAGGCTGTATATAAGGGCGGTTCCAGACTGGCGTTTTTTTTGCGCGTAAACGCTCGTTTTTTGTACATTCGTAAACTGCGTCTTTCCCACACACGTATCTCGTACGAGCGTAGACACGCTTATAAGCTCGTATACGCGCGACCCGCACTGCGGGTTCGCGGGAATATGCCGGAATACGCACGTGTACGCGCGACCCGCACTGCGGGTTCGCGGGAATACGCCGGAATACGCACGTGTACGCGCGTTCAGTTTGTTGAATCGCTCAATGTAGCGTGCATGTAAGCGCGTATGCAAAAAACGAGCTTATACGCACGAAAAAACGCCAGTCTGAAACCGCTCGGAAACCGTGTCTTTCACATTCAGCAATGTAATAGCAACGATCAAAGTCAAAAAAGGAAACGCCAGCAGAACCGTACAATCACTAGCTACGAGTCCATAACAAATAAATTGTCCGCTTGGAGAAATAAAGACGCACGAGGTAAGAACGATTAATCGCGAAGAAACATCAAGTGACTTCCATATTGCATCACCGCAAACACGTGAAAAACGCTCACATCAAAACGCGACACAGGAGCTCAATGTTGTCTCTTAAAAAACAGTATACTGGTAGAAAAAACCGCGATAATAGACGAGACGATTGAGTCAAAAAGGATAGGCGGGATAAAATTTGATGCAATGTGCCAAATAATACGCGAAATTGAAACTCTCGCAGTATATGTAATACACGGATTTTTCGTAATGGACGATACCGTATCACCGAAAGTAGCCGGAATATTAGTAATTTCATGCGTGACCATAACGTCAATATATCGATCGAAAAACACATAAAATTGTACGAGCACGTGATACCTATAATTAACGGCTCAAAGAGAATTAAATTTCCTCCTCGCAAAGAAAAAAATATTGTCCACAAAGACTTTAACAGCGAAGGTAGGATGTGTCGCAGCAGAAGACGTGCAACCAGGAGTCAAAGTAGGCGAAGGTCTCACTTTTCCGAATGGGAATTTCCGTCAACGAGAAGAAATGGAAGATGAATCGACGAGTAAAACGAAGGAAATAAATGCTCGTATAGACGCCTGTGAAAATTCATCCATACAGACTACACCAAGTGTACAAACAAGGAGTCATGCAGCAAGCAAGCGCCTGTGGAATGCTCCTCTACTCGTCGTTCCAAAGAAAGCAAACGCCCATAGCAACTTTTGAAAAAGAGTAGTAGCGGACTTCAGGAACTAAACGAAATAACTGGGGGTGACTCACATCGCCTAACCGAAAACGCCAAGGTATACGACGAGTTGGGATGGGCAAAATATTTGACAATCCTCCTCCTAGCATCAGGATTTCACTCCTCTCGGATATCACGAGTACAACCGATTGCCATTTGAGCTATAAAACGCTCCACCGACCTTCCAACGGTTGATGCACGCCGTGCTCGTGGACATAAGGGGTCTTAAATGCCATGTCTACCTGGACGATATAGTCGCATATGGATAATCGCAATAAGTATTTGAACGATTAAAAGAAGCTCGGTTAAAAGTACTGCCGAGAAATGAAAATTTCTATGAAAATAAACTGAATATCTGGGACATATTATAACGGACATCGGAGTGAAACCCGACCCAGGGAAAAATGGAGCCAGTACAACGTTTTCCTGTATTCAAAAACGTAAAAGACATCCAATCATTTCTAGGACTTGTCGGATACTACTGAAAAATTATCAAAGACCTGTCACAAATAGCTAAACCTTTAAGGGGAGATATACACATAGGAGCCGGAATAAAGGTCATTTTGGTGAATTTTTTCAAGGACAAGTATTTAAAATTTCGGATTGGGGTTTTAATTATCTAAAAGTATATACATTCAAAAATATGTGTAATTTTCTTTATTTAAAAATATCAAAAATATACAAGGATATTGTATGATCCTTGGAGCGTTGTAAAAAAATCTACGTCTACGGTACCCACTAGCGTTTCTTAAAAAAATCATCTGGAAAAAAAAACCAAAAAGATTATTCAATTAGATACTATAATCTTGAACTTGTAGCCGATTTTGAACATATCGATTTATGACAAAATGGCGGGCGTTTGAACATAAATAGTGAATGTTGGGCCAAAAATTAGTTATTATTTTGCCTACAAAACAAAAACTAAGTAACGGAAAAAAAATCCTATGACAAGTACTAGATAATGGTGTATGGAATAACCACAAAAAACCTCAAGGCAATCGGTTCATTGATTTTCGAGAAATTTTGGGTATCGATTT
The DNA here is from genome assembly GCA_944452715.1 of Ophion slaviceki. NCBI lineage: Eukaryota > Metazoa > Arthropoda > Insecta > Hymenoptera > Ichneumonidae > Ophion > Ophion slaviceki. Next base: position 42,516,445 of record OX101787.1, on the reverse strand, counting down.
GAAAAACGTCGTTTTGAGAAAAACGCGTTTGAAAATTTGGGAATGATTAAATCACGAAATTTGTCAACTTACATGGAATCATCGATACCAGGCCCATAGTGTAGGTCTTCTTCGGTCGACGGAATGTTCATAGCTTCTAAATCCTCGACCTCGACCATCCAGGTGTACTGGGTGCGCAACTAAGTTCCCGGGTTTCACACATGGATGGTGCTAGCGACACATGTAGTCGGCATACAGGTCTGAAATTGGGTGTCTTTATAGCTTGGACATCTGTTAAGAATACCCAGTCGTAATACAAACAAATATCGCAACACAACGATCTTTTTTCTAACCTTGAAAATGTTAAAGTTTGTGCCAAATAAACAGCATTTGCGGAAAGGATTGCTTTTCTACTTCAACCTAAAAAAAAACAGCAGCTGAAGCACGTCGGTTACTTGAGAAGGCCTACGGCAAACATATCATCAAAAACAACATGTGAAGATTGGTTCAAGCGGTTCAGAAGTGGCGATTTTGAGACTGGGGACAAGGAGCGCTCGGGAAGACCGCAAACATTTGCGGACGCCGATCTGCAAGCGTTATTGGATGAAGATGACACTCGAACCAAAGATCAACTTGCCGAGGCTATAAATGTGACTTGGCAATATATTTCGAAACGTTTGCACGCCATGGGAAAAATTCATAAGGAAGGAAAGTGGTTGCCGCATGAGTTGACTGAGAGACAAATGGAAAATCGAAGAGCAACTTCCGAAATTTTGGTTTGCGGCAGAACAGAAAGTTTCCTGCATCGAATTGTTACTGGCTATGAAAAATGGATATATTTCGAGAATCCCAAACGCAGAAAATCGTGGCTTTCACTTGGCGAAGCGTCAACATCGACGACACGGCTAAATCGCTTCGGAAAAAAGGCAATGCTCTGCGTTTGGTGGGACCAGAAAGGAATCGTGTACTATGAGCTGCTGAAACCGGGCGGAACTGTCAATGGGCATCGTTACCGACAACAACTAATCAATTTGAACCACGCATTGCTCGAAAAACCGCCAGAATGGGACACGAGACACGGACGTGTGATATTGCAGCACGACAACGCTCCGTGCCATCGTAGTTCCATCGTCCAGTACACCATAAAAACACTGAAATGGGATCTGCTACCGCACCCGTCGTATTCGCCACACCTGGCCCCTTCAGACTATCACTTGTTCCAGTCGATGATGCATTGCTTGGGTGGGCTACACTTGGCCAATTACGATGCAGTACCAAATTGGTTGAACAAATGGTTTCAGTCCAAAGACGCGTCTTTTTATTGTCGCGGTATTTATGTATTGCCAGAGAGATGGCAAAAATGTGTAAATAGAGAGGGACAATACTTCGAATGAACCGTTTTTTGTATTTGTCTTGAAATTTTCGATTTTTTATTGGTAAAAAAACCCGGAAACTTAATTGCGCACCTAGTATATCTCTCCTTAAGCCGTTACCCCCCCTTGTAGCGCAAAAAAAGGCCTTTTTCATGAATTTTTTTAAAGAAAACTACAAAACATTTTTAATCGATCAATATACCATCTTAAAGAACACATCTTGAAGAACTTTCAGTAATTTTTTTATTGAAAAATATTACATTGTTTAGTGGCAAATGGCCGTCAATGAAATAATGTTTTTATATACACGGTTTGCGGTGACCAACATTGCGGCGAAGTGGATCATCTGAAAAAAAATGCGGATGGATTTAGTCAAATATAAGTATAAACTAGTCTTTAATCGAAGGATTTTAAAAAATATTCATTTTTCACAAAATGGCGGACTGTCAAAGTTAATGGTTCGATTTTAACGAAAAAAAAACGGCCGTTTTTGGCTATAAAACGGCCATTTTTTCGAAAAAAAATCGAACGATTAAAGACTACATTTTTATGTATTAAATAAGCCTGCAAAATTTCAAGAAGATCGGTTCATTAGTGTTCGAGTAATCTTGGTCACCGACTTCAGAAATGCCATTTTGAGAAAAACCCGTTTAAAGTTTTAATTTCAGTTTACACGAAGAAAATATTTTTTTTTGTAAACTTACATAGAGTCATCTATTCCGGGCCCATACGGAAGTTCTTCCGCCGACGATGCCGCTTGCAAAAGGGAAATTTGGTGTTGCCTTCGTAACATTCTTCCTTCACGAGTGCTCTCGGCTGCACGTCTCTCTGCCAGTGCAATCCGTGCTTCATCCATTTTATCAGCGTATTCGTGCGCGTTGTGTCCACAGCTCACTCCGATTGAGTTCAAATAAAATAATAATGATTTTATTCGAACTCGAAAGTTCATTTTATAATGAAAGTTCATTTTATAACGAAAGTTCATTTTATAATGAACCTTCGTTGAATAGTCCAACGGCAATATAAGCTGCTAAATTTACAACGATTGCTCCACTCGAGACGATTTTTGGGCTGATTTTCCAAATAAGTTGGTTGAAGCTTTCGTTGTTATTTTGATTGAAGCCACCGACGCATCTTTCGAGTAAAGTTTCCTTACTCAGATCGTTGTATATAGGTCTGATGGCATCTAATACATTTGATGGAAGTGGTTTGTAATCGTGTTGGAAAGCCTCGTTTCTCGCCTGAGCTCGTTGATACAAACACCACGATTCTTCACCGGTTGGACATCTCTCATGGTGTGGATTTGCATCGGTTGAACTGTAATGATCGAAGGTCGCCCATAGTGCCTCATGCATATCGTGAACAGATGCAGAATGGCGTCGAATAGCAAGTCCATAGTACACAGTGAGCTTGTCAATAAATTTTCCTGTCAGCTGTCCTTTACCACCAAGCTTTTTGTTTTTTTTACTAAATTACGAAGGCGGGATCCCATACGCTTTTGGACGTGACCGATGCATTCTTTTTTTATAACTTCTACGTCGTCATAAGGATGAGAATTTACTAGCCCAGTGTACGTTTTCGAATCTCCGTCTCCAATATAGTAACGGTACAGGACATTATATTTTTCTATTGAACGCTTGAAGATTTCGATAATGGAGTCCACCTCCATTTTTCCCGAGGAGCCTTCGTGATTTGCACTGCAGTTATCTTCGTGTGTTTCGTACCATTCTTCGTAGTCCGCATCATTTAGCTTATGTTTCTACGATTCACACATTTTACCATACGCACTTTTTACCACAAGATCAAGTACTTTTCCACTGTAGTAGCCTATGACTGATGCGACTCCGAACAACGACGTATATCCTCGCTTCCTCCAGGATCCATCTCCGGAAACTGTTAATTGAGGAGTTGCATCGCCTTCTGCATTAGATGGATCTTCAATTTCTTCTCGTACGGCTTTTTTAAATATTACATCTGCACATGTTTTCACAGACTCATAAATACTTTTCAAAATTATTGAATATGTAGTCTCGGTAAGAAACCTTGGCATGTCCATAAGTCCGCAAAATTTTTGTGCTCCAGCCAATCCTATGCCGAGAACTCGCATGGTGAATATAAATCGACGATTTATTTCATACGAATGTTCCAAAAAAGGAGAAGATGGTATCAAATTATCTGCACACGAGTCACATTTCACAACGATTTTGAAGCCTAGTCCTCTTGCACTTGCCGTTTCAAATGTAATATTTCCATTACACGTTTTGCACTTCAGTAAATTTGAAATAGCAGCAAACACAACCCAAAAGTTCAAAATCCGATATTCAATATTAGGACTTTGATTCACAGTCATATCAATATTATTTTTCAGTTTCTTCGCAGACGTGCTGAAACTTTCAGTGTCCGTTTCGGCCAGGTTGGGGTTAAAAACACCCTTCCTTTTTTTGGTCGAGATTTCCGTAAATTATCACTGCTTCTTGTTTGTCGCGAACCTTTTTTTCGATCCATTTTTGAATGTAAAATGAATAAAAACTGCGCTTATAATATTATGAACGGCGGAATATACGTCTTGTATAGTCGAACTTTCGAGCTACACTGATGAGTTTAGACCATAACAGATAACGAAAATACGTTTTTATAAATTCCAGTCTATTATATGAACGTTGTGAATGCCAGGTATACGACCCTTTTCATCGAACAATGCATTGAAGGTCGGAGGGAGGGTCGAGCACGCCAGACGGCAGACTAGCCGGTCGTTTACACAACGGATTCTTCTCTTTCAACGCTCATATCTCAGTCAATTTTGTTCGGATCGACTTGAAATTTTCAGGACATATTCTCAGATACTTATACGTCAAAAAAATGCAATAAAAAAAATCGATTTTTTCAAAATCGCAAGTGGGGGTAACCCCTTAACGGAACGAATAAAATAAACTGGTATGCGTGGATACTCCGCGGAAAAGAAATGAAACTTCATAGGTAGGCGTGTAAAAGAAGTTTATCATTCCCTGTTTGAAGAGAGAGACCACATGTTAGTTATATTTAATAAAATACATATTTATAAATACATCATAGGGTTGATTATTTTGATCGGTGCTTTCCGGATTTGAAAAATCTAAAAACTATAAAATAGGTTTATCATAATTTAAATATGCTATAGAAAGTCTTGATTCCAATGTAGGTAAATGACGTGAGAAAATTGCATCAATAGTAGTCCCATATCGTAGATTCTGTGAGTGAGTTATTCATCGTTGAAGTTAATTTTTGGCCGAGAAAAGCAATCAACGGTAGTGCGAATCTGTAGCGAAATTTACGTTAAAATCTCCACTGAGGATCATTGGAATTTTATGCAGATCGGATCCAATTATAGCAGAACCTTCAACTGTGAACGCCAGAAAGTTCTGATGAATAGATCTTATGATTTGTTGGATCGACTGATTAAGCGAGATCTATATGGCAATTATTAATATCAGCTGCCCAATCTTCGTGCGACATTCAGATGCGCAAGTTTCTCCAAATGAAGATAAATTTAGACACCGACTTTGTTGTAAATCGATATTCATATGCTGCGTGGTCATATTCGCTGTATCCTAAGAATTCTGGTAAATTGCCGCGCCACCAGCTCTTATATTGAGACGTTTGAAATGTACGATACAATTGAAGGTGAGTATGTCCACCACGTCTTCATTCGCGAACCTTTTTTAAGAGTAGTAAGATGTTGGATCGTTGCACTTCTACGTCGTTTAGATATTCGAAATGAGCTTGCAGGCTTTGACAGGTCAGGGTGATCATTGATGGTCCTGGACTACTACCGATAAAGTCTGTAAGTGTTTTGCCCAGAGTTATCAATGGATTGAGAGAAAGCCTACGGAATTCAATATGGAGACTGGTCATTGATGTTGGTCCTCTTCGTCGATGGTGGAATATCTTCTTGTTATATTTTGAGATGACATAAAGTCCTTGTTCAGACTGCGTTTTATGGTATTCATAGACTATCTCGCGAAACGTTCCACCTTGAGATTTGTGAATTGTCATCGCACAAGCAGATACTAATGGCACATGATTTCGTTCAACGACGATCATTTTGTTATTATTTGTCGGAATCATCTGCTAGGGCAGTCTATGTGTATATATATATTCATCGAGACACATCCCCACCTCTTCTCCGTCACAGAAAGCGCTACACTATCCACACCAAAACGTTACAGAAAAATGTTTCAGTCCTTTTCGACGCGTACCTCGACAATAGAAGTTTAACTTGAAAAAGAAACAAAGTTCGACTGTAGCGAACGCTGTTAACAAGAATTTGATAAAACATTTGACAGGCACTTCGGATAAAGTAATCGGACCTATTCTGTATCAAGGAAAAATAGGAGAGGATCTACCAATTTGCCACGCCAGTCATACCCTAAACAAGGCTACAACGAATTACTCGACAACGGAAAAGCAACCATTGGCTATAATTTGGGTACTAACTCAGTTTCGACTATACATATGTATATACATATTAAATTTCAAACAAATGATTCAACTAGACATAAAACAAGATGTAAAGGCAGGGAAAAAAGCAAAACAGGAGACCAATAACCAAAATATGTTGAACAAAATTCTTTGGATTTTGGATTTATTGTTACAGTAAATCATATTTTCATCCAAGCGACGCCACGATCTAACCCCTACTGGCTCGAGGCAGAAGAGCCATGGAAGGCTCAGAATAACGCGCGGCGTACCCTCGGGGTTCCACGCGTCACCTTCGTGTGAGGAGTCCTCTCTCCATAAAGCGCGAAGGATTCCACGGGTGCGGTTCAGGCGGACCCCCCCCCCCCTTCATTACCCTGGGCGATAAACTGGTGGAATCAAAGGCCCCGACGAGACGGCCGGCCGTGAGTTTCGCGCCGGACCGTTTGAAACAAATTGAGAAAAACGATGAAATAAATAAAAAAGGAAAAATACGGGAAAGGAAAGAATCAAAACAAAAAAAGAGAGAAAATTAATAAAATTACGAAAAAAAGAAAGATAGAACGAACGACAGGAAGAAACACAAACCAAGATGAAGTGACTTCCTATCCTTCGAAAATAACCTCGTCGCAAAGAGTATAAAATACCATCCTGGAAATAAAAAAAAACACATACACTCAAACTTTTCGGTAATTATGCAGTTTGAGGACTTTTCTGAAAAAACGACGGGAATTTTTTTTTTGTCGCGGTGAACTTGTTTTTTCCATTATATTGAGTGATATTCCGTCGGGGGAGGCCGACACTTTTCATTAATTCCATAAGTTATGGGGTTTTGAAGTCCACAGAAACACGTGATAAAATAGGGCATTTCTAAATATTTCGACGCCTATATTGGGGGTAAAGGGGAGGGGGCGCATTTATAAAAAAAGACTTTCCAAATGCAAGGCCGAAAATAAATCGCGGCGGTCACCCTCCCATAAAAAGGTACAGGGTTTTGACGTTAATGAAAACACGTTATAAAGTAGCGTATTTTCGAACATTTTCGGAATACCTATATTGGATGTGGGGAGTGGGGGGCGATTTATAAAAGAAGCCTTCCTAAATACTCGCTGCTCCGTCTCTCTGTTTTCGTGTCGTATGCGGAAGGTGTCTGATGCGGCCACGCAGAGAGTCCGGGAAGTGCAGACGCCCGGCGGGGCCAAGGGACAGAGCCCCCTGCGGGGGTGGAGGGGGCGGAGCCGCCCCAAAGACACTAAACGTAGTTTTTACATGTATTTAAGGGATGAGATGCAGTCAGAATTTTCAAACTGATTTTTTTTATTTACATTTTCTTGAAGTATGATGTTTCGAAAATATTCCCTTAAAATTTCAAGACAATCCGATTAATAGTTTCCGGGATATTCCACAATTAGTGAAAGGGCGTCGGGTCCCCATAGCAGGTAGCGTCTGACAAACGCGCAAACGATAATACCCGGGAAGGCAGAATGCTTCGAAGACAATAACAAATTGATATTTTGGAAGCTTCCACATCGGCAGAAGCCCTATTGTATGGGCCAGAAATTGATGATTCGATGTAAGTAATTTTTTAATTAGTATTTCTATACATAAATCAAGTGTAAAATTGGAAAACTCTTCCAGAAAGTTTCAAAAACGTATTACTCAAAAACTATGAACTTTAGCAAAATTTTATAAAGACTACTTTCGTTTTAAAATTGCCCAATATATTTTTTTAAAAATAATGCATTCCGAAGCACTTTAATTTTTTTTTAATTGTTTTAAGAATTGGCTATAAACAATTGAATGCTCGACTTTTCGCCAAAAATTGTGACATTCAGATTCAGCGGATCAGAATACATAAAAAAAAGTTTAGCTTCATCCATCGAGCTCAAAGTTTTACGAACATATAATACCGTATCCACATCGAAAAATTTTAAAGGCGTTTTTCTCGAAACTATGTTTTTCAAGTCGGTGACCACTATAATTAAAAAAAATTCTCGATAGATTTTGATGAAATTTGGTGTGCTTATTGATTGCAGTAAAAACTAGTCCTTAATCGAAGAGCTTTCATTTTTGTTAGAAATTTCTATTTTTTTTAACAATAAACGAGCGATTTTTGGTCGAAAATCGAAAGTTATCTGTCGGAAGCCGCCATTTTGTTAATTTTTAAAAGAAAAAAAAGCTTCGATTCAGGACTAGATGTATTATGAAACTAATGTTTTTTTTTTTTTTTTTTTTTTTTTTTTTTTTTTTTTTTTTTTTTAGATGATCCAGTAAAATTTTATAATGGTCACCGCAAAGCACTACATGCCGAAGGGGACCCGGCGATATTTTGATAAATAATCAATTTTTTTCTTTGAAAATGTGTACAAGTCAAGTTGAAATATAACATAAAAAGTCTGTGTAACCACTTTTGTTAAACAACCTTAATTACTATAAAAAAAATGTATTGAAAATGCTCGTTTTTTCACGCCTCTGACTGCATCTCACCCCTTAAATGGACTACATTTGTACTACGTTGATAATTTTTTGGGCCCTAATTAGGGCTCCAAAAATGGTGCGTGTGCGAGTGCATGTTTTTTTTCAAGACATTTTTTATCCATATCAATGGCTAGAAAAAATGTAGACCGATGTTGATCGATTATCAGTCTCGTCTTTAAGGGAGACTTTGTCCTTGAAATTTTCAAAAAATCAATTTGAGCTCAACATGAGCAGCTAGAAGAAGAGGAGGGATGCCTCTATGAACCAGGCATTGCCGATTAGCGATAATTATAAGCACATTTGTGTAAACACATTACAAAACTTTAAACGCGTTTTTCTCGAAAACACGTTTTTAAAAATGGCTGACATTCTCCTGACCGCTGTAATTAACATATCGACCTGAAATTTGGAGAGTATACTCAGAAAATATGTCTTCACGGAATGACGGATCGTTTTTTCGATAGATACATTTTTGCATTTATTATTTATCTTTTTATGCGAAAAAACGCGAAAATTCGATTTTTTTTAAATTGCCGCCATTTTCCGAAATTTGTACTAAACGAAAAACCCACCCGTCATTCCATGACCAAAGGGTAACAGATTGATAATATGCTTTGAATTTGTGTTTCAGATCAACAAAGAGGGGGCAGTGATGTCAGCCGTTTACCTCCCGCGATTTGAGGACCTGTTTTCGCGGAGCTGCAACGGCCGCCATTTTGGTTTTTTTTCCAAAAAAAAATTTTTAACGTTCTGTATATCATGAATAAAAGCAAGAAAAAAACCGCACTCAAAAAGCTTTACTCGTTTCCTTTAAAAAAAATAAAATGTAAACACCTGAAATATGGCACTCTAAGGACAGTCTCCGTTGAAATCGCGTATTTTGACGAACTTACAACGGCTGTAGGGGAAAGTGACCGGCGCGATTTCTCTACGGCATTGTATTCAGGAAGGTTTCTTTTATAAATCCTCCCACCTCCCACCACCAATATAGGCGTCGAAATATTGAAAAATACCCTATTTTTTTACGTGTTTCCGGGATTTTCAAAACCCTATAACTTATGGAATTAATAGAAAATGTCAGCCTCCCCCGACGGAATATCAATAGTGGTGACCAATTGAAGCAGCTCATGGCAAACAGAAAAATGTTCGTCGTTTTTCGGAAAAGTCCTTAAACTTGGCATCAGAATGTCACAAATTAAAAAAAACCACCAACATACAAATCATGATATGAAAAAAGTCACTCACTTTTATTTGAGTTTTTTCCGTGTGCAGTCGTTGAAAGCTGAATGACTTATAGTGCTCCTCTCGGACGACGGCGCTCCAGAACCAAGGAAAATCCTCACTTCAAACTAATTAGTCGCAAAAACTTATCGTGAAGGAGAATGATTACACCTTCAAGGGTAGCCAGGACGCTGACACAGCACCCGACTGGAGTCAAAGTTTGCTAAAAACGCTGTCCCAACTGTGGAACCGCGGAGTATCCCACGTATATAAAAAAGAAAAGAAATGGCAAGAGAATTCTTTTTTATGCGCAAAGGGAGAAAAAAGGGATAAACCCCGTTACCCTTTTTGCAGGTGTTTAAGGGGTTACCCCCACTTGCGATTTTGAAAAAATCGTTTTTTTTTATTGCATTTTTTTGAAGTATAAGTATCCGGGTCCATACTTCTGTATGGGCCCGGAATAGATGACTCTATGTAAGTTTACAAAAAAAAATATTTTCTTCGTGTAAACTGAAATAGAAACTTTAAACGCGTTTTTCTCAAAATGGCATTTCTGAAGTCGGTAACCAAGATTACTCGAACACTAATGAACCGATCTTCTTGAAATTTTGCAGGATTATTTAATACATAAAAATGTAGTCTTTAATCTTTCGATTTTTTTTCGAAAAAAATGGCCGTTTTATAGCCAAAAAACGGCCGTTTTTTTTTCGTTAAAATCGAACCATTAACTTTGACTGTCCGCCATTTTGTGAAAAATGGATATTTTTTAAAATCCTTCGATTAAAGACTAGTTTATACTTATATTTGACTAAATCCATCCGCATTTTTTTTTCAGATGATCCACTTCGTCGCAATGTTGGTCACCGCAAACCGTGTACATAAAAACATTATTTCATTGACGGCCATTTGCCACTAAACAATGTAATATTTTTCAATAAAAAAATTACTGAAAGTTCTTCAAGATGTGTTCTTTAAGATGGTATATTGATCGATTAAAAAAGTTTTGTAGTTTTCTTTAAAAAAATTAATGAAAAAGGCCTTTTTTTTGCGCTACAAGTGGGGGTAACGCCTTAATCGCCCTCCCTAGGGTCACACAAAGAAACAACTACAAAAAGGGGAAAAAATGTACGTGGAAACATTTCCAACTCCAGAAATATATTAAGAAGAAATCGGAACGTTTTTTTCGGAATACGGTCTGACCGATTCGGTAATGGATATATTGACAAGACAAAACTATATGAAAAATTAAATGCAGTTAGTATAATCGTAATCATCATCAAGCGATATACGTCAACAAGCAACTTTTCTAGTGGGACTACCAAAGGGAATAGTTAATCCTGTCATATTATCCCCTAGACAATTAGCAGCATAGTTACAGGAAGCACTACCTCCTAATCCGATTTTTTTTGCATTTTCTTACAGTTTGGGTTTCTGAGAACGTGTTTGGAAAATATTAATTGGAACTTCATAGAACTCCCATAGTTACAGAGGTTGTGTCGCGTTGGAGTAGTCATCCCCTCGGTCGTTGTACCTCGACCGTTGTATACCGGCTTGGGGAATTTCCCTATCCCTTGCCCCTCTTGCCATCCAATACCCAAGGTACCCTTACAAATGTTTGGGGATGTTTGCCCCAAAACATTTGCACTGCGGCAAAAACACCACAGATATTGCTAATTATTTAGCTGTCGTCATTTTTAATGAAGGATTCAAGCAAATTCTAAAAATTATGGATGTATAGGGAATCAAAATATCGGCCCTAACGCAAAACAATACGCAGAGTGTAGAGCCAACGAGCGTATACAACGGTCCAACAGACTATCACATCTACCACATCTAAAGAGTCGCGGACCGCTAGAAGAGAAGCGAGTGTGACTCAATATTCTTTTTTTAGGCTAAGGAAGGTGGCCTGTATCGTCCCGATATAGCTGTTTAAGGGTAAGTTACTCAAATCAGTTTTTAACCGCCGTATCAATTCTAAATGTGTGGCACACTTTAAACGCGTTTTTCTCGAAACGACATTTTTCAAGTCGGGCGAACGTTTTTCTCAAAAACTGTTGGACCGATTGACTTCGGGTTTTGCACACATTTCGAGGGAACCTTCACCTATAGTCTGAACTAGAATGATACCGATAGCTTGGATATTTTAGCCCCGCTCTCATGTTTTAGTTGACAATTTTCCGGGAAAATTAAACCTTAATTTTCAAACAGCTGCGATTGCGACCACAAATTTCGTACTTACTTAGTTCTAGTTCAGGCCATAAGTACATTGATATAGATTTTTAAAAAAATAGTTCTCCGGTTTCAGACGACTAGGATCGCCGCAACCCGTGCGCCCGATTAGAGGAGGGTCTCACGCCACGACCTGCATAACAGCGCATAACTTGTATAGATTTCAATAAAGTATTTCATAAAAAATATGTGTTGCTAGTTGAAACATGTCTTAATATGCGTAAAAAACCGCGACACTGTAGGTTTAATAGTTTTCGCAATATTAATTCCTAAAAATTACTTACAAAACAAACTTCTAGACGGTAATACCCCCTTAAACGTAGCAAATTAACGACTTACTAAAGGTCACCGAAATAGGCTCTTACTGTAGTAAAAGTACGCTAATTCGTTATGAGAATACCATTCATTGAAAATATCGAATTCAGCGTCAACAAAGTATATCCTTTGCCTGTACGGGTAGTACAAAATAATTATCATTCATAGAATATAGATCGAGAACATCGATATTATTTATCGCTAGCTGAAAGTGAACTAGCAGCCCGTAACCGAAAGAGTAACCAGTATTACTGTAATCCGCAACACGCGAGACAGATAGTACGATCTGAGGCACCGGGCGAAATAACCACGTACATAGGGAAAAACCCAGATATTTCAAACTGTACACGTCGCCTGGTGAGGATAAAAAATTCAATGATCTCGCCTCAGGGCGAGAAGGATGTTGGTTGAACGTAGCACCCGTAACAAATAACGCTTATGCTCCATATTCTACGGAAATTGTAAACAATCCTCCATAGAATATACAACAATAACTGGCACTGGTATATTGGCTTCGGACAGGAAATATGCCGTCACCTTCGTCGACTTTGACATCGAAACATTAAAAAAACGTATCACGAAGAGTCTATAACGCTTCTACTGGCATAAAATCATTCCTGTTTTCGGAAGGAGATTTACATAATGTATTACTGGAAAATAGTATGCCTGACGAGATAATTAACGGTTCATTGGCAATTAATAAAACAAGACAACCGATCGAAAAGTTTGAAACAAAATTGAGTAATGATTACGATCCCACATCGACCCATGAACATATTAAAGACAATTATTCCATAGCGGTCTAATTTCTGCCGTAATCATTATAACATTCTTAATATACAAGAACGTGCGATATGGCAGTCTACATACTAGGTCATAAGAAAGCGACCTTACCAACGCAGCACCCGTACAGCGGCAAGCGGCGAAACGAAAAGTAAAACTAAGAGAATTCTTGGGAAAACAATGTTAATCAAAGGTCCAACGTCTTAAGAAAATAAGTACGTACATTTGAAAAATTATTTGTAAACCAAGAGATGAACTAATAAAAAAAATGTGCCCCCGAAATCTTGCATTTCTTCTTCTTAAGGGGGACGAATGTTGTGGCCCTGATGTATCGCATATTTTAAAGCCCGTAGCAACGAAAATATACGATGTATGAAATGGACAGACCGGATGCCCCGGTGCATACCACAACCTTTTTGACAAGCGAACCACCTCCAGAGGTGACTTTGGCGTCTCGTATAGCTGAATCGGCATCGTACGATCGCGCAGTCTGAAACGTTCGATCGCAGAAACCGAGCTAACTATTAGCGGAAGTCAACTACGAAAGTTAGTCTTCAGGTGGTAACCGAAGAGGTCAGGCTCAGGGAAAATTCAAATAAACAACGTGTAAATCAAATGTTGCTTAGTTATAATAAAGCTAAATTCATTTAAGTTCATAATTCCCAAGTTGGCGATTTACTCGTAATTGGAAAGATCCCGAAACGCTTCTCTCAAACGCCTGATGTCCACCTAATGATCTTCGAGGGCACAACAATACTGTAAGTAGATAATTCAGCCACTTCAAACCGCTATTCCGCTAGTTTCGTCGATTCGATGTTTAAATATTACCCTAAAAAGTACAAGAAGAACCGGAGATATGGAACAATATGTCACAAACAATGTGGTATCAAAAACGAATGATGATATATAGATATGTCTGCCCTATAATACACATCCACTTAAGAGACTAATGCACTGGATCCTGACCCTGGATCGCGACTGGCCATGAATGATTATACTCTTCTGCACATCACAAACAATTGCACGATTTTCATTGATCGTCAAGAATCGTCGGAAATTCTGCAACCACGAAAAACAATCCACGCATCATAGAATTCTTCGAGAATGAAACACACATAATGAAATTCGAATTGAATAGAAAGTGGCTCTACTTCAAGTACATTTCGGCAAAAGTTTCACAACTACATATTTTATATTCCACAACTGCTTATGGGTCAGTAACAAAAAACACACGCCATTGTCGGCGTTCTTCAAAGTATAATACAAAGACATTTTTGAGTATACGTTTTTCTTGTTCGATATTTATGTATTGTTTACGTTCCATACTAAAATTGCTTATAAACCGGAAAGTAATATAACTTTTATTTTAGTAAGTCTCACGGAGCAGTTCAACCATAGTGTAAAACCGAGTAAATACGAGTAAAAAATAAAGCACAATACCGCTTAATGTTGTTGCATGAAGTTCCTTTAGTATGAACGGCACCTTGAGAAACGTAACAGCACCCCATTGCGATTCCTTGACAGTTCCAGTAACATTATGCAGACACATTAAACAAGCTCGCATAATTTCGCAGTATAGCCTCGCGTTCGTGTAACCTTTCAGTCGTTTTATCATAAGCAACTGATTCACGAATACTGCTGTCTCAGTACTTGGATTCAGAAGTACCTGAATTGCTAATAAAGGCTGCAGACAAGAAGTAATTGATTCCATTGGAACACCTGGCATATTCGGTGCTATACTTTCAATCTCGAGATTTGATAATTTCCTCAATGAATCTTCGATCGGAGGCGTTGATTTTAGATTGTTATTAATCTTGTGAAGTGCTTCGATATCCTGGCATTTCTTCACTACGTCCAAATATAGTTCTGAAACACGAAAAACTGAATCAGTAGAAATTACAAACGTGCCGTTCCTTAGGAAAATAAGCTTACAGCGAATATTAATAAAACAAAAGTTGTCATCTTCAAAATGGGCGGCAGAAACAACAGACCAAAAAAAGGAATAAAAACAAATCGCAAGAGGGATCAAGTATCTGGGGATATGGTTTTCCGCAGGCAGAACTTTCAAAAAGGACCATACAATTCTATCTGGTAAAATAAATGAAGTCATTAATACATGTTGCGAATAAACGCAGGTTGAGAGAAACGGATCATGACAGCTCTTAGAACTCGATTGTGCGTAAAATCCCGAGCTCGCCATCCCAATCCTCATTTTAGGAAAAAAATATTGAAAATCGACCGGCTTTCTGCGCTCCAAGCTTATGCAGGCTCGCCAATTCGGCATACCCTCTTCCGCCGCAAAGGCGTTCAATTCTCTATTGAACAGCCCTGTTCAATCCTTTATTGATATCGAATGGCACACCTATAACTTAAGTTAAACCAATCCCTCTAACTAATTGCTTATATCTTGTTTCGCGGTTACACTCCTCACTTCGACGCGGAATTTATATGGACTCCGAAATAAAACGGTTAGTTTCGAATACGGTCACTCTATTCAATTCCGATATTGGCTTCCCTCTAACTACTTCCCCTTTCATCACTTGAATTTAAGCAGAATCGTACCGGCGATCTCGAAGTTTCCTAAACAATTCAGTTTAGATGCTTTTCAAAAGGGCAGAGTTTATCAAGGCAGATACATTTAATTTAACAAGATTACATCTGATAGAAGCGATAGCAACAAGTAGGATATTGTGCGGAGCACAAAATTGGGGATAGCAGACAAGGGAGCCGTCGGAAAGATTTCACGATGGATATGTAATATTGGCAATGGGCATTAGCGTAGATACACCGAGCTGTACATGGAGGATAGAAGCAGAGTGCCAGAAAATAGAGATCAAAACATCGAAAACGCCGGTCACCGTCTTGCTAGAACCGATGGAAATGTAAGATAATCGATGACCAGAAATGGGCCTGCGAGAGAAAACAAGAATTGCAACCGAAAATCCTTCGAAATAGGGAGCAAAAGTAAAAAAAAATGCTAAGGTTGTTATAGGGTTTAGCCGTCGGGGGTGAAGTGCGAGGGGAGCGCCCTATGCTTATGCACGGAGCCGCTCGACTGTTACCAACTGTTAGCTTTAAAATAATCTCCATATTAAACGCACGTTTTCGAACTATTTTTCTACATTTATTTGTAAAAATATGCATTTTTGAACATTCGGTGATTACATTAAGGGTTTTCATTACGTTGTATAATTATTTTATACAACGTTTTATCGCCCAATTAACTCGAAACGAATTGGCAACGTCGTAAATCGTGATATATAATAATTCCCAGATTGGCAGAAGTGTCGCGAAGTTAGAGTCATATGCGCCCCGTTCGTATCCTCAATATCGCCCCAAGGAGCTGTCAAAAATGAATATCGGTCGCAGTAAAAAGAAATCGCTGGAAAGAAAAAGTGTGCAATAAAGCTGTCTGTAATTTCGAAGAAATCGAAAACTTTAATAATTTTCCGATAACCTAAAAAAATGTATGTTTGAAATAAAATCCGCGTTATTTTGTCTTTGCCTAGAAATGTCTAGAAATGTATAATTTCTGAATATAATTATGAAATTAATATTGAGTAATTATTACTATTTAAGAGAATAAGTACCAATAATATTCGTTGTTAATTATCCTAATCGAGTAGTTTGAGGTTCCCGGGCATAATTATCGAATACAGATAAGATAGGTAGCATTTGTGCCGTCTAAGAAATTGCCATGATTGCACAGTCTAACATTTTGTGTGCTTGATTTTCGCACAAATTCACTATCAAACACATTAATAATTTTATAACGGTACTTTTAATCATCATTTTAACGGTACCAAGGGTTAGTCCGACAATTAGTCGAACCGCACCTATTTTTTTCAGCTCAGTGGTAACATTGACTCAGCAGATATTGATAATGTACTAAAAAATAATCGGGAGTTTTCCATAAGCGTAATGTAATTGGCCCACGAAGTACGTCAAGTTGCCGTTTTTTTTTCTTCTAAAAAATGGTACGTCGAACTCGGCAGATAAAATAAATACGGCAGAACCCCTCGAGTGGTTTGAATCTCATCAAGAGAATTGTTCTGCTAATCATAGAGGATCTGCAGGAAAAATGGAAGTGAACGCAATCTGTTAAATGTTTAAACAACCTGAATCCACTTATGGAGTAAAATATACCAATTATGTAGGCGACGGTGACTTGAAAACGTATAAAGTATCAGAAGATGCTTTTACGTGCGGTTCTTCTGTTGTAAAAAAATAACGTGTAGGCCACGTACAAAAACGAATGGATACAAGACTTCACGCATGCAAAAAATAAACACCGAGCCTTGGTGGTATAGGAAAATTGGCCGGAAAACTAATCGATCAACTCGCAGTTTATTACGGCCTCGCGATTCGAAGAAATTGCGATTCAGTGACGAAAATGAAGGATGCCATATGGTCTACATTTTTTGACAAGTGTTCAACGGACACTATAATCTCGACATGATTATTGCCCTCCAGGATCGCCATCGTGGTGCTCGTGCAGCAAGCAAAGGGCGCAGGAACGAACATGTTTAGATTTGGGGTATCTCGGAATTCTGGTTGGAAGTGAACGGGTGGGAAAATTGTGGAAATATTCGTGAACTTAGGAACGCGCCGGAAAATGAAGAGACGAAGTGCACTCGCGTTAATATAAAGAATATAGGTTTATTTTACTATTTCTATTTAAACTATTTTAAATTTAACGGAGTAAAATTGATGCGGAAGAGTACCGAGGTGACCGTTGCCGTGACTAATTAACGCGGGCGTCAATCGCGTTAATGCCGTTTAACCGAAGGGTACCGAGGAGACTATTTGTCGCGGGAGTTAACGCGGGCGTAAATCGCGTTAATGCCGTATCGCGACAGAGAAGGGGAGAAGACCGAAGTCGAACCGATCACCGAAGAGACTTGAAGACGAATGGGCAGAAAAGAAGGGAAAATGATCTAATATAACGTTGAAAATGAGGGGGAAAGCTCCTTGCGCCCGAACACTGCAAGGGTCAAGCGCGCGACCGACTGAGAGACGGAGACCTCTTGCGGGGTCTCCCGGAATCACGGAATCGTGGTTGGAGTTTCCGAAACATACTCCCCGCCTTCGGCGACAGTCGTCGACGAAGAGTCCACTGGAAGTACTGCCAACTTGGCAGTCGGTCGCTTGAAGGTGGAAGTGGCCGTGCGAAGTGTCACTACCCTGGTTAGACCATCCAACCCGGGGTGAAGTTCGACCACTCATGCTAGTGGCCATCGTGAAGGTGGAAGTCGCTCGTCCGTGATTAGCACGAGTGAGCCGATTTTGATTTCATGTGAAAGGTGTCGGCATTTGGAAATCGACAAGCTTCGCTGAAGGTACTCCGAAGACCATCTCTGCCAGAAGTGCTGTAATTTTGCCTGAAGGAATTGCCACCGTGAAAGTCGAGGTTCCGGAATTGAAGTGAGAGACGGTTCTGGCACTGTGGTGAGTGCCTCGCCGATTGTGAAGTGACCCGGTGTGAGGGGAGAAATGTCCTCAGGGTCGTCCGATAAAGGACAAAGTAGCCTGGAATTTAAGACAGCCTCCACTTGCGCAAGAAGAGTCGTAAATTCTTTGTACGTAAGTGAGGCTTCTCCGATTACCCTACGAAGGTGATATTTCGCGGATTTTACCGCAGCCTCCCATTTTCCACCCATGTGAGGTGCGGCCGGAGGGTTGAAGGACCAATTCGTCCCAAGGTTGGTCAGCGATATGATCGTAGAATTCATTTCGGCTGATCCAGCCTTGAAGAGAGCACGAAGTGCAGTATCTGCTCCGATGAAGTTGGTCCCGCAGTCACTATAAATAGTGTGACTGATTCCTCGTCGTCCGGAAAACCGCCGATGGGCGGCAACGAAGGCCCCTGAAGTATAATCCGTGACGAGTTCGAGGTGGACAGCGGAAGTAGTGAAGCAAACAAAAACGGCAAGGTAAGCCTTGTACGTTTTTATTCCTCGTCCACGCCAGGTCTTGACAGTGAAGGGTCCCGCGTAGTCAATGCCGGTGTGGAGGAAGGCCCGTGAAGGTGTGACTCGCGCAGTCGGAAGTTGACCCATGAGTTGTTGTGCTTGAAGTCCTCGAAATCTGGCACACGTGGTGCACCGAAGGATGTACGATCAAATTGGAGCCCGGCCACCCGGAATCCAGTACGATCGACGGAGGAAGCTTAATGTGGCTTGGGTACCACCGTGAAGCGTTCGAAAGTGCGAATCAGCGATGATCAATGAAGTGAGCGGAAAGGTCCGGGGCAATATTGGCGGATGTTTTGCCTCGGGCTGTAGAAGTGCGTGCGTCAACCGGCCGCCAACTCGAAGGGTCCCTAGTTGGTCGACAAAGGGGTTGAGGGCGGCAAGGGAGTGGCCCCGATTGAAATCATCTGAAGTTCAGCCGAGAAGTGTGTGCGTTGAACGAGGCGTATCCAGAAGAACCTTGCCTCTTCCAAATCTCCCGTGTTCAGCGGGTAGGTTATTGAGGCGTGCGGGAGCCGTTTGAAGCGGGCCACCGCCCTCTGACACACTGCCGTGATCCGAAGAAGGCGAGTGAACGAGGAGTACCGTTGTAGAAGGTCCCAAGTTTTAGGACTATGCTCGGAGGTGGTGGTGAAGGCGAGACCCGATCGTTGTTCGAGGTCGCCATCCGGTGGAAGTTCGGCTGAAGAGACTGGCCATGAAGATGGTGGTCGCGCGAGCCACTCAGGCCCGTGCCACCAAAGATGGTGCTTGGACAGTTGTCGGGGAGTCTGCCCTCGCGACGCACAGTCCTCCTTACCCGCAATGAACCGCCATGTTGCGTGGGAAGAAAAACTTTGGATCGAGGTGACCCGATTTCGGATGAAATCTTTCCATCGGGCCGGATTTGAAGTAATCCATGTCAACGCAACTGAAGAGTCCGTCCAGAGAGAGACTGGGACTTGCGTTAAGTCTAGGGTTCTCTGAACGTGAGAGGCCAGCCTTGAAAGAAGTAGAGCCGCCGATAACTCGAGCCGCGGGATTGTGAATCGTTTGAGGGGGGCTACCTTCGTCTTCGAGCAGACGAGGGTGACCGTTGTAGCCCCGTCGACTGAAGTTGTTCGGAGGTAGATCACGGCTGACATGGCGAGTTGGGAGGCGTCCGAGAATCCGTGTAGCTCGACAGTCGAAGAAGGTGAAAGGTGAAGCCACCGCGGGAGGGAAATGAGCGACAAGTCGCTCAAACTCTCTCGGAAGCGTAGCCATTTTTCCTGAAGTCGAATTGGGAGTCCGTCGTCCCAGTGAAGTTTTGCCAGCCACAGTTCTTGGAGGAAGACCTTCGCGATGACAATGACTGGCGAGATGAAACCCAAAGGATCAAACAATGATGCCGTTTCCGATGGAACGGTCCTTTTCGTGATATCCCGGTTGAAGGAGAGCTGAAGAAGGAATCTGAAATTGTCCTCGTTTGGATTCCATACGAGGCCCAGAAGTTTGACGTTGGGATCTTCCGATTGAATCACAACCGCATGCGATTGGGACTCCGAGGTAACATTCCGAAGGGCTTCCGTTGAGTTAGCTGACCATTTTTGAAGTGGAAAGCATCCGCGCCGACAGATTCCCTGAAGTTGTTGTGCCGTTGCCTGAAGTTCGTGAATCGTGTCCGCACCGCCGAAGATATCATCAACGTATCGGCCGTTCGTCAAAGGTGAAATCGCCAGTGGGAAGTCGTGCCCCTCATCCTCGACCAATTGAAGCATGACCCGGATGGCGAGAAAGGGAGCACAAGTCAGGCCGTACGTGACTGTAGTCAGTTGATATGGGACGACTCGATCCTCCTGGTCCACCCATAGGATTTGCTGGAGGTCCCAGTCGTCCGGATGGACTGCGATCTGCCGGAACATTTTCGCAACATCGGTGGCGAAAATGAACCGATGGCGTCTGATCCAGAGCAGAATGTCCGAAGTATCTTGCTGAAGTTTGGCCCCGGTGTGAAGGATGTCGTTGATCGACACACCGTTCGATGTTTTGAAGGAACCGTTGAAGACGACACGAAGTTTCGTAGTAGCGCTATGGGCCCGAAAGACACCGTGATGTGGGAGAAAAAACCGTGGTCTCGAAGACGTTGCCGTTGGAGCACGAGTCATGTGAGACAGGTTCTCGTATTCTTGGAGGAAGGCGTTGTAGAGACCGCGATACGACTCATTTGTCGAGAGTCGCCGTAGGAGTTGAAGAAGGCAGCGGTTTGCACCCGAATACGAATCTCCGAGTAGCGAAGGAGGATTCTTGAAGGGGAGCCGTACGATATATCGGCCCGTGTGGTCCCTCGTATGAGTGTCCTTGAAGTGTTGTTCGCAAGCGGATTCGTCCGGGTCGGTTGTAGGGGCCGAGTCCGGAGGAATTTCCTCTTGTTCCCAAAACTTCGCTAGTAAAGAAGTGACCTCGTCTTCGATGGAGGCATGTTGAATGCGAACCGAATTTGAGGTGGAACCGTTGACGGGACCGAGTACAATCCGTCCGAGAAGCGTGCGCTGAGCGATGGGATCGATGGCCCGACCCTTGACGACTTCTGACTCAACCAGAAGACCGTACGCGTCAGCTCCGATGATGACGTCGATTGGTCCCTGTTTCAGAAAGTCGGGGTCTGCCAGAAGAAGTCCTTGAAGATGTTTCCATTGCCCTGAAGTAGCGAACGAGGGAAGCGTCGACGTTAAGGCGTTTAGAATAAACGCCGTCACTCGGAAATTTGAGGTTGAATCATGGATTGAAGATACTGTGACGGTGGTAGCTCCCCGCGTCCGTCCCGCTGGCTGGCCTCCGATTCCGTGGATGTTGATGGACGCGGCCATCCTTTGTGTTCGAAGGAGTTGGACCGTGCGTTCGGAAATGAACGAAAGTTCCGCGCCCGGGTCGATGAGGAGTCTCGCCCGCTGCGAGATTCCCGATGAGGAGGTCAAAATAGCTTGGCTCGTAGCTAGCAGGACTGACGGTCGAATGGCCAGAGCGTTTGAAGAGTCCTTGGAAAAGTGCGGAGGAGTACCTGAATTGTCGAAGAAGTCTGGAGCGATCGAAGAGAAGTAGTGGACCGGGTGGGGTCGCAATTCATCTCGAGAAGCGCGACATGTTCCCTTGGAAGCGGTCCCAGTTGGTTTCCAACAAAGACAGACGCGTGGTGGCGAGCGTCTTGTTGGTGTTTTGAGGGGTTGCGTTCCTCGTCTTTTCAGCGAGGCTCGAGATGCACTGAAAAGTGCTGACGAGGCCGGCAATGCGACGTTCCATCTTGGCGGTGTTGCTCGTCATTGTCGAGGTGTCACCGTTCGACACACGAAATCGCTATGATTTAGCGTGAAGCGTCCAGAACCGAAAAACCGCAAAAAACTCGCGAGAAACGAAAATTGGCGCGAGACTTCGACGTTCGAAGCACACGCGATAAATGGCGCGAAGCGTCCAAGCCGAGAATCACGAAAAACTCGAGAAAAAGTCTGAACGAGATGCACGAAGCGTCCAAATCGAAAAATCACGAGAAAACTCGCGAAAACGAAAAGATAGCGCGAGACTTCGACGTTCTGGTACACGCGAGTAAAGGCGCGAAGCGTCCAATGTCGAAAAAAACCCGAAACTCGAGAAAAATCCGAACGAGATGCACGAAGCGTCCAAAACGAAAAACACGAAAAATCGCGAAAGACGAAAGAGATGGCGCGATGCGTCGACGATCGTAGCACACGCGAGAAAAGGTGCGAAGCGTCCGAAACGAAAATCACGTTTTTTCGCGAAAGACGAAAAAGATGGCGCGATGCGTCGACGATCGTAACACACACGAGAACAAATGGCGCGAAGCGTCCAATGCTGAAAACACGAAAACTCGCGAAAACGAAAAGATGGCGCGATGCGTCGACGATCGTAGCACACGCGATTGATGGTGAGAAGCGTCCACAAGAATCACGAAAAGTCGTGAAAATGTCCGACGGAGATGCTCGAGGCGTCCGAGATCGACGACACTCGCGAAATCGTAGCACGCGAGAAAATGCGCGAAGCGTCCGAAACGAAAAACACGAGAACTCGCGAAAGACGAAAAAGTGGCGCGATGCGTCGACAAGCCGAAAAACAAAAATTCGAGAAAAGGTCCGAACAAGATGCACGAAGCGTCCAAATCGAAAAATCACGAGAAAACTCGCGAAAGACGAAAGGATGGCGCGAGACGTCGACGATCGTAGCACACGCGAGAAATGGCGAGAAGCGTTCAAGCCGAAAGATCACGAAAAAACTCGCATAAGACGAAAAGATGGCGCGAGACGTCGACGATCGTAGCACACGCGATTGAAATGGCGCGAAGCGTCCAAGCCGAAAAACACGAAAAACTCGCGAAAGAAAAGATGGCGCGATGCGTCGACGATCTTAGCACGCGCGATTGATGGCGAGAAGCGTCCACAACGAAATCACGAAAACTCGTGAAACGAAAAGATGGCGCGATGCGTCGACGATCGAAGCACAGGCGAGAAATGGCGCGAAGCGTCCAAGCCGAAAAAACACGAAAACTCGCGAAAATGTAGCACGAAGCGTCCAAAACCACAATTCGCGGAATCCGAACGATATTTTTGCGAGGCGTCCAAAATCGATGAGAACTCGCGAAAATCGTAGCACGCGAGAAAATGCGCGAAGCGTCCGAAATGGAAATAACGTTTTTTCGCGAAAGACGAAAAGGATGGCGCGAGACTTCGACAATCGTAGCACACGCGATTGAAAACGAGAAGCGTCCACAAGAATCACGAAAAATCGTGGAAATGTCCGACGGAGATGCTCGAGGCGTCCGCGATCGACGAACTCGCGAAATCGTAGCACGCGAGAAAATGCGCGAAGCGTCCAATGCAAAAAAAAAAAAACCCGAAATTCGTGAAGAAGTCCGAAGGAGAAGCACGAAGCGTCCAAGTCGACGAACTCGCGAAAATGTCTCCCGAAAGGTCCAAAAACACAACTCGACGGAGAACTCGCGGAATCCGACCGATATTTTTCGAGGCGTCCAAATCGACGAGAACTCGCGAGATCGTAGCACGAAGCGTCCGAAACGAAGGAAAGAACTCCCGAAGGCCGAACTATCGTGTCGCCGATCGACACGCACGAAGTTTTTGGTTGCGCGTGGCGTGAAGCGTCCGAGAAACGAAGCGAAACTTTTGCTAGACGGTCTCTTGCACGAGAGCGCACGATGTCGCGAGAACGTAGTCGGAAGAAGAGACGAGATCGGTCGGTTGACCGGCACGTGAAGCTTCCGTTAGACCAGCCACAGGCCGAAGCGCGCATGCGCGCGTGTATAGAGTCCGATTCCCGGCTCGCCCGAAAGCGAGAGAGCGCGATGTATCGGGCGCGGTGCGCGTGCGAGAGAGAGAGAGAGAGAGAGAGAGAGAGAGAGAGAGAGAGAGAGAGAGAGAGAGAAAGCGAGGCGTCGCTCGAGCTCGTCTTGCGAGGAGGACGACTAGAATTCGCGGCCGGCGTGTGGTTACGTGATCGCGATGAAAATTACCTTTTCTCGCGCACCGGTATAGAAAAGACTGAGAATTTCCTTTGCCTTTTTCAGCGAATAACTCACTTTTTCCCACTTCGTTCACTTGAATCCGGCTCGAAGGACCATGTTTAGATTTGGGGTATCTCGGAATTCTGGTTGGAAGTGAACGGGTGGGAAAATTGTGGGAATATTCGTGAACTTAGGAACGCGCCGGAAAATGAAGAGACGAAGTGCACTCGCGTTAATATAAAGAATATAGGTTTATTTTACTATTTCTATTTAAACTATTTAAAATTTAACGGAGTAAAATTGATGCGGAAGAGTACCGAGGTGGCCGTTGCCGTGACTAATTAACGCGGGCGTCAATCGCGTTAATGCCGTTTAACCGAAGGGGACCGAGGAGACTATTTGTCGCGGGAGTTATCGCGGGCGTAAATCGCGTTAATGCCGTATCGCGACAGAGAAGGGGAGGAGACCGAAGTCGAACCGATCACCGAAGA
Organism: Ophion slaviceki; assembly: GCA_944452715.1. Classification (NCBI taxonomy): domain Eukaryota; kingdom Metazoa; phylum Arthropoda; class Insecta; order Hymenoptera; family Ichneumonidae; genus Ophion; species Ophion slaviceki. The sequence goes on along the minus strand of OX101787.1, from coordinate 42,491,664 downwards.
GACTTGAAGACGAATGGGCAGAAAAGAAGGGAAAATGATCTAATATAACGTTGAAAATGAGGGGGAAAGCTCCTTGCGCCCGAACACTGCAAGGGTCAAGCGCGCGACCGACTGAGAGACGGAGACCTCTTGCGGGGTCTCCCGGAATCACGGAATTGTGGTTGGAGTTTCCGAAACAGAACATGAAACGACACTTCACCATGATGTCATCAAAGCAATTCGTACAATATACAAAAATCTTTCGGGTGGAAATTTATTGGATAGATGTATATAGGGATAGGGTTCACTCGAAGATTCAAGGGGATGGACCTGAGTAAACGGCGAGAAAAACAGCTAAACTTCGGGAATTTGTGTCTCAAAAACTAATGTTTCGATTGGATCCAGGTTTTTTCTATTGGAAAATATATACATTGAGGTATGTTTAGGAATTTTTTAAAATAAATTCGTTGACTGGAAGCGATTCAAACGCGATTATCTCAAAACATAGTTTTCAAAGTCGGTGCCAGATGTATCTCGAAAACGGCTTGTCCGTGTCACATCCCGAAACTTTTTAACGGTTTTTTTCATTATTACTATTATGTGTATTATTATTTTTCATTATTTGCTGACGCCTCGTTTTTCTGTGCGGTGTCGGGTGTGGAAGCGCCGAAACCGAGAGCGGTTGTGCCCGATCGGGTATCGCTGATTAGGCATCACCTGATCCGCGGAGCTCGATCGTGGGATCCCAGGAGCGAGCAAGTTTCCGTAGGCGTTGCCAAAAATCCCACCGGGCTGATTGCGACCGAGCTAACATCGGTCCGGAGGCGGTGAGTATTGTTAGTTCCGATTAGTCCACGGTTCGCTCCTGCAGTCGGGGAAAAACTCCTAGTAAAAGCAGTGCTCGCGGCGGTGTAATAAGACCAGTCTTTAGATTCGGCGGACCCGCGCAGAGACGTCAGCCTTTACTAGTAAAGTTCTAGTAGCACGGAGCTCGCGGCGGTGTAATAAGTCTACATTAGCGACCCGGCAGACCCGCACAGAGACGTCGGTGTTATTATCAAACATAATTATTATTCCTGTAATTACATAAATTACAATATTAAATCACAACCTTCGAGTTATTGAATAGAGGTGCGGGGCCTACGTTAAAATCCCGATCGAAAATGGAGGACCAATAAGTTTGAACGCGCGGTGTGCGGGAGAGAAACGCGGGGAGAATTGTCCCCGCGAAAGAGCGTGCTAGACCGAGAGCGAGAGAGAGAGCGACGAGGGGGAAACTGTCCCCGCGCAAAGACGCGCCTATTGTGGACTCCAGACACCAGTCTTTTCGGAGGTTGTAAGTAGCATTAATTATACAATAAATATGACTAATCGATATGTACGCAAACTATAATTTGTTAACACCACTTTCCCGTTCCAATCCAATTTCTACGTGAGAGGTTGCGGGGCCCGTATGGGACGTGCGGTTATCCCTTAAAAAGGATAAATAACCTAACTTTATAATTATTTGGCGAACCCAAAGATATAACAAAATCGTCCCTTCTGGACGGAACAAGTTGGTGGCAGCGGTGGGATATCCGCTTGCACTGTGCACTCTCAGAAACCGGTGGAAATTGGAAAATAAAAGAAAAGTGGAACATTATTCTCATTAAGTTCTCAAAAATTCAAATTCGTATTTCGTCGATAAATCCGTGAACTGAGTGTTGAATTTTCCGTTCTTTTCGTTTACGAAAAAAACCTAATTAATCAAAATGGTTGACGATCCTCGCGATGACAGTCCCGGGGCCGGCGTGGGATTCAGTGGTGCAGGACCAAACGGCTCGCTTAACGAAACCGTGACACCCGCCGACCTATCGGTCATACTCCGTGGCATTAACCCAAACAAACAGGTTGATGTCAATACCGGAATTCGACGGCACCTCAATTTCCCTGGGCGATTATTTACAAAATATCCACAATGCAGCTGCGTTCAACAGGCACCGCGCACAAATAGAGGAGGCCCGGACATCCACGCCGATGTCCCAAAACCAAAATCAAGACCTCCGCCAATTCACGTATATAGGGCTAACCCGGGACACTTGATAAGGGTCTTTACGGACGCCAAAATCCCAGAGGAAGATTTCTGGCTGAAACAAACGACTGGAGATTACACAAGAGTGATGCCACAGCGCACTGAAGTCTTCCACGCGATAAAAAAATTACTAGAGGATGACGCTCTTCAGTACTTCACCTTCACCCCCCGAGAAGAGAAAAAGAATTTACTCGTCCTAAAGGGGATAAGAGCTGACTGAAATGAAGAAGAGGTAAGAAACTGCATTAATAAAAAAAACCTGCCAAACACTAAAGTAGAAGAAGTCACGAAACTTAACTTCGACAAAAACGATAAAAATAAATTCCATTACATCGTTCAGCTTTCCCCGGACAGTAGGACCGCAGAACTAACCAGACTCAAATTCCTACTGAACCAACCAATCAGGTGGGGAAGAATGCGAAAAAAATTGGTGTTTCAATGCAAAAGATGCCAATGCGTAGGACACGCAAGCAAGAACTGCCAATTGCAGTTCAGATGCGTGAAGTGTGGGAAAGACCACGGTCCACTAAAGAACGGAGGAGAGTGTGAGGTAGATAATACTGGAACGAAGGAAAAGTTACATGTGTAAATTGCGGCGAAAACGGCCACCCGGCTTCATACATGGGCTGCCGCTACCTGGCAACGGCGTGAGATCTCAAACGAAGAGCCCAAGGACTAAGGCGAACACTAAAAACGGAATACATACAAAAAGTGGAGAGATACGTCAATCCGAGTATCCCGTACGCTTCCCTTGCAAACAACTATAGCAATGATTTCCCGGCACTCCCAAGGAACAGGAATTTAACCGATCAAACCACAGCTGAACATTTCCATAGCCAGCCACATGACGGTAACAGAACCAAAGCACACATAACTGAAGAAATCAATATACACAATAACAACAATAACTATGATAACACTAGTTTCCCCCAACTCGAAAGAATGCTAGATAACTTAAAAAACAGCATAATGGAGATTCTCAAAACACAACTCGCGGAGATAGATAGAAAAGTTGCATAAAACGCTCGGAACATCGAATTACTGATGGATCAGTATGATTATTAAAATGGCTAACGAACCATTAACGATAAACCAGAATCAAAGGCAGAACATTGCCCCCAATTATAAGCTCAAATTCCGTGCAATAAATGTTAACTCTTTAGCAACAAACAAGAGAAGATTAGATCTCCAAGAATTCGTAAACAGCAATCACATCAATATATCGCTGATTTCTGAAACAAAGCTGAATGCTAAACATAAGCTCAGTTTCCAGAACTACGCCTTCATACGAACAGATCGACCAAACGCTAAAAACGGTGGAGGAACAGCGATCATGATCAACAAGAGGATCAGCTATCAGCACATTCAGCACCCAAACTCGCTCAATCATAAAGTCATAGAGTACACATTAATCAAAATAAACCTTAACTCAAACAATACCCTGTATATCTTCAGTTTGTATGCCGCCTGCAGCAACAAGAGGACGTTCGTCACGGAACTCAACAGGATCTTTCAAGAGCATTAAGTAGGCGGATCCAAAGTATATTCCATCATGGCTGGGGATATAAACGCGACACACAAGATGGGGTGACCGCAAGTCAAACGAAAGAGCGATTCAGCTCAACATATGGGAAGAAGAACACAGTATTCTACAGTGCAGGATAGTGATCTACGCCGCAGATAAGCCGACGTACCCTCGCACGGGCTCATTTCTCGACTACTGCCTCGCTGACCATCCTAGAGGCTATCAATACAATAGTACCTAAAATCAACCCAGACGTTAACATCGGATGCCTGAAATACTTAAACAACAAAATAAAAAAATCCAGTCACTCAAGTCAAGGTTAATAGCTTGCCTATTTAAAAGTAATAACCCCAACCCGCAGTTTTACAGACACATCAGATCACTTATAAAATCTCTTAATAAGCTACTAGCAAAACAATTCAGAAAATCAGAAACAGCTTACTGAAATGCAAAAGCGCGAAGCATTGATTACCGAGATGCAGTCAATTTTTTCCCCAGAATTAACAGAAACTTCAGGTACAAAGATCCACCGAGAATTGACACTCTGGCTATAAATAAAAACAACAACACACTGCTAACGGAAGAGGTTTTAAACAGCGCTCCCCTCATCACATGAGGTAACGATTACATCTTTTCAAGCCCGTTAATGAAGCTTAACATCATTGGTAAATACTTCGAAACTATTAATTCGCCAAGATACTCGAACCAGGGCACTGAGACAAAATGTCTCGCCGATGCAGCTGCAGAAGAAATAAAGCTAAACATTCGACGCAATAGAGCTCATAATATCACACACAAAGAATTTACGAATAATAACCCAGCACACTACCCCGCTCAAGTACAAGGAGAGATAAAATTCCTCCACTCACACACAGAGGTGTCCCACATACTAAAGAAGGCAAAAAATAAGACATCCAGCGGCCCAGACACTATACCAATGATAGCGCTAAAACACCTCCCACCTGATATTATAAAGGATTACACAATCATCTTCAACAACTGCTTCAACCACTCGTACTGCCCTACCAGATGGAAAAAAGCCAAAGTAATCTCGATAAAAAAGGAAGACAAAGATGCGTCGGATTCAGCCAGCTACAGGCCCATAAGCCTCACTATTAACATCAGCAAGATCTTCGAAAAACTCATCAAAACCCAACTGATAAAACACACAGATTCAAATGGGATAATCCCCAACAACCAGTTCAGTTTTAGAGTGAAGTACTCTACAGTACATGCAATTCATAAATTTTCCTCCGATATCAACAGACACCTTATGAATGGTAAACTAATTGGAACTACACTCATAGACCTCGAAAAAGCGTTCGACTCAGTCTGGCTGAACGGACTGATCTACCTAATGCAGATATATAACTTTCCTCTCACGCTACTCCTACTCATCTGCGACATGATCCACGGCAAATCGTCCGTCACCTGGGATGGCTACAACCAGACAACTATGGTATTCCAAATATGCGAGGGCATGCAACAAGGAACGGTAACTTCTCCAGTACTTTTCAACATTTACAACAGCAGAATACTAAATCTATTTAATCTAAATACAGGCAATAACACTCACTCCGGGGCTTATGCAAACGATATGGTAACACACATCGCTGATAGTAAAATTCCAATTATCCAAGATAGATTAAATTACATCGTAAATCAAATATACGCGTACTACAAAGAGTGGAACCTCAAGATAAACCCGCTCAAAAGTGAAACGATATTATTCACAAAAACCGTAAACGAAATATCACCTCTGACTGTACCACACATTAAAAACTTTCAAATTACAATAGAAGACAGAGACACTGGAGAAGCCACACCAATTCCCAATAAAGAAATAGTAAAATACATCGGAGTGCACTTCGATTACCTACCTAGAATGAACAAACATCACTCCATCCAGCTGGCCAAGGCAAAAAACGCACTAAGAGCCAACCACAGAATCTTCTACAACAGAAACATGGAACCAAAAGCAAAAATCCTATGCTACCAGCTTTTAATCCGACCGATATTATCATATGGCACCCCAATCTGGTCGGAGGTGGGACCATCGGTCATGGAGAAATACAGGAAGTTCGAGAGATCGTGCCTGAGAGTCTGCCTAGGCCAGTACCGCACAGCTGAAACAAATTACACAAGACGTATCGATAACGAAACAGTATATGACTTAGCGAACGACGAAACATCCCGCGATTCGACACGTTCTGCCTCATGCTGACCAGAAATTATTTCAGCAACGCCTATCGAATTAACAACGATCTCATCAACGGGCTGCCGATTGACAACGCAACAACAATTCTCAGGATGGCAAGAAGCAACTACTCCCCTCCCGAGTTATTCACAAATTTAGACAGACGGGGATGCATACAAGACGAGAACAACATCGCAGTAATATACCACATCCCAAGACATTACGCAAAAAAAAGCAATAAACGTAAACACGGACAACATCCCGAGGGAGAACTGGGTGTACTCCACGGCTTTACCCACAAGAGATCGTGAAAGCCTCAACAGGTTATCTGGAAAATACTGGTGGCTTCAGGGGGAAGCCAAACATGGATGAGCTAAGAAGAAGAGTCAGAATAAAAGAACGCTCCAACAGCAACAACAAAGGAATGCGAACAGAGCTCGCCGAGAACAGGGAACATAGAAAAATCCCGGAGTAGAAATAATTCTTAAGACCCTAGTGCTGTATATCCAAAATGCAAATAATGTATATGTTGTAAATAGTTAACCCCCACTCCTCACCCACCCCCGTCCCGTCCTACACAAAGAATGACCCCCCTCCCCATACGACGCCCGTAGAGGCAACCTACAGTAGCAATGGTTTTTTGAAATCTTTTTTTTTACCATAGCATTAGACACAACAAAAAAGAAAGAGACTAGTAACTACGAACTTCCAAAGAAAAAGATCGTATAATAATCGAAAATAATAATTATTATTATAAAGAGTGCAATTTGGTAAGACGCGTCGCAAGACGACAAACCAAACAACCATATATTAGCGAATAAGTTGAATAAAGAGGTTTATTATTTGCATATGTATAACGATACAACAACGAAATAAACTACCTTTTTGAAACCAAAAAATATACCCACGGCGAGCACTCAACATCATCGCCCGTCGCGGATCAGCGCAGCCCGCGACCCCAGAGTCCCGGGCCTTTAAACTCGAAAGGGGCTTGTCGTCCGGACACGGCGAGCGAGCCTTCTTTCCCCATCAACTACAAACGTACAGTAAAATTTCAGGACAGACGTTAATAGGGAAGTATCCCTAATCCGGATCCAAAAACGGAATAAAAGATTCCTCGTCAGAAACCGAGGACGAAATAGAGTCTCCGGTTGTTACACTATCTGCACCGGAGCTTGTTAACGGATTCCAGAACTTTTATTGTGACTCCGGGTCGAGTTTACGTTTCATCAAACTACATGCCATCCGCGATAAGGTATGACCCCGCGAAATCGGGTGAATATGTCGGTCCTACGAACGAAAAGGTGTGGTCGTTGGGAACGGTAAAGTTGACGATAAATGATCAGCCCCACACCTTTCACGTTGTCGAAGAGTTCGTGACAGAAAGCAACGGATTGCTCGGTAGATCCTTTATGCGCCGCTAAAAAGTCGAGTTAAAGTTTGATCACAACGCTCTCATAATGACGAGTGATCCTATTCGTCCTCGACCGTTTATAACACACGATTCACCACGAACGATCTCCCCCGCTCCGAGTAAAAAAAGTCTTTGCCATCAAAGCTCGGATCCAGAAACCCTTGGCAGTTGCAGTCACGAATCCGGACCTTTGTGAGGGTTATGTGCCTCGAATCGAGATCGAACCAGGGCTATTCATCGGCAACGCTCTAGTATCTCAAAAGAATGGGATATGTCATGTCCTCGCAATAAATACGTCAACTCATGACGTAGACATCGAGGTCATGCCGCAGGAAATATTGCCCCTCGAATATTATCAGGCTGGTCCAAGAGAGGTCAGTGGTTCGTCGGACGACGAAACATTGCCGCCGCCGGATCGCATTACGGCAGTACTAGAAGCTTTGCGCTTGGACGAGTTGAACGAGGTCGAACGTTCTCACGTCTGTCGAATCGTGGAAGAAGACCCTATGTGATTTAAATTGCCTGGTGACTAACTACCCGGTACAAGCCTCCTTCTTGCACACCGGGTACCAACGGAAAATGACTTGCCAGTGAACATTCGCCAATACCGATTTCCTTCCATTCATCGAGGAGAAGTCGAAACACGAATCGGCAAAAAAACTCGAGAATGGAGTAATCGTACCATCGCTATCCCCGTATAATTCTCCGGTATGGATTGTGCCCAAGAGACCCGACTCTCAAGGTCGGCCGAAGATGCGAATAGTGATAGACTTTAGGAAACTGGACGAGAAAACTATCTCCGACGCCTACCCACTACCAAATATATTTGATATATTGGACCAGTTAGGCGAGGATCAGTATTTCTCGACCTTCGATCTGGCGAGTGGTTTCCAGCCGATTCCAATGGATTCGCGTGATAGCGCCAAGATCGCGTTCTCGACACCGAACGGCCGTTATGAGTCCGTCCGTATGCCTGAGAGTTTAAAGAATGCACCCGCGACTTTTCAGCGATTGATGGATAGTGTACTTTGAGGTCTCCAAGGTGCCGAATTGTTCGTTTACCTTGACGATATCGATGTATTCGATCGATCGTTGGAGGAACATAGCGTAAAAAATCGTCGATTAATGGCTCGGTTACGGGGGGAAAATCTTGTGCTTGAGCCCGACAAGCGTGAGTTTCTGAAAAAGGAAGTATGCTATCTCGGTCACATAATTGGGCGAGATGGTTTACCGCCCGATCCCCGTAAACTTGAGGCTGTGAAACGCTTTCCGACCCCGAAAACGGCGAAAAATATCCGGCAGTACCTCGGACTCGCTGGATATTATCGGAGATTCATCATGAATTTTTCCAGTCGTGCCAAGCCGATATCGGATCGCTTAAAAAAGGGTAAGCCGTTCGAATGGGGAAGCGCGTAGCGGCGAAGTTTCCGTGACTTGCGTAAAGCCCTTTGTACGGAACCCATACTCAAATTCCCTGATTTTAGCCGACCATTTATGCTTACCACGGACGCGTCAGATTATGCGGTGGCGGCAGTGTTAAGCCAAGAGCATGACGGCTTTGACTTTCCAATAGCCGACTTCTCCCCGCCGAGATAAATTATGGTACAACGGAGAAGGAATGCCTCGCTGTCATAAACGCTTTGGAGCATTTCCAGCCATATTTATATGGCCGAAGATTTGAACTCGTCTCCGATCACGAGCCTCTTAAATGAATTGGCTCTATTAGCGATCCAGGAAAAAGGTTGGTAAGTTGGAGACTGAGTCTCCAAAATAACAAGTATGAGTTTGTTTACAAACCAGGAAAGCTAATTATCAATGCGGACGCTCTTTCCCGTAACCCTATGAACCCACTATCATCAGAATTGAGCGAGTCGGAGGATTCGGACTGGCCGATAATGGTAGTCCCTGTTGATAGCATGAAACCCCGGCTGCAACTCCGCCCCGAATGAACGTCGCGTGGCGCCGAGGAACCCAAAGCACCCCGATCCTAACGCTCGAAGCCCTATGGCTCGGCGTACGCGTGGACAAACAGCTGATTCAAATGCTAACCCTAACGAAACTGTCGTTTCTGTTGAAGCTCCTTCTAGCGACACGTAGGACAGTACTCCTCAATCGCCGAGTTGTTCCTCAACAACTCGGGAATGGCACCGGCTCAGCAAGCATTGTGCCCGCCTCACCTTATATTGCTTTGGGAAGGAATCGCCAAGCCTTCTTCCTAGTTAGCGAAACATACAGAACTCAATGTAAGGTGGCCGATGGACGGCTCATTTGCTCAGGAAATGTTCCAGTTCGAGACACCAATCCAAACGTCTGCGAGCTACACATACTTACGAGACCATCTCAAGAAGCCATGCGTCGGTGAAACATACGCCTAGATCCGCACCCTGAAGATTTCTGGGAATATGTGCCCACACATGGCGGCTGGCTTTTCTCCTTTGTCGGGTCCACGAAGCTGCGGGTGATGTGTCTAAACACACCAGTAGTTGACGTAACGCTGCAGGGCATGGGGATTCTACAGATGGAGGCTAACTGTGTCGGAGCAACCCGTACTACCCACCTTGTCAAGTCTCCGTGCATATACGGGGAAGGAAACGTTCTTCTACGAGCCGGGAATGACGCTTACTATATCCATCGGGGTTCCCACTTTGGTTGACAGCGATATCGCCCTGGATTTCAATGAATTATTTATCCGGGCGCACCAACAATCAGCGAGTGGAAACCCGAGATTTGGGGACGGGGAATCGCTGCTTGCCGTGGAAAAAAATGCATGCCATAGGCGAGCATAAAAGAGAGAGAGAAACAACACTTCCTCACTCTGGCCAGCTTCGCAAGTCAAGCGGGAGTAATATGCTTATTGGCTGCGTCAAATCTGACCCGACGACAAAATATCCGCGACAAAATATCCGAGGACAAAATATCCGAAAGACAATATTCCCATGACAAAAAATCCGCGAGACAAAATCCTAAATCAAACAAACAAACCCAAACATATCCGTCACATATTAATAATTTTCGTCCCTATTATGATGGAATAGATTTCAACGGCATGACTGTACACTTGACATGGAATAAATTTCAACAGCATGACTGTACGCTTTAAACTGTATACAATATCGGCAGATAGTTTGTCTTGCGGATATTTTGGCATGAAGATAAAACACCTTTGTGGGGTGTGTGAGATAGTGGGGTGGGGGCAAAATACGAATTTCTTCATTAAACCCAAACAAACAAACCCAAACAAACAAACCCAAACATATCCGTCACATTAATAATTTTCCTCCTTTTTGTGATGGAATAAATTTCAACGGCATGACTGAACAGTTGACATGGAATAAATTTTAACGGCATGACTGTACGCTTTAAACTGTATATAATATCGGCAGATATTTTGTCTTGCGGATATTTTGTCATAAGGATAAAACACCTTTGTGGGGTGTGTGAGATAATGGGGTGGGGGCATAATACGAATTTCTTCATTGAACCCAAACAAACAAACCAAAACAAACAAACAAACCCAAACAAACGAAACATATCCGTCACATATTAATAATTTTACTCTGTTCGAGAATTAACATTCCCTCGGGACGGGCTTTAGGGTTTTTGAACGGCGCGGCATCGATCGAGAGGGCACGGGCGACCGTCGGCGGCGCCACGTGACGGGGCTCGCTCACCTCGGGTATCGACATGCGGGATTGACCGATTCGCGCTACCCCTCTCGGTCGATGGCTCTGCGCGGAGGAGAGTGATGGCGGTCGGGACCCTCCGGGCCATCACGATCCCAGCCTCACCGGAGGACAACTTTCTTGCCAGCAGAAGCTGGCAAATTTCGGGGTTTTAGTTAAGGCTAAGAGGATAAGAGACCAGCGAGAATAACTCGGGCAGCTGGTGACTGCCGTCGCTAGCGTGATGCTGCGCGAGGATATCTAAAGTGCAAACGCCCGCGTAAAAACAGTTCGACTTGTCTGGGGGGAGGGGGGGGGGGGTATTGTCACGTCCCGAAACTTTGTAACGGTTTTTTCATTATTATTTTTTTTCATTATTTGTTGACGCCTTGTGTTTCTGTGCGGTGTCGGGTGTGGAAGCGCCGAAACTGAGACGGTATGCGCCCGATCGGGTATCGCTGATTAGGCATCGCCTGATCTGTGGAGCTCGATCGTGGGAGGATCCCAGGAGCGAGCAAGTTTTCGTGGACGTTGCCGGAAACCCCACCGGGCTGATAGCGACCGAGCTAACGCCAGTCCGGGGGCGGTGAGTATTGTCAGTTCCGATTAGTCTACGGTTCGCTCCTGGAGTCGGAGAAAAAGTCCTAGTAAAAGCAATGCTCGCGGCGGTGTAATAACTCCAGGCCTTAGACCCGGCGGGCCCGCGCAGAGACGTCAGTCTTTACTAGTAAAGTCCTAGTAGCACGGAGCTCGCGGCGGTGTAATAAGTCCAGGTTAGCGACCGGGCGAACCCGTACAGGGACGTCAGTGTTATTATCAAACATAACTATTATTCCTACACTTATAATATCAAATCACAACCTTCGAGTCAGTGAATAGAGGTGCGGGGCCTATGTTAAAACCCCGATCAAAAATAGAGGACCAATAAGTCTGAACGCGCGGTGTGCGGGAGAGAAACGCGGGGAGAATTGTCCCCGCGGAAGAGCGAGCTAGACCGAGAGCGAGAGAGAGAGAGAGTGACGAGGGGGAAACTGTCCCCGCGCAAATGCGCGCCGTAGAGTCGAGCCACCAGTATTTTCAGAGGTTGTAAGTAGCACTAATTATACAATAAATATGACTAATCGATATGTATCCCAACTATAGTTTGTTAACACCACTTTCCCGTTCCAAACCAATTTCTACGTGAGAGGTTGCCGGGCCCGTATGGGACGTGCGGCTATCCCTTAAAAAGGATAAATGACCTAACTTTATAATTATTTGGCAAACCCGAAGATATAACAAAATCGTCCGTTCTGGACGTAACATCCGATTTGATCCAAATTTGGATACAATATTCTTCGATAGTTTTTCTCGTTCGCCACGTAGGGGTTTTTCATTTGATTGAACCATTGCTTTTTTATGCAATGTGTGTGCAATCGTCGGAAATTGCGAACGAAAAGCGAATGTTACATTTAAAGGGTCGCGAGTCCGTCAAAAATGAAAATTTCAAAAAAATACTACGTGGTGAACGCGAAAAACTATCGAAGAATATTGTATCCAAATTTGGACAAAATCGAACAAGCCGTTTTCGAGATACTAGGTGCGCAACTGCGTTTCCGGGTTTTTTACCAATAAAAAATCGAAAATTTCAAGACAAATACAAAAACGGTTCATTCGACGTATTGTCCCTCGCTATTTACACATTTTTTCCATCTCTCTGGCCGTACATAAATACCGCGACGATAAAAAGACGCGTCTTTGGACTGAAATCATTCGTCCAACCAATTTTGTACTGCATCGTAATTGGCCAAGTGTAGCCCACCCAAGCCATGCGCCATCGACCGGAACAAGTGATAGTCTGAAGGGGCCAGTTCTGGCGAATATGGCACGTGCGGTAGCAGATCCCATTCCAGTGTTTTTACGGTGTCCTGGACGATGGAACTGCGATGGCACGGAGCGTTGTCGCGCTGCAATATCATGCATTCGTGTCTCGTGTCCCGTTCTGGCCTTTTTTCGAGAAATGCGTCGTTCAAATTTATTAGTTGTTGTCGGTAGCGATGCCCATTGACAGTTTCACCTGGTTTCAGCAGCTCATAGTACACGATTCCTCTCTGGTCCCATCAAACGCAGAGCATTGTCTTTTTTCCGAAGCGATTTGGCCGTGCCGTCGATGTTGACGCTTCGCCAAGTGAAAGCTACGATTTTCTGTATTTGGGATTCTCGAAATATATCCATTTTTCATCGCCAGTAATAATTCGATGCGGGAAACTCTTTCTCTTCTGCCGCAAAAGCAAAATTTCGGAAGTGGCCCTTCAATTTTCCATTTGTCTCTCAGTTAACTCATGCGGCACCCACTTTCCTTCCTTATGAATTTTTCCCATGGCGTGCAAACGTTTCGAAATACATTGCCGAGTCACATTTAATGCGTCGGCAAGTTGATCTTCTGTTTGAGTATCATCTTCATCCAACAACGCTTGCAGATCGGCGTCCGCAAATGTTTGCGGTCTTGCCGAGCGCTCCTTGTCCCCAGTCTCAAAATCGCTACTTCTGAACCGCTTGAACCAATCTTCATACGTTGTTTTTGATGGTATATGTTCGCCATAGGCCTCCTCAAGTAACCGACGTGCTTCACTGCTGTTTTTTTTTAGGTTAAAGCAGAAAAGCAAATGCGTTTTATTTCGCACAAACTTCGACATTTTCGAGGTTAGAAAAAATGTCGTTGTGTTGCGATATTTGTTTATATTACGACTGGGTATTCTTAACAGATGTCCAAGCTATAAAGACACCTAATGTAAAACCTGTATGCCAACTACATGTGTCGCTAGCGCCATCCATGGGTGAAACCCGGGAACTTAGTTGCGCACCTAGTACATCTGGCACCAACTTTGAAAACTGCGTTTCGAGATAATCGCGTTTGAATCGCTTCCAGTCAACGAATTTTTTTTTTTATTCCTAAACATACCTCAATGTACATATTCTCCAATAAAAAAAAACCCGGATCCAATCGAAATATTAGTTTTTGAGATAAAAATTCCCTAAGTTTACCTGTGTTTCTCGCGGTTTACTCAGGTACCTCCCCTAAACGAGAGCTCGTATAAAAATATTTGGCAAACAGCTCCGAAAGCCTACTATAACGGTGCATCAATTGTCAAAATTGCTGCACATACTGCCGCATGTACTTTTAATAAAGGTACAACAGCGTATTTGCTGATAGTGCAGGAATTGGATATCTGCAATCGCCGAAATCGCGCTGTATACCGCGAGATCCGAGCGCATCTATCTAGCCGAAATTCGCACTCAAGAGGACACGCGCGAAGGAAGAATTGCTCGCAAAGACAATCATCTTCCCATGAAGCTGCAATTGCTGCCGAGGGTACCTTATATGGCTCCAGAATTTATGACTAGAGGCAAAGTAAAAAATTCTCTACTTAAATGTAGCAGCAACACACTTCAAACTTTAAGGGGCACCACTAGTGTGACTGCCCAAAAAAGGTGTTTTTCGGGAATTTATTGAAAAAAAAGTATTGCATCGAATGTTTCGGTATTTCGAGGAGGTCACTTAATTTATTCCGATGCCCAGGAGTCGCATCACACCCACTATACGTCTATTTACTTTAAACGCATTCCCAATGATAGGTTCAGAATTAATGTCCGAAACACCGCGTTCACACATCACAGCAATTTGAAATTCTAAGCCCCGCAGACTTGCTCGATTAAAAGTGACATTTTTTTTACATATTTTGCACATCACTAAATTGCTAATTGCAGAAAAAACCGAAACAAAGTGAACAATGCAATACCCATGAGTTGGATTAATCACAATTTCTTCGTCGATAGTACGTAATAGTTTTCCAGCAGACGTTTCGGTGGACTGCTCGAACGTGTGTTGATTTCCCGTAAACTTTCATTTTTTCGAAATTGATCTACGCGTAGGATGATCATGGGAACCTTTTCCATTGGAATACCGAGGTTTTCACTCATTTTTACTGAGATAGACTGCGATGTGCTCTGTAGAACGGTTACAAGAAAACTAAATAAGTCGTTCAAATATACCTGCGTCGAGCCGTTGCAAAACACATGTGACCGGCAACAATGTACGAAAGATTTCACAGGCATATGTACAACCATATATACACCCCTCTATATACATAAATATATGTTTACCTGCATGTCGAGAGTAGCGTCCCTAATACTATTATAATATTTACGATGCCGACAGAGCCCCGATAACAACTCGGGTACGGCCCTTCAGCTCACGCACGTTTCTGACCGACGAAACGCTGCTCTTTAGACGGCTGTAGTTCAAGAACTATTTGAGATCCGCACTTGAAATTTTAGTATGTTATTCTTGAAGGTATAGACTATCGAAAAGTGCAAAAAAATCGATTTTTTAAAAGTGTCACGCGTTTTTCTCGAAACACTGACTTCAAAGTGGGTCGATATGGTATCTCGAGATCTACTTGATGGATTGGTTCCAAATCTCCAGGAGATACAAGGTGACGCATTTAAAAGTCGTTGACGACCTCCCTTTTTTAAATCGATCTTCATTTTTTTATATTTACGTAAAAATGACGACTTTTTCCATAAATGTTGTATACTCGAGTTTCACTTCGTCGCTACTTTGTTTAAAAAAAAATATTTAAAAAATCGACGATCATCAACGACTTGTTTTTTGGTATTTTTGAGTGATTTTTTTTAAGGCTCTCAATATTTTAAGACTTTGTGTTAAAAAAAATGCGTTTCTTTTTCACCAACCGTTTCTCAGAGAAAAAAATTGAAATTTAGCCATTTTTTTCCGGCCTCTATGTAGATGTAGCCCGTTAATACTGAGATGTTTCGTGGTGAGGGCTCAGCCCCAAATAACCATCGTCGACGCCAGGGGCGTTCTCTAACATCCCGAAGGGGACATTGTAGTGGCAAAGCAGCGAATCGAATAATGGAGGTAACGATACGCGACATGTGACGAACGCTTCGAATCGTGAATAAGACGAATCCACACTCAGACAAATCGATAGTGTGGTGAATCATAATCTACCCACGAGCGCCACCAGCCGAGGACTCGACTTCGCCATCAAAGTGGTTGGAAGATTATTTTCCCCGAAACCGAGAAGGACCCCGACCAGTTTTCATTGGCCTTGAAAGGTCAACTGAGCGCTAATGGCATCAGTACGGACTTATTTATTCCGAGCTTATTCAACATTTTAAAGGTCTCTATTGTGCCTGGTACTTGCTTAACAAACAGAACGGGAAGACGTGGAAAGAGTTCCCACGAGCTTTCTATCCTTGATGCAGATTTTCGCGAGAAATCAAAGCAGAGCAGAGAGGCATTTGAAATATTGATTTTGTTTATACCCGGGTAGAAATTTGAGTCGGGAAAAAGTACTGTCGCTGATCTGCCTTCCCGAGATAATATCAGGCTCTGGTCGGGCCTTGCACCCTGGAATAGGTTCGCAATGTAACGGGTCTAAGGTTAGGTCCCGATCAGCCGTTCCCTTTCTTGGGAACTGATCAGGAAAATGCGGTAAATGACCAGAAAAGTAGTAGGGAGTAGATTGGGAACTGATCAGGAGCGGGCCGGAGAACAAGCGGTATATTACCACGAAATGTCGATAAAACCATACGCAAAATTACTTTTGTTGATACATAGAGGACAAGAAAAATGAAATAAAATTAACGTCGGCGTCGTACTATAGAAATTAATAATTCACTGTGATAATACAATTACATGTATTGTAATTATATCCTCCATTATATTAGCACATAATTTTCGTCGACTATCATAATTTATTCTTTATATTATTCTGATAACCGACCTAAGACTGTGGACCGAACGGGAGACGGGGGAGGTGAATTTTTACCTGACCCAGTTCCTAACGGGCCATGGATACTTTCGAGGTTATCTACATAACATGAAACGAGTACGGACGCCGAACTGTAAATACTGCGGACACATACGGGACGACGCAGAACACACGTTTTTTACGTGCGACAGATGGACGCCACGCAGACAACTGGAACAGAGGACCGGACACATCACGCCCGACAACATAGTCGGGCTGATGTTACGAGACGAAGACCAATGGACAGCCATTGCCACTTTCATCGAGGCAGTGCTGAGATGTAAGAAAGATGATGGATGTCTGGAGTACGAATGAGGGGACGGATACGTAATTGGGGTAGACGGTAACAAACGAAACGAGACGGACGATGGACAGGACCCGCGTGGGTGAGGTTATACTAACGTGTTGCCACCCCGCTGGTATATAGTGGAGGGGGATTGTTTAGTCAGTATATCACCATTCCGACATACGAGATCACCGGCATGTGTGGGAGTCCGACACACGAGAGGGTCCTTGGACTCTCTTACGGTGCGTAATATGCATTTTAACCCCGGCCTTAAAAAAAAATTACATTCTATTATTAATATCTTTGATGATGCAAAAAGTATTATTTAATAATAGTTTGGTATTTAATATTCAGGAAATCTCAGTGTTCTGCCCAGGAAAAGATTTTGTGATATTCCTGGTCTGTTCCACGAAAGAGCCCGGTTAGGTAAATCGGACGAGGCAAGCCAGGCCTGGACCATACGTCAAGTCAGGAATGCCCGGTCACATTTCTGCACGGGTATCTAGGTACGACGGGTTCTTGTATTACATCAACGAACACAGTTACGTCTGCCGTAGATCGCTCGGAACGCAGAGAGAACTGCGTCGTAGACTAGCGAGAACCGAGCTTAATTATTTGCGTGAAGACACTGACGACAACAGCAACGACTGCCCAACCATCACAGAGGGCAGATTGTGATGATATGGCAGCAGTCTTGTGCAGTATCGAAAAGTCCCCCGGTCGGAAAAAATACATATTCGCCGTACAAACCGATATCGCCGGCTAGACAGAGACTTGGCAGTAACCTCACCCGCTCTAACTCTTAATAGTCACACTGGGTTCACGGGACCCAAACAAATTATTTTGATGCCGCACAACTTTTTTTTTCCAATAAAACATACATTTTTTTATATGCGTAAGCGTTTCATTCTTTCCTTCTAAATCGCACCTACGTTGGATGAAATAAATATACTTTTTGAAAAGTCCACAGAAACCGCTATGTCTATTTCAAAGTACATTGTTTCCAGATTAAAAAACCATTTTTTAATTTATTTTTTCGTCAATAATTACAAGAGATACAGCAATTTAAAAAAAAAGTCATTTATCACGTTTTTTTTTGCATAATTTTTTTTGCATATTTAAAATTTAATTTTCGATTTCTAACCAATATCCTTGTATTACACAACCTCCGACCCGAGCAAAATGTTTTGTTACAATTGTGGCAAAATAGGGCACAGTTCACGCTTTTGTACTGCCGAAGGGCGGGGGGGGGGGTGGTATATCTGTCGGACCACGGCCCATGTGAACAAGGAGTGTCCAAAACACTCGGGATACGAGCAGGCCCGGCAGTAAACAAATCTCAAGCAACTGTGATAGAGGGCCGAAATGAGACGACACAGTGAACTGAAAACGATAGACCGCGAACTAATTATCAAGTGGTCGAACCAATTGGAAAACTGCGAAATTCAGCGATTTACCTCGGGTAGAGCGGGGTTAGCGGTCTTGGAAGTAAAAGGGAATAGCCCTTCAATAACAATAAACGCACTGAACGAATTGTCAAGTAATTCGGAAATATCGAACGACGATTTTGACCCTACCCAACAAGCCATAGCTACCGAAACCGATGGGGATGCGACCCACTTGATGATCGTCACAGCGTACGCCAGACAGGATGACACTGGGGACCTTAAGTTAAAACGTAGGGTGGAAACAAAAAATTAAAAACGTGGCGACCCGCCGCTCTAATCCCACAGCCGTCCATCGTCAGTTACGCGCCTTATGCCTAGATTTACGCACACACACACAGACACACACACGCGCGCGCACACATTCACACAGGCTCATAATGGCTAGCGTGTGTTACACACCCTAGCCAATATGCAGGGGATGTTGTAACATCCCCTACAGAGAAGCTGTTTATCTGTTGAGTTATGTAAAGTGCATTTTCCGGTTTCGTGTGAAGCACTACACTGACATTTTAGCTGACATTTTCTACGTACTTTACACACTGTAATCTCGGCCACCTAACCACATTTAAATGGAATTGATATTTACGTCGGATATAAATTGTTACGGCATTTATAGCTATTGTTTTCGTAATTAGGTGGGTAATTGCTAGGGATGTGCGGGTAGCAGAATTGGTCAGGTCGCGTCCCGACTTTGGGTAATTGGACTTTGATTCGGATCGAGTACCCGAATTTTTCGAGTACCCGTGATCGGCCGGGTATACTCGAACTTTCTTTATGATGGTTAAGGATGGTGAGACGTATCCGGGGATACGTCTCAGACGTATCCGGGGATACGTCTCACATCAGGTACTCGATGAGCCATGTTCCTGGAACAAAATTTCGTTTCGTAGTAGATAGCGGCACGAAAACGTACTGAAACGGTCGAAATAGAATCCAGCTTTATGTTCTCTACCCTACGCCGATAGGTTGGAGATCAAAAGAAATTACAGTAATTCATTTAATAACATTAATATTTTTATTATGTGTATATTGACAATTTTCTGCGGCAAACTTCTTTCAAGGCACTCGCATTTCAGGAAATATCGAGATATTTGAATGGCGGAAAACTGAATAAAAGCAAGTCTTCGTCGAATTTTCATTAATTATATCTAGTGCTAATTGGTAATTTCGGCGATTCTTTGTTCCTAATTCAATTTTTTTGTTATTTTTTAATTTTTTGCCAGAAAAAAAACTTATTTTTCAAACGCTGACCCACCCAGTAAGTTTTTCTGAAGTGTTCAGTGCCAACTGAACTTTTTGGGTTTTTTCTTTAATTAAAACCGACGGTAAAAAAATCAAAACGTTAAGGCGATTGCCATAACAGAAGCTATTAATTGTAAATTTTTTCCTTTCGCACACTTTTTAGTGATGCCAAAATGCAACTTTCCCGCGCTATTACGATGAGATCTGCCAAAATTGACCTTTTTCACTCCGCCCTAAACACGCACACACACACACACAAACTCAGGTGGGTGATGTCCTTTTTAGGACGTCTCCTCCACGGAGAAACCCAACTCCGACTGGAGCGCGTCCCCGGATAGCGGATGGAGGAGGCCCCCACCGGAAGCTCCGGTTGTGTCGGAGCGACTGGCGGACTGGAGCGAAATAAAATAACTTCCGCGGACAAAAAGTGGTGCGAAGGGGAAGGACGCCCCCAAAACAAACCTAGGGGAAGGAACCCCGAAAATAAACCAACTATGTATAGCAATGAAAGTAAAGAAATCACCGAGGCCTCAATCACCAGGGTAACAACCCCGCAACCGGTTCTGATCGGGTGCACGACTTGGCCCGTACGAGTGAAGATATTGCAATCAGTGTAAACCAGAATGAAATGATGAAGTTTGTGGAGAGGCACGGAAAGACGCTGGAGAGCCGGGCCTCTTTTATTCAGCAGAAGAAAAACCTCCACAAAGAGATCCATTGGTGGGTTCCATAAGCCAAGCGAAATCGACTCTCACTAACAAGGAGAGGAACGATGAAGTCATGGACGTGGACGGCACCTCGACGCCGTGGCGAGTAAGCAAGGCGAAGACGAGAAAGCACCTGTGTGAAGTTGGCAACCGACTTTACAGAACGTATTTTTTTTCCGCTTTCGTTTGTACTCGATTTGTACCCATTTGTACCGCCATAAACGTCGTTTGTACCTTAAGGGGGAAAAAGTACGAGGGTATGGAAAAATGGACCGCAACCCATTTAGAGCTAAACGATTTCAATAAACGCGATTGAAAAGAGAATCATTTGTACCCGTTTGTACCGTTGAACATTTTTTATTTATTTATTTTCAAATTTTTTTTGGAAAAATAAATTTCGATTTTTTTTTTCATTTCCGTTCGTACCGACGAGTATATCGTTCGTACCACCTAGGAATTGTTTCTACCCATTCGCATCGGTGAGTATATTGGTTCTACCACCGTGTAACCGTTTATATATACTATACCATTTGTACCACCGAGAAAACGTGTGTACCCGTCTGTACTATCGAGCAATCGTTTGTATCCGTTCGTATCCACGAGTATATCGTTTGTACCGCCGAGAAATCGTTTGTACCCGTCTGTACTATCGAGCAATCGTTTGTACCCGTTGGTATCGACGAGTATATCGGTTGTACCACCGAGAAATCGTTTGTACCTGTTAGTATCGACGAGTATATCGTTTGTACCACCAAGACAACGTTTGTACCCGTCCGTACTATCGAGCAAACGTTTGAACCCAATCGTACTGACGAGTATATCGTTTGTACCACCGAGGAAACGTCTGTACCCATTCGTACTGACGAGCATAACGTTTGTACCTCCGAGAAATCGTTTGCTTGGGTTACTGCCACCGAGCAATCGTTTGTCCCCCTTCGTACCAATGAGTAAATCATTCGTACCAGCGTTTAATCGTGCGTTTCGGTCCATACTGACGAGTACATCGTTTGTACCACCGAGCAATCGTTTCTACTTGTTCGTACCAAGGAGTATGTCGTTTGTATCGCCAAGCGTAAGTTTCTAGCCTTTCATATCAACGAGCATCAAGAGTTGTACTCGTCCTACGTAGGAGCATATTGTTTGTACCTGTTTGTAGTCGATTTTTTTCTCATTTACACTCTGTATTTTCGCCTCCTTGAAGGCCCAAACTAAATTAAGCTTCTTACCGTAAATGAGGTCCGATTAAAATGAAAATAAAAAATCAACAAAAAACTTTTTTTCCGATTCCAACGGTAAAAACGGAAACAAACGATTCCCTTGCAATGGCGTATTTAAAAATCATTAAGCTCTCAATGGGTTACGGCCCATTTTTCCATATCCTCATACTTTTCTCCCTCTTAAGGTACAAATGAAATTTAAGACGGGACAATCAGGTACAAACGATATACTCGTTGGTTCGAACAGGTATAAGTGATTTCTCGGTGGTACGAACGATATACTTGTCAGTACGAACGGGTACACATGATTGCTCGATAGTACAGACGGGTACAAACGTTTTCTCGGTGGTACAAACGATATACTTGTCGATACCAACGGGTACAAACGATTGCTCGATAGGACAGACGGGTACAAACGATTGCTTGATATTACAGACGGGTACAAACGATTTCTCGGTAGTACAAACGATGTACTCGCCAGTACGAATGCGTACAAACGATTGCTTGACATTACAGACGTGCACAAACGATTTCTCGGTGGTACAAACGATATCCTCGTCAGGACGAATGGGTACAAAAGATTCCTCGATGGTACAGATGGGTACAAACATTTTCTCGGTGGTACAGACGATATACTCGTCGATACCAACGGGTAAAAACGATTGCTCAATAGTGCAGACGGGTACAAACGATTTCTCGGTGGTACAAACGATATACTCGTCGATACGAACGGGTACAAACGATTGCTCGATAGTACAGACGGGCCAAACGTTTTCCCGGTGGTACAAACGATATACTCGTCGATACCAACGGGTACAAACGTTTTCTCGGTGGTACAAATGATATACTCGTCAGTACGAACGGGTACAAACGATTTCTCGATAGTACAGACGGGTACAAACGATTTTTCGGTGGTACAAACGATATACTCGTCAGTACGAATGGGTACAAACGATTCCTCGATACTACAGCCGGGTACAAATGATTTCTCGGTGGTGCAAATGATATACTCGTCGATACAAATGGGTACAAACGATTGCTCGATAGTACAGACGGGTACAAACATTTTCTCGGTGGTACAAACGATATACTCATCAGGACAAATGGGTACAAACGATTAATTACCGGTACGAACGGATAAAAACGATATACTCGTCGATACCAATGGGCACAGACGATTGCGCGATAGTACAGACGGGTACAAACGATTTCTCGTCGGTACAAACGATCTACTCGTCAGTGCAAATGGGTACAAACGATTCCTCGATAGTGCAGACGGGTACAAACGTTTTCTCGGTGGTACAACCAATATACTCGCAGTATGAATGGGTACAAATGATTTACCCGTCCGTACGCACGGGTAAATACGATTACACGGTGGTAGAAACGATATACTCGCTGACACGAATGGGTAGAGACAATTTCTAGGTGGTACAAACGATATACTTGTCGGTACGAGCGGAAATAAAAAAATTTAATGAAAATCGAATTTTTTTTTCTAAAAAAAAAGTTGAAAAAAGTTTGAAAAAAAAAATGTTCATCGGTACAAACGGGTACAAAGGATTCTCTTTTCAATCGCGTTTATTAAAATTGTTTAGCTCTAAATGGGTTGTGGTCCATTTTTCCATACCCTCGTACTTTTTTTCCCCTTAAGGTATAAACGAAATTTAAGGCGGTACAAATGGGTACAAATCGAGTACAAACGAAAGCGAAAAAATGCGTTCTGTAAAGTCGGTTGCCAACTTCACACAGGCCGAGAAATCGGGGTACACCGACGTCGACCGAGGGAAAGGAGCAGAGGAAGCACCTGGAGGAGCCATTGTCTGGTCAACCCGAGGAGAAGGGAGGCGACACATCAGAGCAGAAGTGGCAGACTGCGAGAACGAAGAAAATATTCCGCAAAATATCCCAGAAGCAGCCGCAGAAACCTCGCGAACGGCCGACTCTGCCCAACGCTCTCGTCATCCACAAAAAGGGTGCCCCGAGCCATGCGGAGATCTTGAGTCGTATAAAGAAGGATCCAGCGATCAAGGATGCAGGTAAATGCGTCCAACAGGTATGCAGAACGAACGCGGGCGATCTGCTAATCGTTCTGAATAAGGAGAGCTCAGCCAAGGCACCGAAGTTGCGAAACCAATTCGAAGGTGTTCTTGGTGAGTCAGCAACGGTCCAGGAAGTTGATCTGGATATCAAGGACCTGGAAGAGGACGCGACGGAGGAAACATCGGCGGCCTTGCAGAGAGTCTTGGATCCGGACTATCAGCCACGGAGCACTCTCTTAAGTCTCTGCGTAAAGCATATGGCAAGACTCAGACCGCGGTAGTACGACTGTAATACTACTCAATGCAGGTTGTAATACAGGTTGTAATACTCAACGACGGATGTAATACTACTCAATGCAGGTACAAAGCCCACTTTTGTTAAAGGAAAAGCCTCCTCTATAGTAGACCTCACTTTTGTGAGTAGTAGCCTGGCGAGAGGGAACCAGTGCCACTGGGTAGCCAATGATATCTACACTTAAAGTGATCATCAAGCGATCCTCTGGGAGATTCGCGAAGATTCGCAGAACAGCGAAGGCACCGAAGACAAACGAGAAGGGCTGGAAAGCGAAAATGTTTGACGAGGACTTGTTTCGTGAAACTTTTGAGACCAGTCCCCTCGCAGCGGAAAGTGCAACCGAAAAGGTCGAGGTGGTCATGCAGAGGGTAACCGAAGCATGCGATGCCACAATGCCACGGAAACGTGATGTCGACTTCCGACCTGCGGTACACTGGTGGAACGAACAAATTGCCGGCCTCCGAAGGGAGTGCCATAGAACTCGCCGTCGAGCGCAACGAGCTCGAGACAAACGCCCGTCCTTGATTTGGAAGAACAGCACAGGGAGGCGCGCTTGAAGCTTAAAAAGGCTATCAAGCAGAGTAAAGCTGAAAGCTGGGGCGAACTGATCAGCAAGGTGGAAGATGTCCCGTGGGGCAGGCCGTACAAAGTGGAATGACTCGGCTGTAAAGCCAGCCAATGCCATCGCCTGCGGACGCAGCCCTGCTGGAAAAGATTGTCACACATCTGTTCCCTGAGCAACCCGAAGAGCACTACCAGCTCGAGAAGGACGTCGACGAGGACATCCCACCCATTACCGAAGAAGAGCTTCTTACGGCGACTGCCTAGGTAGGCTACAATAAAGCCCCGACATGGATGGGATACCAAACATCGCACTCATAGCAGCGATCAAGTTGGCACCGGCAATATTCAGGGACATGTACAATGTATGCCTTAAGGATGGAATCTTCCCGGACAAGTGGAAGTGGCAGAGGCTAGTGCTCCTCCCGAAAGGGAAGAAGCCATCGGACGAACCTTCATCCTATCGTCCGGTCTGTATGCTGGATACCGTCGGAAAGATCTTCGAGCGCAGCATCCATAACAGGATTAAGAAGGTCGTTGATCCTCTACAGGCGGAGGGCCAGTTTGGCTTCAGAAAGGAACCCTCTACTCTGGATGCCATTAACACAGTGGTGAAGCAGGCACAGAAGTCGACTGCGGGTAAACGATGGCCGAGAAGGTCCAAGAAGTACTGCGCAGTTGCCGCTTGCGACGTCAAAAACGCCTTCAATTCGGCGATCTGGAAGTGTATCATGGATGCCCTAAAAGGTGTACCATGGTATCTACGGAGAAGAGTGGCGAGTTACCTATGTAATAGGTGGCTCATGTACGACCCAGAAGATGGACCAGATACGTGTAGGGTGACTGGAGGAGTTCCTCAGGCCTCTGTACTCAGACCGCTTCTGTGGATCATCATGTACAATGCTCTGCTGCTATTACAATTGTCGAGAGAAGTGTCCATCGTAGCGTTCGCAGATGACGCGGCGCTGATTGTCATTGGCAAATCCCTGGAGCAAATTACTGCACTCTTCGGCGAAGCTTTCGCCAAGATAAAGGAATGGATCTCTTCTGTTGGACAGCAGCCTGCAGTCCACAAAACAGAAGTACTCCTCGCATCCAGCAGGAAGGTGACGGAAACGGTGACGCTCCGTATTGGAAACGACGAAATCACATCCCAACCGTTAATTCGGTACCTGGGTGTGATTCTCTACGGAGGCTGAACTTTAAAGAGCAAACTGAGCAGATCAGCAGAAAGGCCTCTATGGCGGCTACTACACCCGGCGCGGCTCATGCCTAATGTCGGTAGCCCCAGACAAAAGAGGAGGAAACTATTGTCATCAGTGACAACCTCTGTGCTCATCTATGGCATCCCCATATGGGCTGATGCACTGAAAATCCAGGAGTACCGCAGGAAGATTGCCGCAGCGTATCGCGTCAGCGCTTTGAGGGTAGCCTGTGCATTTCGCACTGTCGCCAAGGACGCTATCAATGTTATCGCGGGAATGCTGCCCATTGAGGTGCTCTCCGAGGAGCGTAGATCGATGTACCAGCAGTAGGGAGCTATAGACCCCAGCTATGCAAGGGCCGAAGTGAGAGCAACCAGACTCAACCAGTGGCAGACGATGTGGGATGCCTCTACCAAGGGAAGGTGGACACACCGACTAATCCCGAAGGTGGAGATATGGATGAACCGCCTACATCAACTATTATCTCACTCAAGTGATCTCATGACACGGCTGCTTCCGGGCTTATCTCTATAAGTTTAATTATGAAGATTCCGCGGACTGCCCAGCATGTGTAGCAGTCGAGGAGAACGCTGAACATGCATTGTTCCAATGCCCACGTTTCAGTGCCTCCCGCGCGATAGTCGAGGATCAGCTGGAGACACGCATCACCTCGGACAACCTGATAGAGTTGATGCTGAAGTCAGCAGACCCATGGGCAGCGGTATCGTCTTATGCTGCCGCAGTAATGAAGGAGTTGCGACGTGCAGAACGCGCGAGGAAGAAGACGACGCCAGAAAACCAGGCAGCCATAGACGAAACGAGCGCCAAGAACCCCTATATCACTCATAAAATTTCGAGAGGAACGGGGGATGTAAGGTCGTCTGACAACACTGCAGAAAGTGCTACGGCTAAGGCCTCTCCCGTGATGTAATACCTAGCGGTCGTCTCGCGGGAGAATTTATAAGGCCGCAGAGGAACAGGGGTTTTTAGTCAGTGCAAGTCCGACACACGGCAATTATTTGCTACGGTGTGGAGACACCATGCATCCTGCTCGATTGATTGATGAAAAAATGGAGAAACACATTCACCGAATTGATGATCAACTCTCAAACGATGACCTTTTAACGCGATGCTTCGGCTGTCACACGTAAAATTGCACCGAGTCGTTCAACTGCCGCCTACATGGCTGCAGGTATGTTCAACGAAGGGTATTCAGCGATTTTGAGTACCACGCAGTTGCTCAATTTGAGTATTGGCCAGCAGTGAAAAATGTTTGCTGATTTCGCTGACGCGCAACCGATCGAGAGGGATGACAGGCGCCACTCATATAGCAGCAAGGAGATACGTACAGCTCGTAGACTAGACCAAAGTCATCTGAACGAGTACTCTGAAGAAGCTGTAGGACTTCTGTATGGACCAGGAATAGCTGATAAGCATATTATTAGTGTAAGTAAGCAAAAATTCATATTTCCCCCTATTGAAAACTTTAAAGTCCATTTTCTACAGTTTTTATTTTCACGATTTTTCCAAATTGACGGGCGTGATTGCAAAAAAAACTAAACGACCTATTGAATCAAACTGAAGTTTATTTTCTTCAGTATGAAAATCTCTTCTACGTGAATGAAAAAAATCGTTGCAAGAGTCTTTTTAAATAATTTTTATAGCACGTTAAAGTGTTTTTCAAGACATTTTTTTTAACCTGAGAAAAGTTATAACTTCACTATTTTTTCAGGTAATTCTTAATTCACCCGGAAGAAAAATATATGACAACTGAACATTTATTGGTTTTTTTGTTTCAGTCAAGAATTACGAGCTGCATTTTCCCCGCCGATTGGGGACTGCAGTGGCAAGACACACATGGAATAGGCTGATAATTCTGCAATCATTGATTGTTCCATGTTGAAATGTTTTTTTTATACATTTCAAATATACAGGAAAAGACACCTCAATGATTACTAGGCTCACTTGTTTTTTTTTTCCTTCTAAAAGAATTCCCGAAAAAACGCTTTTTTGGACCTTCTAATTCAGGCTCTGGCCTTAAAGGGTAAGGCCACTGTAGACATTTTAAGAAATCTATTTTTTTTTCTTAAAATATGCCTTAATGTCTTCAAAATGACACACTCGAAGGGTTAAGGTGGGAAAAATGTGTAAATACTTCTACTTTGAATTTTCGCGCAGCCCCTTATAGTCCGATGCAATCGTCTTTTATGATCACTACGGCGCACTATGGCAAAAAGGTAAATAGCACCAGGCGAGGAAAGTATTTTATACCTCAAAGGACTTTCAAATAGTTTCTCCTGAATTACCTACAGATGTCGTTATTTTTCACCCACACACAAAAAAGTCTGTGTAGCGTCAGTTACGCACCGTTCGGCATTCAAAAATGCGACAAATATTTCCATTCGTGTATATAACGACGGCCTTCCATCAAGTATGCACATAATGGATGCTATGGGCATGAAAATAGGGCCTAACAGCTATAATAAGTGCCTGAAGGTGGACGAGCAACACATCAAGCATGCAGAGCAATCGTTATCTAACGCTGCAAAAATGGCGCAGATCGCTTTGAAAGTGTACAGAAAAGAAGAGCTCGAGCCGGACGTTAATTTGGAACGCTAATATAAAAGGTATATAAAATTTATCAATGATTTTTCCGTACCGAAAATTTTAAACGCATTTTCCTCGAAGCTACATTTTTAAAGTCGGCTGGATTCATAACTCGAACCTTGACCGATTGACTTGAAATTTTAACTGTATATTCACAATTATATTCTGCATAGAAGTACGTAGGATTTTCTCGATATATTACATAGTTTTTTTTACAAACAATTTTCGGACGATGTTTTTTTTTTGAGAATTTTGAACTTATATTTCAAAAACGCGCTGTTTTTGAAAAAATCGATATATAAAAAAAATCCACCACCATTAAGGGCACCAGGAGTGTACAAGATACCCTGCTCATGCGGTAAAATGTACATAGGAGAAACCGGGAGGAAGATCAGTACACGGATCAAAGAACACCAACGGTGTATCAAATATGGCCATATTACACAATCAGCGCTGGCCGAACATTGGATGGAGACTGGTCATGCCATTCAGTTCGACAAAGCCCAAAGTCTGGCCCCATCAAACAGCTATTTTTCCAGGAAACACCGAAAAGGCTTGGAAATTTGAAAACATCCGGACAATCTAAACAGAGATGGAGGATATCACGTCAATCCTATTTGGCACACCGTCCTCCCGCTTTTTTAATTGACCAGCTGATCAATTAAAACATCTGATTAGCTGGTGCAGCGATCTGAAACGATGACTGCAACTATATAAGGAATACCTGAGACACTAGAGCTTCAGTATCGGAGCTCTCAGCCCTGATGATGCAGATTGTAACGTTTGCGAAACGTCGGCACAACGCTGATCCTCAACACGGCCTCCATCCGGAAGCCACATACTCTTCTCAATAGTTTATACAGTTTATGATATGTACAATAAAGGACCTTTTTCAGAATTTTGATTTATCCCATTGTCCCGCTAAAAAAAATCCCAAAATATACTTATTTTTTTCCCCGCTACAGTGGCCTTACCCCTTCATATCGATGACGAGTATAACATAAAAACGTGTATTATCGAGGGTGTCGAGGGTAGGGGCCGCCGAAAAGGCGGCCACATGAGGTTGGAGAAAAAATATCCATCTTAACGATTCGCAATGTTGATAATTTGTTTACTTCGTTCGTTGGCAGCAGCCCTCGTGCACGCGGCACGGGCAGAATACGCACGGGTGACTTACATACAAAAAGGCAGAAGGTGAGACAGATTAATGGATCAGCTCAACAATTGCACTTGAGCTTACACGGCCCGCAAATGTCAGGATACCGAGAAAATGATGTCGTGTATAGTAAATGAAATCCGTTATTACCAGGATTACTTAGCACGAGACGCTGTTGCAATGGTCGTTTCCGAGTTGTTGGACTAAGAGCGGCGTAAAAAAATCTATCTTTAATGGTACGCAACGTGTCTTGAACGCCGGAGGAACGACCCGGCACACGTTGTCTGTCTTGTATTACGAACACTCGGATCATTTCGAGCCGATTCTCAATCAAAGAGGAGCGATAGGCAGTACAGGCTTTTTCACATCGTGCGATACACGATATCGTAAATTAGATCACCGATGCAAAGGAGAAAGATGTTCTCGTTGTCACGCGATACCCCCATGTGCCCCGAACTCGGAGATACGATCAGATGCGTGGTGTGAAACCCCGTTATTTTCGAGAAGACATGCTTCAAGAATCGCAGTATTGCTGAAGCGACGCACAAGCCAACTTTTTGTACGACCGCTAAACGCTGCCGTGATTGTTTTAGCACGGTAAGACCGTTAGCAAACAAAGAACCACGTGTGCGGTGAAGGGTACTGCAAAACCTGTAAATCCGATAGACCGTAGAATCATTCATGTTTAATGAGGCCTCTTGTAAAGAACAGAGATTTAATGAAAAAAAGCTATTCATCTTCTATGATTTTGAAACGCAGCAGTGTAACCCTTTGGAGGGTACCACGGATAGGCGCGTACACGAGCCGAACTCCTGCGTAGCTCAACAGGTCTGTTCAAACTGTTGCGACAACGACTCTATAGCAGAGCCTTGCAAGTTCTGCGGCGTGCATGAGTTTGTTTTCAGACATAGCCCAGTAGCTCAGCTGGTGGAGCTAGCTATGCAGGATATCAAAAGATTTTCGCATGTAATCTTAATTTCTCACAATGCAGGAAGCTTCGATGCACAGTTCATTCTACGCTATCTTATCGATGAAAAAAAGACCCAGTTGCCGTCGCTAATAATGAACGGGACAAACTTCGACATTATCACCATGCGTATTGGAAAACTCGTCTTTCTCGACACTCTACACTACTTTCATATGCCTCTGAGCAAATTGCCGAAATCCTTTGGGTTAACTGATACCCTAGCAAAAAGTACTTTCCCTCACTTATCCAATAAACCTGAAAATCAGTATTATCTAGGAGAATTGCCACTGAAGGACTTTTATTCTACCGACAGTATGCCAGCAACCGTACCCAACGATATATTCGAACCGTGGTATCGTGAATTGAAAAACGCAAATGATGTGTTCGATTTTCAAAAAGAAATTGTAGCCTACTGCAAGAATGATATTACGATATTGAGGGAGGTGTGCATGGTTTTTCGTCAAATGTTCATAGCCAGAGGGTGTGTTTGTCCGTTCGACGAGAGCACGACTATAGCGTCAGCCTGCTTTCGGATTTTCCGGAAAAATTTCCTCAAAGATGACCCGATCGGCATCATACCGAGAGGGGGCTACAGATGGGCCAATAATCAATCGAGAAACGCAGTTTCGTGGCTCATATGGATGGAATATTCCCTAGGGCAACGGATTATTCACGCAAGTCGATCGCGTGAGTTCAAGTTACCTCAGAATATAATGGTAGATGGTTACTACGAAGCCCATGGTGCGATGCATGTTTTACAGTTCCGTGTATGCTACTAGCATGGGTGTCCGCGCTGTTTTCTGCCAAAAAGAGGTCAGATACAGGGTGACGGTGCATTTATGAACGAACGTAATGAGAAAACGATAGCTGTAGCTTATAAGATGCAGAATAGCGGGTACTCACTGACGGAGATTTGATTTGCGAGTATGATCGTATGCTTGAAACAACTGTGCAAATTAGTACTTTCGTACGGAATCACGCTTTAGTTACAGTGGAGCCTCTTAACCCGCGGGATGCTTTTTCGGAGGATACACAGAAAATATGGTTACGCTCTACGATATAAAGGATGCTGAGCAGATACGATACGTCGATGTGTGTTCTTTATATCCGTATATTTGTAAATACGGTAAATATCCCGTGGGTCAGCCGAGAGTATTCGTAGGTGATGAGTGTATGGAGTTAACAGAACCCAGTAACAGCGATCTCACGACAGTCGAAGGTCTCGTTAAGTGTACAGTGTTACGGCGGCGGAATCTTTATCATCCGGTGCAACCGGTGCTTATGCCAGACTCTGCTATATAGATCTCATATATGTTTTTATCTGGTCGCGGGTACCAAGGCGAGTTGGCAGCGTGAAACCATATCTTAACATATATGATGTGATATATGAGCAGGCACGTTCACATAAAATTCTATCCCACCAGATACGATACCAAACCTGGAAAATATACGAAGTCTTATCACTCATACCTTATCGTATATGCTCTTCAGTTGTTCACACATGAAAACGTCTAAATATATGAAACGATATATGAGGATATGAGACGATATCCGATCAGATACGGCACCTCACCCAACTGTATTATATGTGATCATGTGAGTTAATATAATATTGTTAATTATTAACACGTCAAGTGGTGAGGTGTTAATAACCCCACTCTATATATGTACACATTTCAATATCTTCATGACTGCTCCAATAAGGTTTGATCTGTTTCAACAGGGTAAGATTTGCATTTATATAGTCGGAGTCATACCTGGTCTGATAGTTAGGATAAACTATGATTCTATCATATGGGCAGGTCTATTGTTCATAGATATCCAGGTCTACTGGGATCCAGGGTATTTTATTCTTATACGTTCAGATCTGGTCCGGTAGGATCAGATCTGTCTGACATGATCAGATCTGTTCCAATAAGATTAGATCTGTCTGACATGATCAGATCTGGTCCAACAATATCAGATCTTGCCTGGGGATTCGATCTGCTCAGACCTGCTGCGATATGGACGGGTCTGCTCTCAAAATGATAAAAATGGCTTTGATATAATCATACATGCTCAGATATAAGCATACATGATCTGTCATGACACAACATGATCAGACCTGGCCATTTTTCTTGTCTGATCATATCTGATTCTACAGATATGATTCAGATACATTCAGATATATTCAGATATGAACTTTTTTCCCGGGACGCGTAATGGAGCGAGGTGGTTCACTGCTTTGTAAAAAGCACGTTGCAATATTGCGAGCTCAATAAGGAGCAACGCCAGGCTGTTTTACGTAAACCAGACCCCGGCATCATCCGCTGTATTTGTGAGTGTGTCTTGAACGTTCTTTGCGGCAACGTACCTCTGAAGGCCGATCAAAGAAAAAAATTACGTCGGCACGCTCCCGTTCTCCGTCGTTTAGCCTCAAAAACAGGCTGCTGGAAGAATAAGAAACGATTCGTTGTTCAGAGTGGTGGGTTTCATCCTCTCTTACTAGCACTAATCCTAGGCACTGTTCTATCGAGTTTGATTGGTGGTCGTGGACAATGGAACACGCAAGAAAAATGGTATTCGTGCCTGAGGCAGCTGGGCAGCTGGGTGCATAAAGTCATTGGCAACAGGTTTTTATTACGAACACGTCTCAAATGCGCCCATCGCAAGGAATTGATGCTACGCTGACTATGTTGGACACGGCGATGAATGAAATTTTGAATTTTAATGCCTACAAGGACCAGGAGGAGAAGTGGGCTGCATACTTGAGTGTACTATAACGTTATCTCCATTTTATCAATTACGTCAAAGCTCAGCATTACCGCACGCTTATGGAGAATAAACAGGCTAATTGTGATAAACAAGAAACATGTAATGTCATGAACGTTTCCGTCATAATTGAGAGTGCACTGGCTAAATTTCGCATCAAAGAGAAACTGCTACTTCGTCGTTTGCGTGACGCACCACGGTGTAATTTTTTTGGGATTCTGCTGGGGTCGTGTCGCTCAGTGGAAATCAATCAAGGATTCAAATATTGTTGATCTCGTGAATGACGCAATGAAGGCACAGAAAATACCTAAAACAGCGGGGCGCAGTGCCTTTGCCCGTTTTTTTTTTTAGAACGATGCATACACTACGGGCATTCATCGGCAATGAGGCGTTGTGGATGGAGTCAAGAGCTAAATCAACATTGCGACAATCGCAGATCAGCAACAGCAATACGGGCAGCGAGGAAGCAGCCGAAATGAGTCAGTCACCGTTTTTCAGCGGCCGTGAGAACAAATTACAGTCAGATAGCACAAGGCAGAATTGCAGTGGTTATCATAATGGGAAAAGACGTGTATCCTGGGCTAGCCTCAAAATATAATCATGAAACCCTTAGAGAAAGTGTGTTTTAAGCCAGCCCATGGAGCATCGTTTTCAGGTGCTACCAAATTGTTACTCCAGGCGCGTCAGCAGAAAATTCCCAAGCTAAAGGCGCTGCAATGGCTTGGAGCACAGGATGCTTATACACAAAACACAGACCCATGCGACATCGCTTTCCGAGACGCTTTTATAACGTGCGGAACATTGATGACTTTTGGGGGGCTGATCTCGTAGATGTTCGTTCGATTAAGGATTATAAAGATGGTTATGTTTACCTCCTCGTCGTTATAGATGTGCTTAGTAAATTTGCATGGGTTCAACCTTTACGCGACAAGACCGCTGCATCTGTAGGTAAAGCGTTCGACCTCATTTTATTGAAAAAAAAAAAAAAAAAAAAAAATAGTAACGGCCGATCACCCATTTCCCCACAGACGGGCAGGGGTAAAGAATTAATCGGTGTTGCATTCCAGACTCTCTAAAAGAAAAAGAACATTCAGTTTCGTATTGCGAAAAACCCCGATTAAAAAGCGGCTATTGTAGAGAGATTCAATAGAACACTGAAAGAAAGAATGTGGCGCTACTTCACGTGTTCTAGACAAAAACGTTACCTTCACGTTCTGCAGAAAATCGTTTTAGTATACGACCATTCTACGCATAGTGGTATCAAAAAGGCTCCAGCCGTTGTGACGTTCGCTGCAGCGGTTAGGGTTTGGGATCCTAAATACAATGTGGGCGACATCGCGCGCATCAGTAGCCCGAAGGCAGCCTTCGCAAAAGGTTACGAAGGTGGATGGAGCAGCGAGCTATTCAAGAATCACCGTGTATCGTCCACTATTTACCCCGCAATATGCATCCTGCGTGATATCCACGACGAGGATATTGACGGTACATTTCATGAGGCGGAGTTATCGAGAGTGCATATGAAGAAGACTAAGACACGGGCTGTAAAATAAAGGACGAGTTTTACATTGCTTTACTGAGCAAGAGTAGTTTCAGTTAATATCCCGATAATGTGACAACACGATATATCACTCATTTACCTCCATGTGTGTCTTTCCAAGGTAGTTGGGCTGTTTCTTTAGCGGAAATACTCATAAATATGACAATTTTACATGTACCGTCCGAGGGTAAGCGGACCGTTATTAACGTCTTAACGAACATTGCAACACCTGGTGTCGATGCAGACATCGACTTTGAGGAAGATCGTGTCTCTGCGCCACCCAGCGTATACATAGTATAGTCACACTACTCGAGACTATTAACGAAATACCATGTGTTTCGGGCCACCTGAAATTTAAGTACGCCTACAATGGTTTTGTGACGGTGACGCGTATCTGTGAATCGTGTAAGAACCTGGACGACTCCTTCTACTTCTCCGATGTATTAAACAAGGTTTTAGGCTTCACTCAAGCTAAGGAAGTACTAGTCGTAGCTCAGAGAGAATATGCTGCTGAGAGACCTGCGAATCTAGCCAACAGGACTCCGATATGGTGTACGTTTATTCTGATATCTGTGAACCCTATATCACTGGAGATGCGTACATACCTTTCCTACGCGTCGTACCATCCGCTGATAACCGTAATTACGGATATGTGAAAATAAGGAGCTTCCCACCACTACGCTATGTTCCTCTATTACGCACGATTTTTCGAACAATAACCATTGATATAAGGGACGAATTTGGGGAGCCGATACCATTAAAGTACCGGACGCTGACTGTGACATTACAGTTCTAACGTAGAGATTAACTTGAACAGCTCTATAATGGATTACTATGACGAATACTTTGATATGCAAACGGAAAGTGGCGGTCGAAATGGTTATGGTGGTATCATCCATGTGCATTTCGGCTCACCGAATCAACGAGGTCACGGTATTGGGAGTTTCGTGGGAGACCTCTTTCGACGTATAATACCTCTCTTGCAACAAGGTGCTCAGACTATCGGCAAAGAGGCGCTTCGCTCAGGAATTAACGTAGCTACGGATTTCATGAATCCTGGCATGTACCCATGAGGAGCATTCAAAATGCGCCTGCGGGAGTCAGGGGAAAATCTGAAGCGTAAGGCTGAAGAAAAAACGAGTACGCTCATGAAGGGTTTAAGCTATAAAGATAGTAAAACTAATAAACTGATGCATTCTCTTGCTGAGAGCGTATCACGACACACCGGTGTGGAGAAAAGAAAGAAGACCGTGAAGTCGCGAAAACGTTCAGGCGGTGTGAAAAAAAGCGGGGCAAGAAGAAGGCGGTGAAAAGAAGAACGACAAAACCAGCCGTCAAGAGACGTAACAAGAAATCAAGAACAGTGTCGAATATTTTCGCTCGGCCTGAACTCGGAGGAATGGCGTTCCTACACGCACACTCGTGTGAGTATCTTAAGTCCGAACTTGAACGATTTACGCTACCACCGACCCAGACAACGATTGAGGGAGTACGTTCAGTGTATTACAAGCCAATCTCATCGTTGACGGATGGTTCGCCAATCGAGTTTGTCATACTGGGGCAGGGAGACGAGTACATTGATCTTGCACATACCATGCTGTGTATGCGTGTTAAGATAGAAACTCCAGACCCAAAGGTGAGGGCATTGAAGTAAGACGAGTCAATAATCTTCTGCACTCAGTCAATAATCTTCTGCACTCAATGTTCAACCAGGTCGATGTACTTTTGAATCCGAAGCTTGTGTCACCTCCCAACAATGCTTATGCACGCAGAGCGTACATTGAAACACTCTTGAATTGCGGGCCAGCTGCGAAGGCCTCGCACCTTACAAGTGTTCTATGGTATAATGGGATACAGGTGGTGAAATGGATAATACGGCGGATGCTAATAATGGTATTGTAGCCAGGCGGGCCGTATTAGGTAAGAATAGAACGGTCGATCTCCTCGGCCACTTGCACTGCGATATCTTTAATCAAAAGAGGTTTTTGCTAAACGGTGTTGAGATGCGTCTGCAGCTCGTATGAACTAATAACGCTTTTTGTCTCATGAATTCTTCGAAAAATTGCAGGATCCGTATTACAGAGGCATCGCTACTTGTACGTCGTGTTAAGATAGCACCAGGTTGCATGAGCCACTCCTGGCTCATGCAAGAGCTCTGTCCAAATCTACAGCAAAATATGCTTTGACGTGCGTCGAGGTTCAAGTGATTTCTATGCATGAAGGGGTACACGGGGATACTCTTGATAATGTCATACTTGGTCAGCTACCTAAACGTCTAATTGTCGGTTTTGACGATAATAAAGCTCTCAACGGTGAACGTGCAATGAATCCGTTCAGTTTTCAACATTACCACATTAATTATCTTCCTTTGTACGCGGATGGCTTGCAAATATCGTCAAAGCCTCTACAACCAGATTTTGTAGATGCTCATATATGCGTGGATGCATACCACGCATTATTTTTCGGTACAGGCATTCACTTTTTCAATGAAGGTAATTGCATTTCCCGTTTAAGATATCCGTGAGGTAAGTGTCCCTTTGCATTGGATCTTACGCCCGATGTCTGGGCCAGTAGTGATACTCATTGGTACCTGGCGAGGCACGGTATAGTGAGGATAGAAGTACGTTTCGCGGAAGCCCTAATGACAACAATTAATTGCATCGTGTATGCTGAATACGATAATGTGATGGAGTTGGACTCATCCAGGCAAGTGATCGTAGATTTTAGCGGCTCATGAGAGAGAAACGCCTTCCGTTTGCGTTAATCGTTTGGAGCGTGACGGCCGAAAAAGATTTTATCGTGAACATCGTTATTGATATACAAGGTATGAAGGATAGAGAAGATAAGTTTATACCTAAAGAAGTGGCTATAGTCTCTGTGCATACCAAGAACTTTGGTCATTGGATTGTAAAACCGCCCTACGCGTATGACAAATTGCCACCCTTTGTGAGGAGGCAAAACATGTGGCTAGGCGGTAATATTCACGGCATCAAATGGTCTGGAGGTGATACAACATTACAGTCACTGGAAACAAATCTGAAAAGTATTGCGACTCAAGCTACACAGATCTTCACAAGAGCCTCTGAGAAATCATCATGCCTAACTCAGCTCACAGGGTGTTCCATTATAAATCTGGAAGCTGATGATGAGGCTCCTGCATTCCTCTACCTGCCACGAAGGGGCACACGTTGTATGTATCACGGCATGCTAAATGAATAAAAATACATACAAATGCGGTCTGAACAACTCTATCATGATCAAAGCATGACTCTACCATAGCGAGTGCATTGCTTCATGGCAATATAGAACTACTACCTCGTGGCGTGTCAGTTTGTCGGAAGAGGAAAGAAAAAGCCCTTGGATCATGAACAGTCTTCAGATTTTGCTGTCTCTCCAGAACATAAAGGATCATACGGTGGGGGTGTAGCCAACAGATAATGTCCATTAGTTTAACGTGCTGTACCTAGCATGTAGCCCTAACAACACGGGCCCCGCGACCTCGGGGTCGGAGAACGCCGACCACCGCGGCGAGTATGTGCACGCACACGCTACGCCTTCCAGTTCACATTAGGAGGCAGATTCTAATGCAACTACTGGTCAAGCCGAGTGACTTTCCAACACTCTAACAACTCTGCAGGTTGCTGCCCGAGCTAATAAAAACGTAGCTCACCCGTCGGGTGCACGTAGCTGCCCTGACCAGCATGCGGCCCAACCACTGCCACCACGGAGCCAACCACATTCGGCTAGTAACCGCCCCGTAGGACGGCAGGCAAACTAGCCCCCATGGTACCAATCAGAATCATTGGTCGGATCCTCGTGCGTACGATTACTCGCACCACTTCCAATTAACGTGTCCGTGCCCACCTTGACAGTGGTCTATCAGCGCTTCGGCTTGACAGTATCGCTACTCACCGAGGTACTCGGGCCTACGCGGGCCTTCACGGATGTACCTCACCTGCCCCAGGGTGTATCCAACAGATCGCATTCCGAAGGGGTGGCCGAAATCGTCAGCATTCGTGGTTAACACCATTGCACACAAACTACCCGGGGTCCACTGGGTCGCCATGTACGTCGATCGAAATGGACACGGATGGTTCTTCGATAGTTACGGCATACCATCAATCATCCCACAACATCTCTTACGGCTCCGAAGAAACTGCACTCTTCCGCTACAACGCAACGCAGCTTCAAGGACCTAATTCACAATGCTGCGGACACTGTTGTGTTATGTTGCTTCATTATATGGCTGTTGATTTCGGTATTCACGGCTTTAGAGACGTATTTTCGAATGATTTGCAGCAAAACGATAAAATAGTTTATGAGTATTATAACGCGTATATCCATAAGTGCAGCCAATCTAAATTTAAGGGGATAGTTTCCAGTGCGAACGGTTGTGTCGGCGGAGGTTTTAGAAATAAGCAACTACAATGTATACAGTACTCCTGTTCTCGCTCTTGGTAATTATATGAAAATTAACGTTTCAAAAAATGTACTCGTGTTAATTAACTCCTATCTCATTGATTGCCACGGAAAGCATACGCGTGGTGACACGCTTTAGATCTCAGGTTTCGCTGACGTGCAATACTGCTGAGAGTATAGTCGTGTAATCAACGCCATTCTTGATGCAGTCTGTCGAGATGCTATTGTGTGATGCAGAGTTAGCTGCTACTGCAAATAAGACGGCATCAGGAGGGAATGCAATCAGATATAATCCAGACATCGGTGAGCTAGCTGCTCAGTCAGTCGTCATTCGTCGTCAACTGCGCATTGAAAAAACGGATAGGAAGACGCTTATATGACATTGACGACATTAAGGTATTAATACGAGCCTGATCTGACTTGAATTTTTTAACGCGTCAACTAAGAACACTTGAACTCCGCGATGGATACTTCACCCATTAAGAGAGTGAGCAAATTAACGGAATTCCTAACCGTAAAAAAAACTGAACGAGTTAGAAGTCGGCAAGGACTAACATGAGGACAGCGAGAAGGACATGGGGGAGTCGAAGTACCATTGATGTGGACAACGAATGCACGTGTTTCCTACCGGCGAGATTCGCCAAAACCTTTGAAGAAAACGACGGTCTGTTCCAGCAAATAGTAGCTGCTACACACGATAACAAGCTGCTCATGCAATATCTGGGTGACCGATTCAATAATCTGGAATTCGAACCCACCTCAGAGTGGGTTGAGCAGTTCACAGCAGTTGAGTTACAATATGAGCGGGTGTGATCCCATTTTCGATATTCCGCACTTCAAAGGTAAGAATGGAAAGTTTCTGCCAAAAGAAGTAGTTATCGGAGCGATACCAAAAACACGATGCCTAGTAGGCTGGCTGGTTACCCAACCTAATCATATCAGCGAATTGTCACCCGCTGTACGCTTGGAAAGTGAGTGGAAAACGGAGAATGTCCATAGCATTCATTGGACCGAGGGCAGCATCAGCATCGATGATCTGCGTTAAGAATGATTCAAAACAGCCTATGGGGGCGGATGCGCTCTCCAATACTCGAGAGGTCGCCAGGCTGTCAAATTCTTGGAAGAGGTCACCAAGCGCGGAATCATAAACCTGGACAACAATCAACATTTTCCATCAACCGCCGATCCATCGTCTCCGACCGTGGTGTGCCCATGGTACGGACGACAGCGAACACCCCATCACCCCCGCATAGTATATAATTGCGCTCTACAAAAAGTAAAAAAATGCAGTGCTACATGAGTAACTTTTCATTTCTATGTAAGATGAAATTATACAAAATAAAACTAAAAATAAAAAATCGAAATAAAACTAAATAATACTAAAGTAAGTAATAATATAGTAGTGCAAAATAGTACAAAATAATACAGCCCTTTAAGGGAAAATGAGAATCGTGATACAATGCAAGGCGTGCGTGCAAATTAGATTGAGATTGGACAAGATTGAATAAGAATGAAGAATACCAGTATCATGATATATCTTATGATTTAGATATATCATGCAATACAATACATAGTATATAACTTCTGTGATAACATTTGTCTCAATCAATGAAAGTTTACAAATTTTGAAAATTCCTACACTTGCCAATTTGATTTATCGGCGAAACCTAAACCTCGCAAGAAACCGGAAATGTCCCAAAATTTACATTGATGACCTGGGATTGTGAAAAAAAATATCAATTATGAATATTTACAATATTAGTACATTCCTATAGGTGCGAATAAAAAATAATGTGAAGATACACATACATTGCCGTACAACAGAAGATTGTTGTTGGATGCGGGAATCCATATAGCAACCGAAATTGAATCTTTTATAATGCGGGTACATGCCGATAAGTGCGGATACACAATAATTTGCAAATACGAATACATTCTCGTACAGCTAAAGGTAAGTTTTCGATGAGGAAAGTCCTATACAAACTGATTGCTGGCAAATTTAAATTGTAACTCATAACTTCCTATAGAATCTATAAAAACGGCTTCTGCCGATAAGTACTAATAGAATTTTAGTTTGTGAGTAGAAATTCATTACATTAAAATGTAATGAACATTTTCAAGTAATCTGCTGTTACAGATAAATTACGATTTAAATTTAAAAGCTTTCTGCACTTGCAAATTGAACCAAAAAGAACCGTTTTGGCATTCTATAGGTATTCTGCGAGTAGCGTAGATACGTACAAAACGAGATAGAATCATATTTTTTTTAAACCGTCAATCCTATCGGAATTCATAAGCGTTTCCAAGGACACATCATTCTCCGATAGTATTTTTTTTTTTTTAATACGTTTCTATCGGTTTGTTGCAAGAGGGGAGTGTATTTTACATGAATATTTAATCGAGCAATTGAATGGGTTTGTAATTAAAAAATCACGTAACAACTACTTTTTCATCCTCTAAACACATGTAACTTTACATGCTAATCAAACAAATTTTATGTAGGTGCGCATTTCAAAATCGCATTTTTTTCAATAAACAATATGATATTTATCGTTATCTGCACCATTCTCATCAGTACTGTATAATCTTGGAGAAATGAAGTATTATTACCATTTGACATTTCTTCGTATCTCTTTCCAGTTATTGTCGGAAAACGACCCCCCGCCCCCCGCCCCCATTTTCAAGGAGGCGTTTCACACCTCAAAAACGGGGTTCCGCCGATATAAAAAAAATACGTATAGACTATTCAGACTATTTAGACAAGCAAGTCAAATTGATTTAGCATATTGAAGCGTCAATCTATAAACTCGATCAAGAATAATTGGACACAAG
This sequence comes from Ophion slaviceki, assembly GCA_944452715.1. NCBI lineage: Eukaryota > Metazoa > Arthropoda > Insecta > Hymenoptera > Ichneumonidae > Ophion > Ophion slaviceki. Next base: position 42,449,725 of record OX101787.1, on the reverse strand, counting down.
GTTTGTCCGGATCCCAGCTCATCTAGGCGTCACTTTCAATAAAATCGCTGACTTTTGAGCGAAAATCGCGATAAAGGAAGGTACTGATTCTCTTCTCCTTGTTCCACATTTCGACTCTCTTTACAAGTTTAATATGTCTATAAAAAAGGAAAACCAAGACTGATATATGCGATCTCGCGATACTAACGACAAAATATACTTTGAGGAGTTATGCGAACACGATGCTTCTGCGTGGTATGAAAAAGTTAAGCTAAACCATAAAATAATACGACCATCAAACAGAATGAGATGCAACCACAATTCTCTAAACTATAGTTTGAACAGACTAAATCTTGTGGCGGCCGATGTTTTCTTGCATTTTAGACCCGGATATTCCGAATCAGGTATTTTGCCAGTGTCCGTTATATGCGAGATCACGTACTTTACACGTATGATGTCAATTAATGAAAATTAAAATATTTTCGCCGTACTCTATTACTGCAGTGATTTTAAGCAGGTCCATAAGAGCTATCCTTGCGTTATGTAGTTCTATAAAGAAAGTTGACCTGGAGCTCTGATTTTTTACTAGTTTGCTGAGGAAGCATTACTGTACCTGAATATATGTCTCTGCAATCTCTATCATAAGACTATTTTTTAAAAATGTACATATTTGTATGACTTGGTCCATAAAAAATCATCTTGCCAACAGGGGTACATGGGCCCTTAAATAATTTTAAAAAATTTGTAATTTACTGCCCCATTTTTGTATTTAGTCCATGTTTTTTTCCGGACTGAGCCCCTTTTTCTACGAGAAAAAAATTAGTAAGTTCTGGACAAGTTGCCGCCCGCCCTGTCTCTTTTCACCAAATAAAGGTAATTCGCTACGATTGAATAAGGAGTTCAATTCGTCTCACCACTCCCAAACCGAATATTCAACACGTGGGAAGTACTCGTTCCCGTGACTACTTTGTTTCAAGTACCCTCATAGTGATTAATGGGTGCGGAGAGGTTATTTGTCACTCGAATACAGATCGAAAGCTTCTTCAGTCATATTTCATTACCTACCATAACCCATGGCATCGATTATAACCCTGGGCGGTGTGAATGGTGCACGGGTTCGTGGACCCTTGTCTCACTGCTTAATTAATACCATATGAATGATGAAAAATCGACGAGGGTTGGGGTAACTAAAGAAGGGTTGAAAAACATAGCCGTAAGGGTACATCATTCGCAAAGAGTTCCGTAATGCCGAAAGACCAACGAATGCCTATCAGACTTTGTGGTATAACTATTGAGCATAAACTATGAAAACAGTGTTCAGTGATGACATTATACTAAGATTATGTAGTACCAAAGAAACCTAACCTAACCCGGTAACATTTCAATCATGAATAAATTATACGTTAATTACCTTAAGCTTTAGTAGACCAAAGATAACTTTGTGCTCGGTAACAAATATAATAATCCACTCGAAAGAAATACCAATAAAGCACTACTGGTGAATTGATCGTGTAACTGTGGCCCGATATTGTAAAAATGAGTAAAAAATGTTACCTCTATCATCGTGTTTCGCTAGATACATCATAGCACATATGAAGTCGGAACCGAGCATTTGTTTCAGGATGCTAGCAGGCTTGTCAATGAGTTCAAAAGTATGCACCGGTATAGCATGATTCTGCGACAGTTTCGCCAAGGTATGCAAGTAACACTGCAGCAGCCAATGGACTATCGAAAGAACAGAGGCTGCAAGTAAATCCTCTTCGGGCTTTCCACGGCATGTTATCCCCTCTTGAATTGTTTCCAGAAATTCCAGAAGACACAGTATGCAATGCGGTTTGTGAAACGCATCATATTTACTTATTCTTTGGAGTACAGCCGCATAAGACACCAACTAGAATCACATTTTTTTTTAACTGTAAATCATTGTAAGCACGGAATCCATTTCCAGGCCATTTAAATAAAAAGCAACTTACCTAATGTTATACGGCTCTTTAACAATAAATATTTATGTTATTCTACATATTTTGATAGGGTGAAAAACTGTTATGAATGAAAACAAGCTCAACAAAGCAAAAACAAGCTCAAAACAAGCTCAACAAAGCAAAAAAGTATATATTATTGCTTTATTTTACTCCGTCTTGAAGTTCTTTGCATGAATGAATAATTCTTCTTTGATATGGCCTCTATGTGGAGGAAACATTTTGACCATAGTAACATAGATAAGCATGGACCGTGGCCTGGTTTAATACCGTAAACTTGCAAAAATCTCAAGCTATATGTACAGGCATGAAACATATTAAAAATTTCCTCAATAGACAAAACAGTTTTTCTTAAATGCAGAAAAGGTATTCTGCTTTGAAGATGCAGAATACCTTTAAAAAAGGTATTCTGCTTTGAAGATGCAGAATACCTTTAAAAAAGGTATTCTGCATCTTAAAAAAAAAAGATTTAGTATCATTCTGTACGACGAACTGTGCGAATCCTGAACTTTCAATACATTTTTCGACAAACATGAGAACATTGCCTATTCCGGTACAGTACAGTGACATAAATGTAAAAATAAATGTGCACTTGAAAATGCACAGTGACAAATGAATATTAATAAGCATACCTGAGAGCTCAATGAGTGCTTTAGATAAGATAACACAAGCTGGTTTGGTCCAGGGCCAACTAAAGCTTGCTGTAGGATACAATCTGCCAGATTATAAACATCCCCACTGACACCTCTTGGCAATATCTGGAAATGCAAGTGACAAAAGATTTAATAATCAGCAGTAGGATAACTGTTCAACAAAATATTATTTTAACACTGTTCTTGCTTACAGTTTTTATGTTTATACCCCACTGCAAGTCGCTCCATCTCTCCCGCCATGCACGCAGCAACAGTGCTTTCAAGCTACTAGTCTTGCTGGTCACTTTAGTTTCCATTGTGGATATTGAACTACACATTGTTTACTTATATAAACAGAACCTGTAATAATTTGAATCTCAGAGCACAATGACATCTAGAAGTACGTACAGATCCTACCAGTTATGGCAGATCTCAGCTAAAACCCTGATTTTTTATTATTATTTTATACACTACCGGCGAAAAGTTTCCGACAAAAGTTTAAAAGAGTCCCGGCACGGTTTTCTATGCCATTTTGCCGGTAGTTGACCTAGCCCAATTTAATAAACGGCATTTTAAAGAGGAGGGATTTACCTTCATTTTGGCTTTTTTCACACACACCACACTTGAATCAAAGCAAAAAAGTGGCGGTCGTCGAATTATGCAATGGTCTCAATCTCCCGATCTCAATCCCATAGAACTGATATGGGATGAAATGGATCGGCAAGTGCGCAAGGTCACTCATTCATCTGCCGAAAATCTATAGGATTTCCTATAAAAATCTTGGAAAGAAACACCCCGAGAGATTTTCCAAAAACTTGTGGAAAGGATGCCGCGTGTGGTAAAGAGCGTGCTGTCGGCAAGAGGAGGTTTCTTCAAGGAGACCAAAGTTTAATATGTAAGTCAAAAATTTAATTATATTACTGTTATGGTATTCAGATCAATCAATCTTTGACGAAAATAGGTGCAATGCAACTTTTTTGCTATCTTGTGGTATTGTTGTGAATCTCATTGTTTTCGTACTCCAGAGCAATTTGCAAATTATCTATTTTTGAACAAAAAACGAAATATTGTTGGAAAAAAAAATCGTTGACATTTTAAAAAAAAACGAAATTGAAGCTTAGTCTTCCCTTAGGCTAAGCTTAGGCCCTTCATGATTTTGGTAGAAGAAATGCGTAACAAATTTTTTTACTGCAAATGGGCTCCACTGAAAAAGGAACATAAAACAACGCAAAATGGTCTATTTCAAAACCGGGTGCTAATTGCAAAAAAATTGTAAATTTTTTTTAAGAAAGCCAAAATGAAGGTAAATCCCTCCTCTTTGAAATGCTGTTGATTAAATTGGCCTAGGTCAACTACCGGCAAAATGGCATAGAAAACCGTTCCAGCTGTCTTTTAGACTTTTGTCCAGAAACTTTTTGCCGCTAGTGTATATATTATGATTAACCCTTGCACTGTAATTATGATTAATGCTTGCACTGTAATTTCCCTGCTTCTGCAGTGGCACAGGGACGAAAAATACACGAATACTCTTGGTTACTTCTAGAATGTGAATCCACAATTATTTCAGTACAAAGGTCATTATGTTTGGTGCTATGAATTTCTAATAATTGCCAGGAATTTCAAAGTTAAACTTTGGTTGGAACAGAGTCGTCCCAGTCAACCGTACAGGATTAACATGGCATATTCAAAGTATCATGGTCCTTTTTATTCCCATCTTTTGTAGGCATAGTTGACAAATACTCTAAAAAAGTTTTTAGCAGCTATGCATAGTATGGGGGTTAGGAAAATATTTTTAAAAACATATACCAGTTGAATTTACCATATTCCGGACTTCGTTACGTATGACATACGTCGGCGTATAATAATTCTATACTAAATTACAATGCATTTTAATTTACATGCTATAAAATTAGCAAACTATGTAAAGCTACCCACATTTGCTTTTAAGCGCTATGAGAAATTGCAAGTAATTTCATATCGAAACATCAATGTGACAACATTAAGAGCTAAATTTAGCAATCTCGCAGTTGATACTATGGTTTATTTCAGCTGCTGTTGCACAATTAAAGCGGTTGAATCTAATAAAATTTCCCGTAAACTACTAGTATCACAGCATGTGTTAACATTTTCCGTAAAAACTAGTATCAAAGCATAAATGTGTTAAAATTTTCCATAAACTAACATGATAACACATTCACAGAACATTCACAGAACATTCACAGAACACATTTTCTTAATTTGCCTATAAATTCACATTGAGGAAACCCTCAGTCTTGATATTCTAGACGACAGTGAATGTTATAAAATACGTCAATCGAGGGCAAAAACGTTTACGGTGGAACATCAATAGATTTGATACATTATAGTATAATTTTGTTCCGAAACTACTACTTACTTTGAGCATATGAAGTAATTAATTTTGTTGATCATTTCATACATAAACAACCAATGATCTTTCGGTATTCTTGATGACTTATTTTTTGTTTTTGACTGGAAACTAGCTGTGGGTTGGCACTTTATGTTAAAAGGAGTCAACTTATTTGTCACGCTCATTCGACGAGAATGAGACGCTAAGATCCAGCCACTAGAGATGAGTAGGGTGATGTACAACGCTTCCCTTTTCGGCAGAGATTAGTAGGGAGATGTCACGGTCTTACATACAGGTTTTGCAACGAAGCTTAATTTTCGTGGTGGGAGTAGGCACGCTTATCGGCTTCACTTTTCGATTCACTAGGCGCCGCTACGCGTCGCTACTGGCAAGGGGAAGTAGTTTCCCCCTTACCTCTTACCGGCGAATGGGTCAAGGTGTTTACGTATGTTTTTGTGGCGCGATTGTCGAAATAACCTTTATTTGCGACCATATACCAGAAGCTTCTACGCGATTTACCAAGAAGACTAGAGGTAAGGAGTACGAACGCAGTGTTGAAGAAACGTCCATGGAAATCCAGATGAGAAGGGTGGCGCTGCTCTCCACCGAACCGAATTGAAATCAGGAACGAACCAGTGCCTTACAATATGCAGAAAGCGCCCTTTGCTACTTCATAAGCAGCGATAATTTGATCAAATTAATTGTAAAAACAGTGCCGTACGATATGCACAAAGCACCCTTTGCTTCTTCATATGGAACGGTAATTTGATAAAATTAATTGTGAAACCAGTTGGTGCAAGAAATTTCTATATATTAGACAGATAGAAGTCTTATATAGATAATATAGATTGTTTTGGAGAATAATAACGAAATGCGGAAATTTAGTCAATATGTTTCTTTTCATTGCAGAAGCAGTAAAAAACAAAATTTATTTATAGACCCGAGAAAATTCATGAGAATTTTTGAATCCAGACAAAACTTTTACAAATGACCAGACATCATGATACGCTGTACAGATAAAGAATAATAATGAAATACAGAAATTAAGTCAATGTTTTTTTTTCGCTGAGGAAGCAGTAACAAACAAAATTCATTTATAAACATAAGAAAATTCATAATAATTTTGAATCTAGACAAAACTTCTATAAATTATCACTCATTTTGATACGCTATACAGATAAAGAATAATAACGAAATACACAAATTAAGTCAATATGTTTTTTTTCCATTGCAGAAGTAGTAACAAACAAAATTTATTTCTAGATACACGAAAATTCATGAGAATTTTGAATCCAGACAAAACTTTCACAAATGATCGCACATCATATTCATACATTATAATACACTGTACAGATAAATAATAATAACGCAATACAGAAATGAAGTCAATATATTTTTGTTTTCGTTGCGGAAGCACTAACAAACAAAATTCATTTATAAACACAAGAAAATTCATAAGAATTTTGAATCAAGACAAAACTTTTACAAATTATCACACATTATGATACGCTGTACAGACAAAGAATAACAACTTAATACAAAAATTAAGTCAATGTTTTTTTTCGTTGCGGAAGCAGTAACAAACAAAATTTATTTCTAGATACAAGAAAATTCATGAGAATTTTGAATCCAGATAAAGCTTTTACAAATGATCACATATCATATTCACATATTATATACGCTGTACAGATAAAGAATAATAACTAAATGCAGAAATGAAGTCAATATGGTTTTTTTTGTTGTGGAAGCAGTAACTAACAAAATGCATTTATAGACACAAGAAAAATTGATAAGAATTTTCAATCTTGACTGAGGTTTTGCAAATTCTCACACATCATATTCCCACCGATGATACACTGTACAGATAGGGAATAATAACGAAGTACAGAAATTAAGACAATATATGTTTTTTTTCATTGCAGAACCAGTAACTTACAAAATGCATTTATAGACACAAGAAAATTGATACGAATTTTGAATCACATCATATTCACACTGATGATACGCTGTACAGATAGAGAATAATAACGAAATAAATAAATTAAGACAATATTTTTTCTTCGTTGTGGATGCAGTAACAGAATTTATTTATAAACACAAGAACATTCATAAGAATTTTTTAATCCAGATAAAAGTTTTACAAATTATCACACATCATATTCCCATATTATGATACTATACGTTGCACAGATAAATAATAACGAAATACCGAAATTCAGTCGATATGTTTTCTTATCGTTGCGGAAGCAGTAACAAACAAAATTTATTTATAAACATCAGACAATACATAACACTCCTTCGATAGTTTTCGCTGCAGATCACGATAAATATATTTTACACCGAGACACAATTATTTTTTATTAAACGCGAAATTCGTTAATCCGCACGGTCGGCACACGCTTTATTCCAACATGGATGACAAGCAGGAATCATCGTTGGCGGATGGCGTCGGTTGCGTTCTTGTCGCTCAGTTCATTTCGGTTCGGTGATGAGCAGCGACGCACGCGGTGAAACCACCAACCACTAATAACTGGATTTCCGTGGACGCTTTTGGATCGTGATCGCCGTAAGCGTTCGGACTCCTTAGCTCTAGTCTTCTTGCGATTTACCGTGATACATTTTTCATCGTGTTTTCACGCATAAGTGTGATTTTTTTTTGGTAGTGTTTGCGAAAAAATGCGAAATGGCTAATGGCCTCTGCACACTGCGCGCGATGGGCGACGAGCGATGCGCGATCAGCGACGCGTTCGTGAAAATTTATTTTTCTACGTTCACACTGCGAGCGACGAGCGACGAGTGACGCCAGCGACAAGCGTCACAGTAGAGATTGAAAGTGAGGTTACGTGAAGAACAAATCGTGAATGGTTAAAAAATTGTTCCGTTTACTCCAATATTACTGAAAGAACGTTAGAACTTAAAAATAATCAGATAAACGTTTTATTGGAGTATCTATTTTAATGTAAGTGCTGCACATTTACGAAATAAACTAACTAACTTGAAAGTAATATAACCTCGAAAATTACAAATATGTTATTAGTTTATTGCAGGATTATTGCAGCCATGGAAAATGCTGCATGCAAAAATTCTAGCTAATTATTATAGAAGAAATCGAAAACAGATTTTAGTGATAATGTGTCTACGTGCGCGAAAGGGGTGGATTTTGAGTGATAATCAGAGACGGTTGACGTTAGCTTATTACGCCTACTTAAAGGATCAATAAGAAGACGCAAGAAACAAAACTGCACGTCGATGGTGGGTTCGTCCGATAAACCAACGTCGGAAATGACCAAGGGGATGGCAATCAATTAATTAATGAAATGAGGCTGCAAGATGCCGATTACCATTTTATGTATTGCCGCATGACAGTTGAGGTCTTCGACGAACTACTTTCGATTGTTGGGCCACAATTACAGAGAATGCAAACCAATTTTAGGCATCCCATTTATCCTCGCACGAGACTGTACATGACGCTAAAGTATGCTCTTGAAATTTAAGCGTGAATAAAGAAAATAATTATTAATATCTATGCATCATGCAACATGCCACGCTGAATGATTTTCATAATATCTTGCAGCTATTTAGCCACTGGAGATAAAATGACTTCGATAGCTTTAGCTTTTCGCACTGGATGCAGCACGGTCTCAGCAATTATTGCAGACACTTGCGAGTCCCTGCGGGACGTGCTACAAAGTCAAATGTTTGTACCAAGTGGAGAAAATTGGATGAAAGTCGTAAATGAATTCTATGAGCGCTGGAAATTTCCACACTGTATAGGCGCAGTGGATGGGAAGCATGTCATCATAAAGGTGAATGTATTTTTATTTATATGAATTTTTATCGCAAGATAATGTATCGAGATTTTTACTACATATTTATGCCCCAATAACAATTTGGAAAACGAAATGTTTAGCTGTTGAAGATTTTGGTTTACCATCAGTACACAGTCGTAGAAAAAAACTTTTATTAGTTTAATAACCGTTATTAACAATCCTTTCGATGTGAATTTTCCAACTTTCAGGCGCCACCGAAATCAGGATCAACTTTCTATAATTATAAAGGAAGTCACAGTATAAATTTAATGGCTATAGCTTCAGCATCATATCGCTTCCTTCTTTTCGACATTGGAGCTGAAGGTCGACATAATGACGGTGGAGTTTTTAAAAACTCCACCATGGGACAATTATTTGCGCAAAACAGCTTAATGGTACCTCCACCTTCGCCAATCATCAGTCTCGAAAATCCTATGCCTCATGTGTTAGTAGCTGACGAGGCATTTCAGCTGAATACTTATACAATGCGGCCTTATTCAGGCAGAACACTGTCCAACGAAATAAGGATATTTGATTACCGGTTGAGTCGAGCTCGAAGAGTTGTCGAAAATGCATTTGGTATAATGGTAGTACGATGGGGAATATTTGGTGGACCAATAAACACTTCGTTACAAACTACGAAAAAAATTATTAAAGCTTGCATTGTCTTGCATAATATTTTGATGGATAAACCGCGATACTGCCGGGCAAATTTTGCTGACTCTGTACAGCCAAATGGAGCAATAAGTCTCGCCGAATGGCGAGAAGACGCGAGGCCTTCTGAGTTCCGACCACTAAGAGGAGTCGGCAGCAACACTCATGCTTGAGACGCAGCTATTGTTCGCGACAACTTTACTAAATATTTCCTTGGTACTGGAGCTGTTCCATGGCAGTGGGATTATATTACTCATCAATGGAAAGATTAGAATTGTGTAAAAATTTGCAACTCGGAATATTTAATAATTCAATAAATACGTAGAAAAAAAACTTTTTATTTGGTGTAAGATTCTTAATTTAAAAATAATTAATTATAAGCGTTATATAATCGTAAAATATGTATTGTAATAAAAAAACCGTTTTTATCCGTTTTCTTCCATTTGCTGTGCTTCTACTTTCATAAGTTCGAGCAAGATGCTATTTGTAATCTTCATAAAATACTTTCGCTGAAATTTTTCCAACCGGCACTGCAGATAATTGCAGAATGCCTGTTCTTCGCTCGGTTTTTCTGATAATTGTGACATAATGTTTTCAAAGTGTTTTTCCTCGCGCATTCGTTTCATTTGAGAGTCATTTGACTCTCCTGAGGAACTCCGCCCGCGTTTCCCTGGTATATCCCACGACGGTGATAGAGCCGGGCTAATGGAAGGGGACGGCCTATTCGGGACGCTGAACGGCGACGTTATCTCGGGCGTACATATCGGCGACGGCGATTTTTTCATTAAGAGTGATCCTAAGATAATTTTAATGTGAAATATATGCATGTAATCTCAATCGTGCAAAATTCATTTTGAGTAAAAAGTATATCTATTTGCTTTTGATATATTCGTGAGACATAATAAAATATTATTTAAAAGACAATCATAATAAAATAGAAATTATTCACTAAGAAATGGTTGAATTATTACGAATTAGTTTTTTATAAATTGTACCCGCTGTTTACCTGCTTCGCTTCCACTGGGAACATAGATATTCTGCTCCTGGTGCTTTCTCCTGAACGTATCCCGTAGATTCTTCCATTTCTTTTGCACAACTTTCGGGTCCACATCTGAATTTTAATGATAATAATTATTTTGTTACATGTTAATGTATTGAAATTTTTAATTCTATAAAAACATCTAGTTCAAACATGTTCTTCAACGAAAAATGCACTCACCCAGAATTTCGAAGATTTCTTTCCACGCTTGTTTCGTGACATCGAGTCCTCGCAATCGGACATCGATGCACTGATCCCAGAGACACGGTATTTCGCGTACGTCCGCAATCAAAATTTCTTCACATGTGTCGAAAGTTTCATCACAATCCTGGAAAATAGAACAACGATTAATTGATATAAAACTTGTTTCTACACATACAGTTGTAATTCAATAAATGTCCACATGACAAAAATTCTTTTTCATATAATTTGGCGTCGAGACGCTGTCTCATCGAGACGCTGCCGCCTCTCTTGATTGTTGATAAACAAACTCACTTCAAAAACTTCAAGACCCTCAAAGTTAGTATATTCCTCCATGATTGCTAATTACTTAAAATTTTTTTTTATCTCCTAACAATAGCCTGTCAATTGTAATAAAAACTGTATTTTGCACTAGTCAGCTTTTCAACAAACCCAAACAAACGCACTGTCAACAAGTATCCAGGCGCGCTCGACAACTCATCATTTCAATGTACTTTTTCATTCCCCATGTGTTGAATAGAGATAGAACGACTTTACTGGCTGAAAAATGTCGTCTGCTGGGGCGTTGTCGCTTGTCGCGAGCGACGAAAGTTGAAACTTGGTCAACTCCGTGAGCAACGTCGCGAGGACGCTCGCGACGGATGTGACGTTCGGAAAAGCAGAGCTCTCATTGAGTATCGCTCATCGCGCGCAGTGTGCAGAGGCCATCACACGTGCAAAGCCGTGCTCAGCCGTCGTGGCAATGCTGCCAACTTCACGTGGCTTGCAGCGTGCCATGGGAATGAAAAGTTTTTTTTACCGATAAAGTCAAAATTAAACTCTAACAAACGATAAAAATCGACTACGAATCACTAACAAACAACTAACAAACGATTGGTTGCGAAGAAAAGTTCGAAATCATTAGAAAAGCATTTTCCCGCGGCTAACTTTGACATGAAATTTGTTTTTCGTATTTTTAAATAAATAAAGTCTAACAAACGCTGGATTTTATCTAACAAACACTAACAAACGACCAGAGATGGGCGTGGGCCATTACCCACGTAATGAAATTATCTCGATCGTTGGTCATTCGAATTTATTTAATTACAAATTACTTCGCGCATTTGCAATCAGAATGCATTTAATTACAAATTACTTCCAGCATCTGTAATTGAATTACTTTTGTAATTTAATTACTTTTGTAATTTAATTACTTTTGTAATTTAATTACATTTGTAATTAAATTACTTTTGTAATTTAGACACCGGTGCGATGGTCTAGTGGTTAGCGTGCTCGCCACTAAACCAGCGGACCGGGAGGTCCCAGGTTCGAATCCCAGTCGCGTACATTTCGTCGTGAAATGTTTTTCTTCGGCATTTCGCGGCGAAATAAGACTAGTTCCACGACTTGGGGGCGAACTCGATGACCAGCTGTATTGGTGTAGGTTTTTCGCAGTTTCCCTACACCCATGACAGAAATGTCATGATGAATAATAATACAGAGGGGGAAGTCCGCTGCGGCCGCAAGAGGGGGGGGGACAGTGAGAAAGATGGAGAAAGAACGAGTAAACAGTAAAGGAATGAAACGGGCACAATGAGGGGAAGAATAGGTAACAAATACGATAACCGTGTACCTAAGGAAAAAAAAATACTTTTGTAATTTAATTACATTTATAATTTAATTACTTTTGTAACAAAATGGACAGTAGAGCAAAACGGGCACCTCGGCTGAATACCGGAATTGTGGAAGAAACGGGCATCAAGTTTAAACATAATAATTTTGTTTTAAGGGGTTACGTGGGTTTCGTAGCCAATATAAGCATATTTTCTCTATTAAAAAAAATATAACATATAAATTATTTTATTTAAAATGTTAAGCATATAAAAGAGCAACATTTCAACAATACTTAGATAAATTTCATTTAAAAATTTGGGAAATTCAGCCGATGGGACCTGGTTTTCGGACACCCCTAAAAAACCGGTGGACACGATTTCTCAACAAATAATGCCCGATCTTATTGAATTTTTTCACTGTTCTTCAAAATAGCATTGACTAGTGATTGGACGAAGGATTTTTTTTTAAATTGGTATTTGAATTTTTGGCAGAGTTGTATGCAAAATAGTTCAATTTTTGGTACAATTTACACTACGTATAGCCTTGTAGAATTAGTAGCAGTCTAAATAAAAAAAACCTTCATTCAATCACTAGTCAATGCTATTTTGAAGAAGTGTGCAAATTTTCAATATGAGAGGTGCATTAGTCTTTGAGAAATTGTGTCCACCGTTTTTGAGGGGTCTCCGGAAACCAGGTCCCACCGGCTGAATTTTCTAAATTTTTGGATGAATTTTTAAAAAAATATTGTTGAAATATTGCTTTTCTATGTGCTTAGCATTTTGATTAAAAAATTCATATATTATATTTTTTTTAAATGGAGAAAATATTTTTTTTGCTTCGAAACTCACGTAACCCCTGAATTGATTTTGTTATCATATTCCGACGTATGCTGTATCGACGATAACACAAGAATGCAAAAAGATTAATAAAATTAAAAACAAAATTGAATCGTACAATGTACTGAATTCAAGAATGAATATAATTCAAAAATCAATATTTTGATTGTTTTGAAAATTTCGACAAAAATGATTGAATGCTATATCGAATACTATATTGAAATGTAATCTAACACTCGGGGATTTTGGGGTCACTGAATTCAAATCCCATATCAAATTTTATAAATTCTAAATGGTGGAGCCAATATGGTGAATCAAAAAAGCTAAATGTTTTTTCATTAAAACAAAAACTGTCATTCGAAAGTTGTTGACGTCACACGATCCCAAGTTAATGTAAATATTCGAAAATCAAAAGAGCTTTAAAACGTCTGCGAAGAATTGAAAAAAATTGAACAAATGAGACATTACAGAAAAAAATCAGAAAAAAATCTAACGATCACTCCAACTTTACTAAACATAAATATAGTTTGGCTGAGTGGAAGACATGGGAAGCACAAGTTTCATCCTAATCCGACAATTTTTAAGTTTTATAGAAACCATTTTGAAGTCGTTAGGTTCAAATTCAATATTTGAATACGAAGTTTGAATTCAGCAACCCCAAAACCCCCGCGCAACAGCTTTTATTTCAAAGAAATTAAATTTTGTTTTTTATCCGCCATTTTGAATTTTGAAAATTTAACTCCAGATGTGATTCATTGGTCTCAAAAACCGAAGTATACTCTTGTCGAAATGCAACTATATTTTTAATTTGCATTCACGATATTGTATCTACCGTTGAAAATATTTAAAAAACTTATGTTAGGTTTGAATTTAACGACCTTGAAAACAAAAGATACTTTTGTCGGAATCAAACGATTTTTCGAATTTTGCATCCGCTATATTCCACTATATCCGCCAAAAATTGAAATGTTCTTTCTTCCGATCCGTTAATTATATCCGCCATTAATCAAAAGATTTTTCGAATTTTGCATCCGCTATATTCCACTATATCCGCCAAAAATTGAAATGTTCTTTCTTCCGATCAGTTAATTATATCCGCCATTTTAAATGTTCAAAATCTGATTGCAGATTTAGATTCAACAACACCGAAAACCCCCTGAGGGTTAGCTTTTGTTAAAAAAAAAACTGTGATTTTTTTATCCGCTATGTTGAATTTTGAAAATCTGAGTTCAGGTTCGGATTCAGAGACCCTGAAAACCCCCGAGTATCAGCTTTTATTTAAAAAAAAAATAAAATATTGTTTTTTTTTATCCGCCATTTTGAATTTCGGCATACACGCGCACGTACGCATACACACACATGCACACATGCTTGCGAACGCACATACACGCACTCGTAATGTTAGGCATCCACTCACCCAGGTAAGCACACAGTCACATATCTTCACTTAAAGACACCGACTTGGGTACAGATAGGGTGGTCCGCACCCTCGCATTTTCTCTTTAACATTTACTCCCATCCGAATCATATGAATGTATTTAAATTGAAAATATAATGAAATAGAAACTGGAATTAAATTACAAATGTAATTGAAGTACAATTGTACTTCAATTACATTTGTAATTAAAATACAGATGTAATTAAATTACAAATGTAATTCAATTACATTTGTATTTAAATTACATTGTAATTAAATTACATTGTAATTAAATTACAATTGTAATTAAATTACAAATTGGACTTCCGTTTCCGGTGTGAGTGCGAGTGAACGTGTGCGCGACGGGGAGGAAAGGAAAGAAAAAAAAAACAGTGAGGAAGGTAGCGGAAAATAGTGGAAGAGCGAGGAACAGGGAAGGGGAAGGAAGGGAGCGTGGGAGGGACGAAAAAGCTCAGCGATAAGGGGAAAGTAAAGAGGTAACGAGCGGAAAACAGGTGAGTGTGTGGTTAGGAACGGTAGACCGGCGAGGGGGAACGAGGTAAGGAAAACGAGGGGGGAAGGTGTAAGCGCGAGGCGAAGGAAGAGCAGCAGCGACAGAGGACGGGAGTGATAAGAAGTAGAAGGAGAAAGGGATAAGGAGAACGGGTGGGTAAAACAGAGGCGGTGTGAGACGCGGCAGGTAAAAGGCGAAGGAAGAGATGTGCGACGAGGGAAAGGGGTGGGAGGGGAGCAGCGAGGCACGCAGACTCGGCGAGGCACGCGGACCCGTTGAGGCGCAAGGGCCAGGGGTGATGGAGAGAGAGGAGGAGGAAGTGGCGAGAAGGAGGGGGGAGAAAGACGAACGCGGAACGGCTACGGTTGGAAAGAAGTGAGAGCGTAGGGGAAATTAGCGAGTTATGGAAGAGGAAGAGAGAGCAGATGGAGGATAAAGGGCAGGAGGGAAAAGAGGCCTTCCAAAAGAGCAGGAAGGTGCAGAGGTCGCCGGAGGGAGGGAGACACGAGGGGGGAAGATTAGAGGAGTTAATAGAGGCAATGAGGAGAGAGATACAGAGGGGACTGGAGGAGGTAAAAGGGCAAGGGAAAAAAGTGGAAAACGAATTAGGGAGGGTGAGAGGAGAGATGAAGCTGGCAGAGGAAAGATGGAGAAAGGAAAAGGAGGGAATGGAAAAAAGAATAAGGGAAGTAGAAGGAAAAATGGAAAAAATAGGGGAACAAGGGAGGGAGATTGTAAGGATCGGAGAAAGACTGCGTGAAATGGAGTGCGCGGAAGAGAGAAGGAAGGGGGGTGAGGGAGAGGGAAACGAAGCGAGGGGAGAGAGAGGGGAGGGACTGGTGGAGAGAAGGTTAGAGGAAATGGAGAGGAAGATGGAGCGGAAGGAAAGGGAGGAAAGCAGGAGGAACTTCATAATAAGGGGGGCTACAAGGGAGGGAACGATAAAACAAACGGTAGAAAAGGTTTTGGAGAGAATAGGAGCGACGGGAAGAGTGGAGGGGGCGAGGGAGATCAAAAAGGGCAAAACGGAGGGAAAGACATAATGATAGAGGTAAGAATGGAGGAAATAGAGGAGAAAAAAGAAGTGATGAGGAGGAAAAAGGAGCTGAGGGGGAGGAAAGAAAGAATTGAGGACGACTTAACGTGGAAGGAAAGGAGAATGCAGGGGAATTTGAAAAGAATAGGAGAGGAAGAGGAAAGAAGGGGGAAAAGGGTGAGGGTGGGGTATGGGAAGGTGATAATCAAGGGCCAAGTGTGGCATTGGGATGAGAAAAAGGAAGTATTGAGAGACTGGAGGGGAAAGGAAAGGGGGACAGGAAGAGCAGAGGAGCGGAGGCAAGTGGAAAGAGAGGGGGAAGGGACCAGGAGGGGATCAAAAAACGATTAGAGAGGACGGAGAAAAAGGGCGAGAAAAAGAAAGGAAAGGAAGAAGAAGGGGGGAGGTGGAAAATAGCGTTTTGGAATGTGGCGGGTCTTACGAATAAGGATAAGGATTTCTGGAAGGGTTTGGAGGATTGGGAAGTGGTAGTGATGGTGGAGACGTGGGTGGAAGAAAAAGGATGGGACAGAATAAGGGAAAGACTGCCGAGGGGGTATACATGGATGGCACAGTGGGCGGTGAAAAGAAATAGAAAGGGGAGAGCAATGGGAGGGATGGTGATAGGGGTGAGGGGGGAGATGAAAGCGCAAAGGAAAGGTGGCAGGGGGGAGGAAGAGGGGATGATGACGGTGGAGTTGGAAGAGGGGGAGAATAGATGGGCAATAATCGGGGTGTACATAAACGGAGACATGGAAAGGAAAACGGAGAGGCTAAAAGAATGGATGGAGCGGCAGGAGGGAAGGAGGGTAATAATTGGAGGGGATTTTAACGCGCGGACGGGAGCGGAAGGGGGTGGAGGACGGGAGGAGACGGAGAGGGAGGAGGGAAGGAGGTCGAAAGACGGAAAGGTAAACGCGGAAGGAAGAAAGCTGATAAAGGTGTTAGAGGAAACGGGGTGGGAGATTCTCAACGGGAACATAGAAGGGGATGAAGAGGGAGAATTCACATATACAGGGGGAAGGGGGGAGACGGTCATCGACTACGCATTAGGGGACAGGAAAACAAGGGGAGCAGTGGAGAGGATGTGGATAGGGGACAATGTGGAGTCGGATCACCACCCGATAGTGGTGACGATTAAAAAAGGGAAAAGGGAAAGAAAGAGTCAGAGCAAAGGGGACAGAACGGTAGGAAGTGGCAAATGGACGGAAAGGATGAAGGAGGGGTACAGAAAAAGACTTGAGGAAGTGGAATTAGAGGGAGGGGACATGCAAGGGTTGGTCAAGGAGATAGAGGGGAAAATGAAGGAGGCGATGAAGGTGAGCGAGGAGGGTGATAGTAGGGCGAGAAGAATGACAAGAGAAGGATGGTGGGACGAGGAAAGTAGAAAGAAGAAGAGGGAGATGAGGGAGGAACTAAGGAAATGGAGGAAAGGAAGAAGCACGACGGAACGGTACAAGGGGAAGAAAAGGGAGTACAATAAGATGTGTGAGAGGAAAAAGAAGGAAGAACGAGATAGGCGAATTAGGGAGGTAGCGGAAGCGAAGACGGAAGAGGAAGTGTGGAAGATAGTGAACAGGGGAAGAAAGAGGAGGAAAAGAGTGGAGGAGGGAATAAAGGCGGTAGAGTGGAAGGATTACTTCAGGGGGCTGCTAGGTGGAACAGATAGAAGAGGGGAAGGGGGAGCAAGAAGAGAACGAAGAGGAGATATGGAGGAGGGTTTAAGGAAAGAGGAAATAAGGGTGGCGATTCAGAAAATAAAAGAGGGAAAGGCGATGGGGGGAGACGAAATGCCGAACGAAGCGTGGAAGTGGGGAGGAGAGAAGGCGATCGACTGGGCTTGGGAGATCTGCAGGAGGGTGTGGGATGAGGAGGGTTGGCCAGAGGGATGGAAGGAGGGAATTATAGTTCCAATTATAAAAAAAGGGAAGGGCGAGAGAGTGGAAGAATACAGGGGGGTGACGCTGATGCCGTCGCTGTACAAGGTGTACGCGACGGTGTTAGCAAAAAGGCTGGAAGAGGAGACGGAGAGAGTCGGAGCGGTGCCGCAGAACCAAACGGGATTCAGAGCAGGAATGGGAACGATAGACAATATATATATATTGAACTATTTGATAGGGAAGCAGGCGGCGAAGAGGAGAGGAAAGCTCATAGCAGCTTTCATTGATTTGAGAGCAGCATTTGACTCGGTAGATCGAGGAGAATTAACGAAGGCAATGGAGGAGAGAGGTATAAGGAAAGGGTTAAGGGAGAGAGTAAAAGAAATATATGGGGAGACGAGGAGTAGGGTGAAGGCAGGGGGGGAGACGGGAGAGGTGTTTTGGATGAAGAAGGGGGTAGGGCAGGGATGCCCTTTAAGCCCGGCGGTGTTTAACATAATCACGGCAGACCTGGAAGAGGAGTTAAGAAAAGGGGAATGGGGAGGAATTAAAATAGGGAGAGAAAAAATATTCTCGCTGGCATACGCGGACGATGTGGTGGTGATGGCGGAGAGGGAGGAAGACATGGAGAACATGATCAGGAGGCTGGAGAGGTACTTTAAAAGGAAGAAGCTGGAAGTAAACGTGGGAAAGACGAAGGTGATGAGGTTTAGGAAAGGAGGGGGGGGGGTTTAAAAAGAAGACGTGGAAATGGGGCGAGGAAGAGATAGAGGAAGTGAAGGAATTCAAGTACCTGGGATATGTGTTTAAGAGGAATGGGGGGCAAGGGGCACAGGTGAAAGAGAGAATAAAGAAGGCGGGGACTGTAATGAGACAAGTGTGGGGAATAGGGAAGAGGGATTTCGGGAAGGATGTGGGAAGGAGGATGTGGCTATTTGACACACTGGTGTGGACGGTGCTGGGGTATGGGGCGGAGATATGGGGGTGGGAGGAAAGGGAGGCAATGGAGGCAGTGCAGGAAAGATATATAAGATGGGTGCTGGGGTTAGACTGGAGGACACCAGGATACATGGTGAGAGAGGAAATGAAAAGGGAAAAAATAAGAACGAGGGCAGCAAGAAGAGCTTGGAGATATGAGGAAAAGTTAGAGAAGGGGGGAGGAAGTGAGTGGGCGAGGAAATGCTGGGAGGAAATAAGGGAGAGGGAGAGGAGGGGGGAACCAGGAAGGTCAGCGTGGGAGAGGGGGAGGGAAAAATGCAGGAAAAAAGGGAGACGGAGGGGAGAGGCGGAACAAGAACAGGAAGGGGAGGGGTACGGGAGAATAGAGGCGGAGGACAGAGAAGAACAGGAAAGGGAGAGGTGGGAAAGGATAAGGGAATCGAGGTTTAATGGATGGTACAAAGAGGTAGTAGCAACAGGGGTACCAGGGTATTTAAAGAGAGGATGGGGAGAGGAAAGGTACAGGAGGGTAGCGAGGTTTAGGTTAGGGAACGAAATGAGAGAGGGGCGATATTGGGAGACGGAGGAAGAGAGAAAATGTAGGATGTGTGGGGAGGAGGGTGAATCATGGGAACATGTAATAGACAGGTGCGGAGGAGGAGAAGGGGAGGAAAGGGGGATAGGAGAAAGGGTAAAAGAAATTCTGGATGAAGGAGGAGGGGGAGAGGAATGGATGAAAAGGTTGCAGGAAAGGAGGCAGGAGAGGGAAGAGAAGAGTTATGAGAGAGGAGGAGAGGTAGAATCGGTATGAGAGAGGAATGGAGGGAAAGGGGGAAACGGAAGTAGGGCAGCGAGGAGAAGAGCGAGCGGAGTAGGTTTAAGTAGAATTAAGGCGGAAAAAAAAGAGAAGAGCGGCGGCGCGAGCGAAGGAGAGCGAGGGGCTGGCGGAATAGGATTAAGGATATGTTAAGATAGAGTGTAAATAGTAGGGAATAGAAATGTAAGCGGCGGAAGTGTAAAAAGGAGGAAGACGAGACGGAGGTCCGGATGTAACCCTAAGGGGACGCAATAAACCATTACATACATGAGTAATTAAATTACAAATTTAATTGAATTACAATTGTAATTAAAATACAAATGTAATTAAAGTACAATTGTAATTAAATTACAAATGTAATTAAATTACAATTGTAATTGAATTACAAATGTAATTTAATTACAATTGGTATTTAATGCTCAATGTAATTTTTAATTTAACAGAGTCCAATTACCCATTAAGCGTGTAATGTGTAATTAAATCTTGCTTCAATTATCCATTACCAGCTTAGTGTGTAATTAAATCGTGTTTCAATTATCCATTGCCCATTCAATGAATAATTAATGTGAGGTTCAATTACACATTACTGGGATAATCTATAATTGAATTTTATTCAATTACATTATTGCCCATCTCTGCAAACGACTAACAATCGAGTAGGATTGAAATAATCAGCATTTTTCTGAAATTGAGGAGTTACATGTACGAAGCCGTGGCAATGCGGCCAACTTTACGTGGCTTGCAGCAAACTTCACGTGGCCTGCAGCGTGCTATGGGAGTGAAAAGTTTTTTAACGATAAAGTCAAAATTAAGCTCTACAAACGATAAAAATTGACTACTAATCACTAACAAACGACTAACAAACGATTGGTTGCGAAGAAAAGTTCGAAATCATTAGAAAAGCATTTTCCTGCGGCTAACTTTGACATGAAATTTGTTTATCGTATTTTTAAATAAATAAAGTCTAACAAACGCTGGATTTTGTCTAACAAACACTAACAAACGACTAACAATCGAGTAGGATTGAAATAATCAGCATTTTGCTGAAATTGAGGAGTTACATGTACAAAGCCCTGTTCAGCCGTCGTGGCAATGCGACCAACTTCACGTGACTTGCAGCCAACTTCACGTGGCTTGCATCGTGCTATGGAAGTGAAAAGTTTTTTAACGATAAAGTCAAAATAAGCTCTAACAAACGATAAAAATCGACTAACAAACGATCGGTTACGAAAAAAAGTTCGAAATCATTAGAGAAGCATTTTCCTGCGGCCAACTTTGACATGAAATTTGTTTTTCGTATTTTTAAATAAATAAAGTCTAACAAACGCTGGATTTTGTCTAATAAATACTAACAATCGAGTAGGATTGAAATAATCAGCATTTTGCTGAAATTGAGGAGTTTCATGTACAAAGCCGTGCTCAGCCGTCGCGGCAATGCGGTCAACTTCACGTGGCTTGCAGCGTGGTGTGGGAGTGAAAAGTTTTTTAACGATAAATTAAAAATTAAGCTCTAACAAACGATAAAAATTGACTAACAATCACTAACAAACGACTAACAAACGATTGGTTACAAAAAAAGTTCGAAATCATTAGAAAAGCATTTTCCCCGGCTAACTTTGACATGAAATTTGTTTTTCGAATTATTAAATAAATAACGTCTAACAAACGCTGGATTTTGTCAAACAAACACTAACAAACAACTAACAATCGATTGGCATGGAAAAGAATTCGATATTTTCATAGTCGTCGGCTAAGTTTATTGAGCTCTATTTCTCTCTTCGTCGCACCACGACTTCCCCTTGTCGTCACGCACCAAGCGGCAGAAATCGGAATAAAAAACAAAACCGCTAAGGGTGCCTACCCCCACTACCACCGTTGTCAGACCTGTATGTAAGACCGTGGGTGATGCACTACCATGGAGGCTAGAGTGGGAGGAGTCCTATCTGTGCATTTCAAAGTGGCCACAAAAATGTGGTCAAACAGAGATGGCGCCACTATCTCTAAGACTTCGTGAAGTGAGCTGAGTATCGATGTCGTGTAAGAGACAATACGCATCCTAGCCTCCATGGCAAATACAGTAGAACCTTGCTTATCTGAGGTAGTGTGGGGTGAATGTACCTCGGATTAGTGGAATCTCGGAAAATACGGAAAACAGTAGCAATATAGGACTATTCTACGCAGAGGGATAGCAGATTCTTCCGTTTTAGCCGAGATTCTCCATATTATCCGAGGATACACCTAGGATAATACGCAGAAATCGAAGATCGGATAAATGAGGTTCTACTGTATCAGCAAATACGATAATATACACACTATATTCCAACAATTTGAGAATTGTTAAAATCGAATTTTCGAGACAAACTAGGCTCGATGTTGACAAGAGGACACAGACATTTTATCTTTAAAACATTGAAGCATGTTTTTATCTTGAAAACATTGAAGCAAGCAATATCGCTTCAACTTTATATTGTTATTACGGTGTTATTCTCAAATAAAAAAATTACTGCTGAACATTTTTTTTAAATTTCTTGTATCGATGAATTTCGATCGACGACTCGCCGCTGAGCGCGCAGTGTCGACCGCTCGGCCGGGCGGGGCGGTGGAGATGCCCCCTCTCACTCCACAGCCTGGCGCGAGCGGCTTAGTTAACAAATATAATAACTTACTTAAAAATGGCCGTATAACAATTTTTTATTTCCATTTCACGTGATTTTTTCTTACGAACGCGATGGTGTTTTTGAAAATTATGTTCACCCCATAGCAGCCCCATGACCATGTTTCTTACAAATTTTACATTTAAACATGCTTAAAAATTATTTAACTGTGGATGGGAAAAGGTATCGTAAATAAATCTTTTCTTAGACACTGTTTCATTCATTACAATAGTTTTATTAATGAAAACAAAGGAAAAAAATGTACACAAAAAATTGATTTAAAAAATTCTCCTTTTGCTCTTTTTTCAACGGGCTCATAATGGTCGTCAGTTTCTACATTTTTCGGAGCCGTCATTACGGGACACTCCATTACATCTTCGTCGTCGATTGCTTCTGTTAATTCTATGAAATCTTCCTCTTCCTCGTCATCGCTTGAAATTATTTCGGCTTCGACAGCGTTCGCACAACTCATACCATTACATTTTTTACATAGAATCGTGCATTTTAGTCCTAATTTCCGACACGTACAATAGGATGTACAGCCACTCTTATAATTTTAAAACATGTTTAACGGAGACTTTGTCCTTGGAGTGCCATATTTCAGCTGTTTACATTTTATTTTTTTTAAAGGAAACGAGTAAAGCTTTTTGAGTGCGGTTTTTTTCTTGCTTTTATTCATGATATACAGAACGTTAAAAAATTTTTTTTTGAAAAAAAACCAAAATGGTGGCCGTTGCAGCTCCGCGAAAACAGGTCCTCAAATCGCGGGAGGTAAACGACTGACATCACTGCCCCCTCTTTGTTGATCTGAAACACAAATTCAACGCATATTATCAATCTATGACCCTTTGGTCATGGAATGACGGATGGGTTTTTCGTTTAGTACAAATTTCGGAAAATGGCGGCAATTTACAAAAAAATCGAATTTTCGCGTTTTTTCGCATAAAAAGATAAATAATAAATGCAAAAATGTATCTATCGAAAAAACGATCCGTCATTCCGTGAAGACATATTTTCTGAGTATGCTCTCCAAATTTCAGGTCGATATGTTAATTACAGCGGTCAGGAGAATGTCAGCCATTTTTAAAAACGTGTTTTCGAGAAAAACGCGTTTAAAGTTTTGTAATGTGTTTACACAAATGTGCTTATAATTACCGCTAATCGGCAATGTCTGGTCCATAGAGGCATTCTTCCTCTTCTTCTAGCTGCTCATGTTGAGCTCAAATTGATTTTTTGAAAATTTCAAGGACAAAGTCTCCCTTAAATGTAAAATTTGTAAGAAACATGGTCATGCGGCTGCTATGGGGTGAACATAATTTTCAAGAACACCATCGTGTTCGTAAGAAAAAATCACGTAAAATGAAAAGAAAAAAATTGTTATACGGCAATTTTTAAGTAAGTTATTATATTTGTTAACTACGCCGCTCGCGCCAGGCTGCGGAGTGAGAGGGGGCATCCCCACCGCGCCGCCCGACCGAGCGGTTGACGCCGCGCGCTCGGTGGCGAGCCGTCGATCGAAATACATCGATAACTGTGATGGCATAATTGCTCGTAAAGGGAATGATTTTATTGAATCCCATGGCCGGAAGCGTAGGAATTGCTGACAAACTCGAATTTTGCAAAAATCTTTGTTACAACAATAGAAAATTGAACAAACGTAAAAACATTCATATCTCGGGCGGTAATCAGAATATTGCAATTTTTTTTAATTGTTCGTTTTCCAAAAACGCGTTAGATGGTCCAAGAATTTTTCAGATATCTTTGCAACTTTAGTCAGAATTGTTATTTGTTTGTAAGCAAAAATCTAAAATCGCCAAAAAAACATTCTCTATTTTCAACAAAACGTATTTTTTCCAAATCGCTTGTGCATGATGACACAAAGCTCCTCGATTTTTTTCCACCCTGTGGGCCTTCGTCGGGAAATTCTATTGAAGGGCAAAGATTTTTCGATGATCGCAGATTGTTGCTAAACTATATCTCGCAGATCGATAAATCTTGCACGATTCTCTTGGGGTCTGGCTCCTTTATATCATGTACGAGTTTCAAACCGATATGTTGATAAACACCCGATTGCGGTTGCAAAAACGAAATGGAGAATTTTCATTTTCATTTGCTATTAACCGCTTAATTAACAATGTTAGCACTTTTTTCAGGGCCTTTTTTACAGAGGACGTTATGATGAACGAATTTTATTCGAAACTTTTTTCGATAGGAAGCGTTCCAAAAAAATTATCTAAAAAATATCCATTTTTTAATTTTCAATCATTTTTTATTGCTAAAATATACCTCGGAAATGTCCGAAAACTCAGGACTATATTCTTGTAGGTGCAAACAACCTATAAAAAAATTGGCCAGAGGGTGTGCCTCTTGAATAGGTCTTATGCTAAGGTGACTGGACTACGAAGTGACGTTTTCCATCCGATCGAGCTCGACATGTATGTGTGGCCGTACTGCGAATTGGAATATACATTAAATGAATGGGTGTACTACCGAAAAGCGGAAACCGAATTTCGACCTGAAAATTGGCATACACCGTCCTTTCAATATTACAAGATATCCCCTAAAGGGATTTTTGGCGACTCGCCATAGTTTTCGAGATATCGATTTGTGAAAGTAATTTTTTTCATCGAGCGCCTACCATATCTATAGCTGACGGGATCAGCTACGGCTATACCTATATATCTTATCGCGCCTTCTGCTTTGTCCGGATCTTCGTCGAGTTTGTTTGGAGAAACCCCCTCTCCAACGTTTCCACGACCGGCCCGCTTATGGTGTCAAACCTCGTACAGCAAATTCTCATTTTTACGGACACGTTGTAATGGTGCCTGCGCTCGGGACTCTAACTTTCGCTTTATTATACGGATGATACGAATTGAAAATTATTAAATAACAAAAAACAAAACAATCAGAGGAAAAACTTAAAAAAAAATCGAAAAAATCACAAAATGAAACGAAAAAAAACAAATGTATTTTTTAAGCGAAAAAAAATGGAATAAAAAAACCAAAAACAATAAACGAAAGGTGAAGAAAAAAATGGAAGAGGAGCTCTGCGGCCACCGCAGTGTTCTACGCACTCCACGATTCCACACACCCATCCGAGGTGCTCTGCGCCCACCCGAGTGTTCTACGCACCCCGCGATTCCACATATCCGGATTTGGGTACCAATAAATTTTTCTAAATTCATCTAAATATTTGGGTACCAATAAATTCTCCATCAAACGTGAAAACCAAAACCAGCATTACACCAAAAACGACAATGCGGCCGATTTCGCGGCGGGGGGGGGGGGGACCAGACGAAGATCCGCACAAAGTGGAGAGCGAGATAAGCCATGGCGATAGCTGAGCCCGTCAGCTATAGATATAGCAGGCGCGCGATGCAAAAAATAACGTTCAAAAATCGATATCTCGAAAACTATGGCGTGTCGCCAAAAATCCTTTTAGGGGGTATCTTATACCATTAAAAGGAAGGCGTATGCCAAATTTCAGGTCGAAATTCGTTTCCCGCTTTTCGGAAGTTTATCCAAAAAATCAACGACTAAACGCGTTGAAAAATAAAACGCCGAAACGACTGTGGAAGGTTCAAAAAGAAATCTTGAGCCCTTTCCGCTGTCGTTTCGGCGTTTTTTTCAACAGTAAACATTATGGATAATCGTGTATCATAAATGTTTCTTTATCCTTCATGAGCGTCGTGGCTGAGTTGGCAGCATGACGGATTAACGATGCTTGCGGTCCGGGTTCGGTCGCCGGTGAATCGATTTTTTATCAATTTTTTTTCTTCATGTTATATTTACAAAATTTCTAATTTCCTCTCGCTGTAGCTACTTTTGCCTGTTCAGGCATTATTTATTATATTTAATTCATAAATGTTTAATATAAAAAAAGACATTGCTACCGGGGATCGAACCCGCGACGTCTACACTCAGAGCCCGCGCGCTGATATCTCAACCGCGAGGCTCTTGGACCGCAAACCTGCCTAACGTATACACGCTTATCCAATCTATGAGGTAGTTCTGTAGTTTTGGTCAAATCTTAGGAATTGGCTGAAATCTAAGTATGGTGTAGATATGACCTTCATGGACTAATGCCCAAAAATTCAATTCGATTCACCGGTTAGTTCATGAGACAACTGCAATTGAAAATGGGTATTTTTGTGCGCGATCCCTATACCTAACACGTGAACCGATAGCAGTTTGCTCTCATTTCTCTATATAGGTTCTGAGCGGATCTTTGGATTTCAAAATAAAAACACACGTGTGCGCAGTACTATCGTGAGATTGATTTAAGGTATTCCTTTCGCGGAGGGCCGTATTTTGTGGGGGCATAAGGAGGGCCTTCTGAATCATCGGTAAATTACAATTGCACTTAATAAAAACATAAGTTATAATGGATTATTATACACAACGATAAACTACAATAAAAAATTTCGCGCAAATTTAGTAGATTGAGACATTTTTACATTTATTTGAAACGTCACGGCTACGAAAATTCTTCTACTAGTGACATTTTTCCAAGTTTTAACATTAATATTTTCTTTAAACGGTCGGTGACCCTCTATTTTTATTATCGTTACGGAATCTTTAGACTTTTTTTACACCTGTGAGCAATTTATATCAGGCATCTAGAGTTATTTAGTGTATAAATTATTAGATAGAAATGTGGCCAGAGTGACATGTCCATAAAGCGCTGTATAAATGAGACGATTTTTAGGGCCGTAGTGTTTCGTTAAAGGTTCAGTAACTTTGCTTGAAGTTTGACCAGTATACTGGGATGTATTTTTACTTCATTATAGACGAAAATCAGTTAAGTGTAAAACATTTGGGTTCGTGAAAGGAATACCTTTAAAAAAATGACCGAAAAAATTAATGAAAAACTTTGACCGTTTAGTTTCGGAGATATCGATTTATGAAAAGTGGTAATGTTATTCTACACCGAACTCGGGCCCAACCATCTGTAACGGAATTGCAACATAGTCCAGTCATTTCGTCGGAAAAAAAGGCGTTGGCTGTACCA
Source organism: Ophion slaviceki (assembly GCA_944452715.1). NCBI lineage: Eukaryota > Metazoa > Arthropoda > Insecta > Hymenoptera > Ichneumonidae > Ophion > Ophion slaviceki. The sequence continues at coordinate 42,422,367 of OX101787.1, read as the reverse complement.
AATTCAAAGAATTTTTCCCAAGTGCGATTCCAGATGGAGTCCGCTTGGTTGACAGTGTCTTGACTACTGATGCCCCGTGCCATATTGTTTATGGCAGTGGGCTGCTCTACAGGAAACATGATGTGTTTTCGTACGTTGTCGATGTCTTCTGCAGAATAGATCCCACATGGTAGTTCTGGGTTGGTGTATCGCCAAGTAGACTTCGTCGTCGGCTTCATGTTTGCAGGTAGTATGGCTTTGACAGGAGCAGGTATGAATTTGTACCCGATGTCTCCGTAAAGGTAATATGGAGGAAGTAAGGAATTACAGGTTGTTTGACTTTTTCTTTTGGTAATTTATGAGTTCGAGGGGTAAGAAGATATTTTTCGTTCCCACGAGTGACAGATAATTGATCGTAGAATTCTTTTAACATTCTCTTAGCATTCTTTTAAACTTCTTCTAACATTCTTTTAACATTCGTTTAACATTCTTTTAACCTTCTTTTGACAGACTTTTAACATTCCTTTAGCATTATTTTAACCTTCTTTCAACATTCTTTTGACATTCTTTTAACATTCTTTTAACCTGATCAGGTTTACTTCTATTGGTATACATTAAATAACATGTAATACTTCGCTAACTAGTACCGCCATATGGCTTGGAGCTTTCATTAAACTATATGTAAATTCGTCTAGTGCTTGTATCGCAGGAGATAAACTATTTTGAAGAATTTAACATTCTCGGTTACATTATTGAATAAGTAAATCGCGTTTAAATTTGTTTCTGGATGTGTCGCTCATGAGATATAAATGTAGTGTTAACATTGGGCGGATATCTTTTAAATTGTTGTTAGACAATTCTTAATAGACAGCGTTGTTGTTTTTGGAAATTTGAATTTGTTTTTGGAATTTCGAAGTTGTTTTTGGGATTTCATAAAAGTTATACCCCTTGATGTTTCTGAATAGTTCGATAATAGCCATCTGAAAAAACAGTGTAATTGTTGTGGTTATTTTTTTAATTAGGATTAAAATCGGATTCGTCGACTCTTGGTGGTTTGTTCTTCTTTTTGTTTTTGGTTTCAGTGTTAATGTGTGAGTATCGCAATCTGTTTTCATGCACTATTCCTGTTTTGTTATTATATTGGATTTTCACGTTACCCTTGTCCAGTTTTTCTAATACCTTATGTGGCCCTGAATAGTGAGTTTACCAGGTCTCGGTCCCTTTTGGAGGTAGACGTAGTCTCCTACCTTAAAACTTTTAGGATTGGCATTTTTATCATAATATTTTTTTTGAACGATGTTTGGGTGAGATTAAATTTTCGTAAGCAAGGTTTCTGATTCCGTTTATTCGTGTTATCAATTCGATTAAGTATCCACGATAAGTGGGTAGTTGGTCTGATTCGCGAAGAGGTTCACTCGACGGAACTCTTGCTAGTTTTCCAAAGACTACCTCATAAGGAGTATGTCTTGTGCTTTCGTGAACACTGGTGTTATATGAAAGCATAGCTATTTCCAACCATTGATCCCATTCCCGAGCAGAAATCCAATCAGGCTGCCTGAGGATCCACCAGGGCCGGATCAGGGATCAATAAGGCGCCCTGATCAGGCACGCCTTCTTTGAGCCAGACAGGGGCCTGAGCAGGGATCAATAAAACGCCCTGATCAGGCACGCCTGATTTGCGCCGGATAGGAGCCTTATCAGGCATTAATAAGGCGCCCTGATCAGGCACCCCTGATTTGCGCCGGACAAGCTAAAATATTGGCAATAAAATGATAAAATAGAGATTACTATTAGTTTGAAGAACAATGTAATCAATTTTTTACGATTGATTGTAATGCACAACCATACAGTCAGTCTAGAAATGCGTTTTTTAAATATATACGTATTTTTATTCTCTTAAATTTTATATTTTGTAATATATTTAATGCGAAACGAACCTCGTATTTTTTTCTGTTATCAGTGGAGAAGAGACATCACCCAGATCTTTTCTTCCGTGTCGTTGTTGCTCGTATCCAAACACATCATTTTCCGATCGACAGATACCAATGAGCATGTTTTAATTGTTTCCGTTTTTTTACTTGCCACATGTTGAACGTTGCCGACTCGCATGGATAAGTATACATAGATTTCGTAATCCGCAACAAGATAAGTTGCTTGATCCGGGCCTGATGAAGCGCCTGATCAGAGCCTGATAAGGTGCCTGATCCGGACCTGAATTTGCAAAAGCGTTACATCCCTGATCAGGGCCGGACTAAATTTGCCTGACCCGGCCCGATTTGCTATTGTGGCAGCCTGATCCGGTCCGGATTTCACCCTGAACAAATTTCTGCTCGGGTTCGTTATCTTTATCGGTATACTGTTTCAAGAATTCGGCTAGCACATGGTGAAACCTTTCAAGGGATCCATTGGACTGGGGGTGAAATGCTGTAGTTCGGTATTGCTTTATGCGGAAGCGTTTCGCGATTCTTTTCATTAGACCGCTTAAGAAGTTACTCCCCTGATCCGTCAGTAATGCCTTGCGTGCGCCGAAAACACATATAAATCTTTTTATGAATGTATCAGCGACTGTTGTCGCAAGTGCATTTGATAGCGGGATTGCAACACAATATTTTGATAAATGGTCTTGGATTGTGAGAATGTACTCATTTTGATTGGAAGTACGTTGCATTGGACCTGGTATATCCATCGATGTTTTTTCGAAAACTGTACCTGGAGTGTCGGTAATTATCATTGGCTGCTTGGTTTTGACTCTGACTAATTTCTTTAATTGACATTCGAGACATTGTTGCACTCTCCTTTGAATGTCAGTTTTTAGATCTTTCCAGAAGTATTCATGTTTAATTCTGTTGTACGTTTTAGAGACACCTTTGTGTCCTCCTATCGGGGACTTGTGCATCTCGTAAAAAATGGAATCGCGTTTTTCGATCGGCACGTACTGTAATGTTCCCAAACAAATCAATATTTTTATTGGACTGGCTTTGAACGTTTCTTTAATTATGTTGAGAACGTCGGCCCATATTAGGTATTCGATGTGATTACTGTGGCAAATACTCAGCGATTGGAGGTTGAGATCTTCGCAAAGGTCTTTTAATTCTCTTATGCTTTCCTTAACATTTTCTGATACGAAGGATAATGATCCAGAATATTCGTCTTTGATGACTAGGGCGACATAATATTTTTTTCCGACCTTTTTACTGTAGGCTTGGCCTACTGATAAATCTTTCCAGAGGGGAAGCTTGTTTGATTCCGATAATTTTTGTGCTCCAGTGTCACATGGTTTTCCTTGTGAGTCAATGAAATAGACTAAATTGTCATTACGGAAATGGAATAATTCTTTCGTATCAATGCAATTGGCGAATTTAAATTTGGACATTGTTGGTTCCTCTGCAGGAGGATCTTCGTCTTCGGAAGTTAATGGATCATGAGAACTGGTATCTGAATCTGTCGAATCGTCGGAGTTAGGATCGGCGAATTTTTAGGAATAAGGGATAGGACGCGCATTGTGCTGGCTAGGGGCCTCAGCTGTTTTGGGGTGAACGGCCTCTCTGGGTCGTCGGGCACGCGTAGGCTCGAATATCTCGGCCTCTGTTTCCTCGTCGCTACTCTCCTCGTAGTTTATGGGTTTACAAGTGCGGCGCGCAAGGTGTCGGGGTTCGGGGTGCCGTGTACCCGTTCGGTGGTAGGTGCATCGACCCTAGTCATAGCGTTGTCGCCAGATGTTTCGTTCTTTCGTTGTGACTGTTTTCCTAATTTCGGGGATGCATCGTTTTTTGCTCGTGAGCGAGTGACAACGTTTATATTTTCTTCACAGGGAATGGGATGGACTTCAGCTTGAGTTGTGAAAGTTGTGGGATTTTCGTTTTCCTCATCGCTATCACTAGTCTCTTCTAATTGGCGTGCTAAATCTTGTAACGTGATTTTTGAATTTTCGATTTGTTCCTGTTGCCAATTGGGTATAGTTTTGACATCTTCCAATTCTCCTATCGGGTTTCGGGATAAGGCGTCAGCGTTTGAGTTAAGTGGGCCGGGTTTGTAGACGACTTCGTAGTCGTATTCGGAAAGTTTGGGTCGCCATTTGAGTACACGCGCGTTAGCGTCTTTAGCGGTTCTGAACCAAACCAAGGGCTTATGATCGGTAACGAGCGTGAACCTTCTACCACATATATAAGGACGGAAGGCCTTCATGCCGTGAACGATTGCCATGGCTTCCTTCTCGTACGTATCGCACCGAAGGGCTGCGCCGCGTAATACGCACGATGTGTACGCTATGGGTTTGTCTTTTCCTATTTTTCCCTGTGATAGGACTGCACTCAGGGCCTCTCAATTTATTATTACCATAGACGGAAGCGTCTATGGTAATAATAAATGGTTTATCGAAATCGGGGTACTGGAGGATAGGGGCTTCGCATAATTTATTTTTAAGAATTTCGAATGCTGTTTGCGCTTCGTTCGTCCATTCAAAGTCGGTTTTGTCCTCTAAGAGATGGGTTAGAGATTTTGCAATTTTTGAGAAGTCCTTAATGAACCTGCGATAATATCCTGTTAAACCCAAGAATTGGCGAATATTTTTAAAGTTTTTTGGAATAGGAAATTCCTTTACTGCTGACAGTTTGTTTGGGTCTGGTTTTAATCCATCTTTTCCAATTATGTGGCCGAGGTAATTTACTTCTGGCCTGAGAAATTCGCATTTATCCGGTTGTAATTTGAGGTTAGCCTTACGCAATCGTTCCATTAATTTGTGAATTTTGTCACCGTGTTCTTCTAAGTCTTTTGCGTAAACTACGATATCATCAAGATAAACAAAGAGGGATACTCCTAGGAGCCCGCTGAGCACAACATCCATTAAGCGTTGGAAGGTCGCCGGAGCATTTATGAGCCCGAAAGGTATTCGGGTGAATTCATAGTGCCCGTATGGCGTGGAAAAGGCTGTCTTTGGCTTATCTTCGAGGTTCATCTCGATTTGATGAAAACCGGATGCTAAATCGAATACGGAGAAATAGGTTGCGTGTCCTAATTGGTCCAGAATGTCAGTGATATTCGGTAAAGGGTAAGAATCGCCGATTGTTTTCTCGTCAAGGGCTCGGAAGTCTATTACCATCCGCCAACGTTTATTGCCGTTGGAGTCCGGTTTTTTCGGTACTATCCAAACAGGACTGTTATTTGGGGATTCCGAGTGGTTTATGATATTTGATTCTAGCAGCTCATCTACCTGACGCTGGACTTTGCCTTTAAGGGCTTGTGGGAACCTATACTGTTTGGTGTTGATTGGGAGGTCGTCGACTGTAGGAATTTTATGTTTGGGCACGTGGGTAGCTCCCAGTACTTCGTTTTTTATATGGAACCGATCTGAATACGTTTCGATAATTTCTTCGACATGTTTTAATTCTTCGTCTCCCAAGTGATCTAGGCGTAAGAGATTCTTGATTATTTCTGGACGCTCTGGATTTTTTTCGATTATACGCGATGTTGACTCAGAGGTGGGGACGCAATTTACGTTTGTTTCTAAAAATGTTTTTACATTTAGGTTTTTATTTTGGTTTTGATTTTTATTTTGATTCGTTGTCGATTTTTCGTTTTTCTCATTGTTCAATTTTTCGATTGATGTTGGTTTTTTGCTCTTCGCGTTTTCGTCTTTGTTTGATTTTGGTTTTTTATTTTGATCGTTTTTTGATTTTTTATTGGATTTTGTTCTTGTTCTTTCCTCGCTACGGAACTTTATATTTGATTTTCCTTGGTCATCGCTTTCATTAGAGCGAAGACAAGGTTTTATTTCAACGTTTATCGCCGAAATTTTTGGATTGGCCTCTATTGGGCTCTGGATTGACGTGATTGTCTTGCAATCTACGCCTGGAATAGAAGGATCACGAGGGATGGAACTACAACTGGAGGTTGTCGTGCAACCGTATTTTGTTTTCTTTTTGTTTTGGTTTGTTTTTGATTTTTGGTTTTTATTTGGTTTTTCTTCGTCTTCGCTCTCGCTGGAGCATTAACGAAGTTCTATTTCGACGTTTTTTGTCGATGTTTTTGGATTGGCCACTATTGGGCTCTGGACCGGCGTAGTTGTCATGCAATCTACGTCCGAATTAGGATTAGAATCGCGAGAAATTGGAATAGCATCGCGAGAAATAGGATTGGAACTGGAGATTGTCATGCAATCTGGATTTGATTCGATTTTCGTCAGGTCTTCGACAATGTCGAATTCCTGTAGTTTTATGACTGGCACGCGCAGTCTTACGGCATCATTTGTGGTATTAAAAACCTTAAATGGGCTTTTCCGTGGGTGTTTGTTACCAGGCAGTCGCCGGCGTAAACATCTTGGCGGATTTTTAAAGGCGGGATATACCCTTCCTTTAACGTGCGGTTTTCGACTTTCACATGGAAGGTCTTTTCCGAACGCCAGGGGATTTCGATCACCTCGTCGGGTTCGTTTGTTCGTTCGAACGGCCATGCCTTGTCTTCAAACTCGAGACATTCCGTCTTGAAATTTATTTTTGATTTTGAAGCGAAAAAGAATCGGGACCCCAATAAACCGGGGTAGGGAAGTTGCACCTCGTCAGGTATGATGTGGAATAGAGTTTCGAAATTCAGTATTCGTATCGTTACACTACCCAACGTGAGGAACGGTGGTTCGGCTATTCCTTTTAATTTTATGATATCCTCTTCGTTGATACCTGGAAAATTTTCTGTATATTCTTTTTAAATTAGGTTTGGAATAGCGCCACTGTCCAGCAACATTGATATTTTTCCTCTTGCCGGATGCGTTCCGATACACACCGAAGGTAATTTGTCGAAATGTTCTGCATTTATTGTGTAGGTAGGATGGGTTCGTTCGGTGGGATCGTTACGACCGCGGTCGCCGGACGCTTTGGGATCGGAGAACCTCTCGGCGCGTCCGCCCGAGGGGTGTTCAAGCCGTTTCCTGGCTGATTTCGCGAGTTATTAAATTCGCGGGTACGACAATTTTCGATAACGTGCCCTACCCTTTTGCAGTACCGACAAACGTTCGAGTTGGGGTTAGGCGGCTCGGTTTTTAATTGGAAACATTTATCAGCGGTATGCCCGATTTTTTTGCAAATTTGGCATTGAGGACCGGCCCACAGTAGGAGAAAAGCCCAAAAACCTGGCCAAAACCTCAAATGACCTTTGACGGGAATGAAAATTGGCTTACAGGGGTTGTCAAGGTCGCTGATTACGAATCTGAAAGCCAAATTATCGTAAACAAAATGGCCGATCCAATATGGCTGACATGAATGTTAAAAAGTTGCCAGATGTCGACAAAAATTGGTATTTACGGATTTTCAAGGTCGCTGATTACGAATCCGCAAGCCAAATTATCGTAAAAAAAATGGCCGATCCAATATGGCCGACATGAACGTTAAAAAGTTACCAGATGTTGACAAAAATTGGTATATACGGGTTTTCAAGGTCGCCGATTACCAATCCGATATCTATTGTTTATAACTTGCAACAAAGAGCTTACAGCAAATTGTTATAAACAAAATGGCCGAGTATCCTGCTAAATAGATAAATTAATATATTTAAAAAAATCATCATAATAAAATAAACGTGAACAGTGTATTCTACGCAATTATTATTTTTATTTCCAAAATACATACGGAACGTTTCAAAAATAGAAAATTTTATTCTTAATCAAAATCGTAATCGGAGTCGGAGTCGGAGTCAGAATCATTATCCGAGTTTGTACGGCTTCAATCTCGGCGCAAAATTCGTCTGCTGCAGCAGTCACTTTAGGAGCGATCAACATCGCTACAGCTTCCGGCGACAAACTCTTCAGCTTCTTCTGTGGTAGTCTTCTGACACTTGAAATGTACGGATCAGAAGTAACTAAGAGCCGATGAAAAACATCTTCCATAGTTTTAACCCTGGAACTTTTTCGCGCAAAATCTTCTCGATATCGTTTGATGTCTTTGTTTCGAGCTTCCTGAGCATCTTCGGATAATTGGCCGATTGGTAATAGAGCATGAGTTATTATCACTGGACCATGAATTAATAGTTTGTGCACCGAAGTAGGCATGGAGTACCAAGGGTATAATGCAACGGTCTTTCTTGCCGTTTCAATAGCATACTGTTCAAATCTTTCACAGTTTATCTCGTGGCCACACGATATAACTTGTAGGATTACGTACAAGCGTTTAATAACTTCTTCGTTGACCCCCGTTATCGCAGCGGAAACCGTCGAATTTTCAAAGAATCGCCGAGCTGTGTTGCCATCATTGCTGCTGCCGTATCCAGGCTTTGGGCGATCGATATTTAGACCCAATTGCTTCTTGAATCCTTCTTGAATGGCCCGAATACACTTTCGAATGGACGAAGTGACTTTATTTGTTCTTCAACAATTTGGACTTCATTAAGTGTTGACTCTGTGTCTTCGCGTAGAAACAGTAGTCTAAGCGGTCTACAAAATCGTGGAGACGAGGGTCTGGGGTTCTTCCAAACAACTATTTCTTCCTTCGATTGTTGATCATAACACACGAGTTGTAATGGCACGACTGAAGTAAAGAATACATGCGCATCAGATTTGCTGTCATCACTGAACGTCTGCTTATATTCACTTTGCCCAGAACTTCCATCGCAACCCCACTTGCAAATCAAGTCCATTTTACGAACATTATCTGGAGTCAATCTTTGAATGAGTACATTTTGGACGAGTAAAATACGTTCAACTGTATGATCTAATAGTGCCTGTAGTTGGACTTCTGCACTACTCTCTGTAATCCTGATTGCATCACGTGGTGGATAACAACGCTTTTTTGCTTTCATCACTTTTTCGTAAGACGGATATAGCTTACAGTTATTTTCCTTCCCTAATCTTCTCATTCCCTGGTAAGTACTCTTGGAGAATTTATATTCAATCATAGCGGAAAGTGCAGCCTCTTCGGATAAAGTAATTTCATCCGTTGCTGAGTAAGCTTTACGATACTTGGAAGCTCTTAAAGGACTCGTCATTGTTACGTCCTTAATAACTTTTGCGGCGTCGGATTGTCCTGAAGAGCGAAGGCTCATCTGAGTAGCGTATGCTAACTCGACCGAGTTGAACGATGTACGAATATCTTGGGTCTTCCTTCGTTTAGATCTTTCACTGGACATTGTAAACTCAAGGGACGGGCGGCCGCCCGTATTACCCGGGCTTGTTACTACAGTGTCTGTAGGTGCGGCAAAACATACCTGCTTGCTAAGCCATTCACCGTTATTCTTGAAAAATACACAGGATTTTCTGTGAGCTTGTTGCCACCTCGTTCTCATTTGATTGAAGAGTATCGAAAAAGTCTGTTTCGAGTCCTCAGGCACTACAACTGTACGTCCGGTGTCCTTGGAAATTTTTTCTACCATAAATTCGATCAAGGAAGCGAATTTATCGGATAAATGCTCGCTGATTATCAGAAATACTTCTTTCCTTGTCAGCACCAATTCTTTGTAACCGGATCCTGTAATAAAGACATAAAATTGTAGAAAATTGGTGTTAAAGGAAAAGATAAAATTTTCAATTAATACAAAAACTTGAACAATGTACATTATTTTACCAAATAAATAACCGCAATAATTGAAATAATTTTAAGAAAATTAGACAGAAAATATTGACATGGATTTGGTTAAAAGAAAGCTTTGCTTACTATATAATATATATATATTCAAATATTTTAATTGAATGTTATAACATTTCATTCATATTTAAGAAATTTTTATGTGGTTGATTTTAATATGTATATATATATATGCATACGTATATATCATAATTAAATCACAGAAAATTTATATATATATATATATATATATATACACATACATATATATTAAAATAATTTATTTCAAGCGTATAACAGCCGTCTTGTCCGTTATGATGCTACTTCACCCATTCTCAGGTAGAGGCGCAGAGGCTGCTCAATAGTGCCGCGTGCACGCTCGGCTACCGCACGATGCGAAAAAAATCATAACGGACAAGACGCACGTTTTCCGCAGGTAACTCTTGTAAATTTCGAAAGCTTATACATTAAACTAAAGGCCGAGACTAGGAGCTTTTCAAAATGTGACAAAATATATAACTTTTCGGACCGTTGAAAATATAAGTTTTCAAAATTATTCAATTTTATTTATGCCGAAGGCTATACTACATTTCAATCATTTATACATAAACTTTAGATTCAACCGATGTAAAAACATGTTCTACATACCTCCAGAAGTCGTATCCATGTTGCAGAATTGAAATTAAACCCGTCACTTTAAAGTTATGGGTTTTTGAAGTCAGCGTTATTTTCGTCTGTTCAGCGCGTGACACGTACACTCTTCACGAACACTAACTGCCAACTGACGCTGCGGCGCAGGTATACACTTAAAGGGCTTTCCCTTCCACAATAGAATGCAGTTACTAGTCCTCTACCTGAATGACTACTCAACTGACCCTATTTCGAAAATTTATTTTTTGGGGTTTTGGCCAGGTTTTTGGGCTTTTCTCCTACTGTGCGGCCGACTGAAGTCGCCAGTCTGTTGCGAAGTTTGTGAACTTGTCTTGCGAATTGCATTTATCGGCCGTGTTTCCTGGATTTTTGCACAATTGGCAATTTATGGAGCGGGAATTCTGATTGGCATAACACCGATCTGCGGTGTGACCGGGTTTTTTACAGATTTGGCAGGAGACAGAGCTTTGCTTATTTGATACTTTTCGGCATTCATTGGTACTATGGCCTTGATTTTTGCAGATCTGGCAAGTGAGGGACCCGAATCGACAAGCTTCGGTTGAATGATTGTCCTTTTTGCAAATATTGCATAATTTAACTGCTTGTGTTGGAACGGGTTTTTCGAGTTTAGCGGTGTTTGTTTGCAATTCTTTCCGTGCATTAACCTCGTGTTCGATTTTTATCGCGTGTTCGATCGCGTCTTCAATTAGGTCGCACTGGGGGAGTCGTTGTTCAATTTCCCCTTTTAAACCCCGTTTAAAACACGTTAGACAATAATCGCTCACCATGGTCTTGAAAGTGGGATCGTCTGTGCTATTGTTAACTAATTTTCGCGTCTCAAGTATCTCTCTTGCCTTTTTCTTAATTTTTGAAATGAAATCTACGACACTTTCGTTGTTCGTCTGGGAAATTGTACCGAGTTCTCCTAACAATTGCATTTCGGATTTGTTTGGTGTATATATTTTTTTAAGGAATTTTGTGAGTTCTTCTATCGTTTCGAATTTTGTTCCATGTATCGCTTCTCTAGCTTGATCTTTTAATTTGTTTCTAGCTAATTTGGCTAAATATTTTTCAGCTTCGGGAGGAAGCATATCTTTTGCATCTTCGCATCCAGTGATAAATTCTGACAAAAGGATATTTTTCCCATCGAATTCGGGAACGCAACTTATTGCATCTTTAAGGGAGATAAACTGATTTTGTTCCTAACGTCGTCATCGTTACTGTGTTTTTTATTTCAGTTTTACGAGGTAAGTTTAATGTTTTTATTGATCTTTTTGGAATAGATTCGAGACCAGGCAATAATTTTACGTTGGAACTTCTCAGTGAATATCCTGATTGTTCAACTGGATCTTCAGTAATGTTTAGATTTAATGAGCTAGTTGACTCGTCGTCAGACGTTGGGTTAATTGACACAATTCCCTTTTATGATCCCGGACGAGCCCCCAAACATTAATATGTCACATCCGGAAGGGATGAAAGCATAAAACTTTCGTTTCCCTCTTTCTTGCCTACGCCAAGCGCAATAGCACGGGACGAGGGTAAAAGGAGAATGTGTGGAACGGGTGTTCTAGGTCTCGAGTGCCTAGATGATTAAGATTCATGTGAGTGATTGCGACAGATGTAGTTACCGTTTACAAATTTTCGTTTATTACCGAGTACCGTCCACATGGCCGGTCGGAGACATGGGAAGAATACAGTTCGGCGGATTAAGAAAATGATACAAAAAATGTTGCAGTTAGCTTACGTTTGCTGAATGACGGTCCTTCGGACTTGGGTGAAAGGGCCTTCGCTCTCGGCTTGTTACGCTCGCTTGTACAATGTCGGTCGATGGGCCGCACACACGCTGTGTTTACAATGGTGCCGCAGATGGGTCAGAGGGTGACTTCGTGAGTGTGAAGAGCGCGGAGAAGATTCTCAATACTTTTCGAAGTAAATAGATATGCAAATGGATGATCGAAAAACAGAGTTGGATTATTAAACGCGGAACAGAGGTACGAATCGCGATACAAGGTTGGAGCCGATAGAAAAAATCTTTCTGGTTCGGATGATGATGCTGAACTAATTTTTCTTAAATCCTTTGGACCTTCCTGCTCCAGATTTCCCTTCTTGGGTGGAGTAGGAGAAAAAGGGGGTTTTCGTTTTTGACTCTCTTTTAACCAATCGGAGCGGTCGACGTGGGAGACCGTTCTTTGTATCTTGGAGTCTGGGCGCATGAAATTAATTACAAAGCGACCAATCGGAATGAAGCTATTCCGAGCGAGTTTTCGTGGAAAAAGCGCATGGGATCGTGTTTGTTTATCTAAAGTCTAGGGCCCGGCGCCGAGTCGCCCCGCGATAGTGCAGCTGCTATGCGCCTCATAGCCCTTCCATGTGCATTTTATTTTCGTCGCGGCCCGGTTTTATGACCGAGTCGAGTGGACTTTTCCGGCGGTCTTCGTCTATCCTTGGTTCCCACACGGATTTAAGAATCGGAGCTACGCTATGCCTTCGCCGGCGGGTGAACTCTGGGTCATCTGGCTTGCAGTATGATTTTTTTGTTTTACGACTTTCCCGAGAAAACGTGCCGAAAACTATGTTCTCGTTGAATTCGAGTGGGTAGGGATGGTCGTACGAAAGTACGCCCGACGCTCGCTTATTATCAATAGGTTACATTGCAGCTGTGGTATGTATAAGCTTAAGAAGATACAAGAATGTGTCGAAAAATGTGAATGCCATATTCGTTTAATGGTTATTCACGATTTCCATGGGGAATCGCTCAGGCCAGCGTTCTCGCCGGATTTCAGCAAAGTAGGAGAGAGAAAACGCAATATTTTTATGTGCTTTGCTCGCGACGTTACACCCTTCATTCGAATTAACAGACGTGGCGATAAACGGAAGCCGTCGCAACGCCGGTCGTACCTCCAATGCTGATAGCGACGGTAGTGGCGCTTCAATTGTTCCTATGACATTGGCGAAAATTAAGGCAGTTAAGGGGGATTCCAAAAGAAGGAAAGGCCACCACGCGAACGCTAGTGTGCCAGTGAACAGCTCGAATAGGCGGAACGTTCACACGAATCAACAGAAAAAGCGTATGGTACCGGTAAGAAGAAATTCGCTAACGCTTCTGAGGGATTCTCTGTCAATTCAGCCACTTTTTTTTCGACCATCTCAGATCTGCCCCATAATTGGTTATATCAAAGTACTACTAAAAGGCATTCTATGTGAATTTTTTCAGATTTTTTAATTCATCATTTTAGAAAAGGCCGTTTTTTTCCAAATGATCCAAATGATGTCTCGGAAACTGAAACTGAAAAAATGTCTGTACATAAAAGTTGTAGTTTTGTGTTAGCTTTCGAGCGGACGACTTGAAATAATTTTTACGTTCTGGTAACGCTTATTTTTTACCAAAAAGGGGAAAATTATTTTTTTATTCGAAAACGGCCATTTTTTTGTCTGAAAAAATTACAGAGTCTTCCAGTATGTCTGACGATATTGCAAAAAAATCGCTAGAGTGGCACGGATTGAGGTTCTAGGGTAAAAAAATGAAACCACACAAATTAATTTTTTAAACCGGAACCTCGCTCCATGCCACTCTGGCGATTTTTTTGCGATATCGTCAGACATACGGGAAGACTCTGTCATTTTTTCAGTCCCAAAAAATTGCCGTTTTTTAATACAAAAATAATTTCCCCCTTTTTTGGTAAAAAATCAGCGTTACCGGAACGTAAAAATTATTTCAAGTCGTCCGCTCGAAAGCTAACACAAAACTACAACTTTTATGTACAGACATTTTTTTTCAGTTACTTCTAGTTTCCGAGATATATTCATTTGGAAAAAAACGGCATTTTCAAAAATGTTGAATTAAAAAATCTGAAAAAATTCACATAGAATGCCTTTTAGTAGTACTTTAATATAACCAATTATGGAGCAGATCTAAGATGGTCGAAAAAAAAGTGGCTGAATTGACGGAGAATCCCTCTTATGTTAACAACTGTTGTAATGAATGGGCATAACAGCGATAGAAATTCATATTGACAACAGGTTATTAACCAGACGAAAATGAAATGCGGCGGAAAGGAAGGAAAAAACGAAGGTAAAGCGCTGAAAGGAATGTTAAACACTTCATTCGAAGTAACGGACGTGGGACGGAACCGAAGACGTAGCAGTGACGACAACGATAGTGGAGGCAGCATTGCTTCGACAGCAGACCTGCAATGGAATGAAGCGAAGATCGTCCCGCGTCATGCGAAGAAAAGTGAAACGGTACAGGAACAAATGATTATATGATACTGAATGCGTAAAGTAACCTTCACAAATGATATTCATAACAGGTAATCAGCGGCGGCAACGCGAGATGCGAACCAAGGAAACGGAAGAACAGCGACCCTTACTATTCCGAGAAATATGCAAAGGATGTGCAACCATCGTCTAAGAGAGCACTAATGGCAAAAGTACCGGTACAAATAACCGAGCAGTCGAAAAGGACACACCCAGATGAAGCGACAGGCTCCCTGAGCTGTACAAAGAAGGTAAGATGAACGGCTTCAAACTGAAGGCGGTCGCGTATATTATGACGTTTTTCAACGAAAAGTGAAATATTATGTACGATGTAAAAAACGTTTGTGACCGAAGCCGAAGGCCACCGCTCGCATCGATGAACCACCGAGCTGGCGAAGGGATGAAAGCCCAACCGAGAACGAACGCGAACGGCCGAGTCTGACCTGCGGTTGCTGTCGACGGCGCGATAAGATAGTAATGCAACAGATAATGAAACCAATAACTAAATCGAAAGTACTTGTAAGGTTTTTAAATCTATTATTTTTGCAGGTCAAAGAAATTCGTAAACAAATGGCGATTATTTTTAAGAAAATAAGGAAGGTCGAATGCGCCTTTCAGGACGATAGTAGTGAGGAGTCCGAATTCGAAATTGCAACGAGTACGCCCATGGAGGGCGACCGGGATGTGCCACTAGCTCGCGGTTGGCAAGTACCCAGACCGGTAGCATTAAAAGCGGCGGCAGCTGCGAACGTGACCAAACGACTGAACCAGTTAATAACAGCTTTGTGGGACGAGGATAGAATGGTGACGCTCGTTATTAAAAAAAAAATTGCCCTGACAACGTTGGACAACGAGAAGTTACTACGGAAGAAGTGAAGAAGCTGATGCGTAAGTTTGGAATATACAGTGGCGTGCAAAAGTTTCGGGCTACCCTATTTTTCGTGGATATTGCATAGAAATACGATGGTACGGGAAATACAAACGAGCGATGACACTTATAATTGGTGTCGAGATGCTTGATATTTAAAAAAAATGTGGTATAAACAGTAATATCACTCTTCAACAATTAATTATCGAACAGTTTTTATTTAATGACTGTGCAAAAGTATTGGGCCATATACTATTGCGAATGAAAACAAAACATTATAAAAATAACAAAACATGGTTTAGTTTTCTCTCTAGTTCGTGGTTCTTTATGTTTTGAACTAACGCGAAAGAAAGCGCGGAAGAAAACGTAAACAAACCGTGTGGCTGGAGAAGATGAGGCAGCGGCCCAATATTTTTACACACTGACCGAACGCGTTCGACGCTGTACACAAACCATACACTGTACAAACAAAATAATATACCACGCTGTTATGCATATCATAGCTCCCTCAAATATTTGAAATGATAGAGAGGTTCAGGCATTGAATATTTTATCGAATAACTGACAAGGGGACGGCACGGCCGTGGGGTCGGGGATTCGACCGAATTTTTTTGTGGTGAAAGCGGACCCCCAGCACCTCACGTGGTTGAAATAGTAGGACGCACTACTCGGAAAATTCCGAGAAAAATCGATTCGAAGTTTCTTAGGCGCCTTATGAGTTTAAAATGTCATGCACTTGTCGAGCCGCCATCTAGTCTAAACGGTTAGGGCTCGGTCTTTTGCGCCGGAGATCTCGCGTTCGATTGCTCCTTCGGATCTTTGTTTTTTTTGTTATCCCAACAATTATTCGAAACGTTTCTCATCCCAACATTATTTAAAAAAATTTATTTACATTATTTTTTCAAAATTATTTTCTTTGTTTTCCAACAAAACAATTCATAACGATGGGTTTCTTATTTTTCATTGTAAGGTATATGAGGAGGAACATTGGGTTCTTAATGAGAATAACAAAGTCGATTAGGAAAAATTCAATTTTTATTCATATAATAATTATATACAAAAACCGCAGTGGTAATTATCGTAGAAACAAACAAAGCAATAATTTTTGCGACATCTTGCGCAACATATAAAAGCGGATTTTTTACAATCGCAGGGAGTTTGCAATACATCCGTACAAAAACATGTCCCATTAACATTCATGAAAATGTTTCTAGTAACTGTTAATTTTGAGGCAAACCAGGCGTATTGAATCATGTCTCGGAATATTGGTGACGATAATTGATGGTGAATTATGGAATGATTTTTATACAATCTTCCCGGGAATTAATTTCACGATTCTGCTCTAACAATTCGCTGCAATTTACTAGAAACATTTTTATGAATGTTAATAGGACATGTTTTTGTACGGTTGTATTGCAAACTCCCTGCGATTGTAAAAAATCCGCTTTTATATGTTGCGCATGATGTCGCAAAAATTATTGCTTTGTTTGTTTCTACGATAATTACCACTGCGGTTTTTGTATATAATTATTATATGAATAAAAATTGAGTTTTTCCTAATCGACTGTGTTATTCTCATTAAAAACCCAATGATCCTCCTCATATACTTTACAATGAAAAATAAAAAAACCCACCGTTATGAATTGTTTTATTGGGAAGAAAAAGAAAATCATTTCTTAAAAATGAAAATAATTAAAAAAAGATAATGTAAATAAATTTTAAAAAATAATGTAGGGATGAGAAACGTTTTGAATAATTGTTGGGATAACAAAAAAAAATAAGATCCGAAGGAGGAATCGAACTCGAGACCTCCGGCGCAAAAGACCGAGCCCTAACCATCTACACTAGACGGCGGCTCGACAAGTGTCTGACATTTTAAACTCATAAGGCGCCTAAGAAACTTTGAATCGATTTTTCTCGGAATTTTCCGAGTAGTGCGTCCTACTACTTTAACCACGTGAGGTGCTAGGAGTCCTCTTTCACAACAAAAAAATTCGGCCAAATCCCCGACCCCACGGTCGTGCCGTCTCCTTGAGAGAAAAAAAGGTTGGCCCGAAACTTTTGCACGCTACTGTATGACTGGGGATCTCGGAGTATGAATGGTCGTGATTTGTGTCCGAAAGTATCACCTTTGAAGCTCATCGGCGTAATAATGTTTTTCCAAAATACTCAACAAATAGGTGGGTGTATGTCGCTGCAGGCATTCAGAAAATTACCGGTAGTAGAAATAGAGGACATCGATGTCGTAAGGGCAAAGATTTCTAACAAACTCAAGAACTTTCGCTACAGAAATCGGCGTAAGAGTAGAAGCGGTGTTGAAGAGAAACGCAGGAAGAGAGTTAGTAGCGACCACGAGGGCGATGACGAATACAGCAACATTGACAGTAATGACGACGACAATAACGACACGTACGACGACGACAACGACACGACGAGCCCTTAATTCAAAATCTCTTAACAATCCCATCAGACAGCTGTATGTAATGACAGTCAGCGTACCGCTACAATAAGTGCAGAGCATCCACAAATTGCCCTGCGATAGTAACGTACCGGTAGAAAATCCCGAAAGCAGCCACACGTTAATATCACTAATTAATACGTACCAGTGCAATAACGCGAGAACTGCCGTACATTGATAGCACCGTCTCGGATACATAGCGCGCGCAATTACGATGAAATGAAAGTCGCTATGCCGCTATGCGACTGATTATTTATCTATGCATGTAACTTAACTTCTATTTTTAATTTAGTACATCAGAAAAGATGTGTATGTGTAAGGTGTGAAAATGCGTCGTACCAAAGTTAAGCACGATTTAAAGCCATGTTAGAAAGACATCACAATAAATAAATTGTCATATATGCCAACCGTGATTATTGAAACTGTGTACATATCAACGAAACAACTGCATGTCGAAACTTCATATATGCATTGTACCGCCCTGTGGACGTTCCCAGAGCAAAAGATAGAAATAAATATCGTTATTGCTCTTGAGATAACCCTTCTAGCGTCGAAGATATCCTGCCCTTCAATGGAATCCTATTTTTGAATGTACTTTTTTCCAGCATTACGTAATTGGGGGATAATTCGACCAGAAAAAAACGGGTCAAAAGGACCTGTTAAGGAGGGCCGCGAACAAAAATGTCAACCCAAAAAACGGGTCAAAACGACCTGCCAGGGAGGGTGGTGAAAATCAATGTTGACCCAAAGAAACGGGTCGAAACGACCAACCAGGGAGGGCGGTGAAAATAAATTTCGACCAGAAAAAACGGGTTGAAACGACCTGCCAGGGAGAGTGGCAAAAATATACTTTGACCAGAAAAAAACGAGCCGAAACCACCTGACAGGGAGGGTGGCGAAAATAAATTTTCACCACAAAAAACGGGTCGAAACGACCTGCCAAGGAGAGTGGCGAAAATCGATTTCGACCAGAAAAACGGGTCGGAACGACCTACCAGGGAGAGTGGCGAAAATAAATTTCGACCAGAAAAAACGGGTCGATAAGACCGCCAAGGACGGTCGCGAAAAAAATGTTGACCCTAAAAAACGGGTCGAAACGACCTGCCAAGGAAGGTCGCGAAAAGAATGTCGACTCCAAAAAAGGTCAGTCGAATCGACCAGAACATCGAGAACTCGCTTCGGTCGCGTCGACTCAAGATCTAGAGCCTTTAAGTGTCCCATATTTCGACCACAGTTCGGTCAACGAAACCGCTAGGGAGATAAAAAAAAATAATAGGATTATTTGGTTCGAATAAAAACTACTCGATCCTTTGACAATCATTGTCTTGTCCTCTTTTTGAATTTTATAGTGAGCGGTTGAACCTTGCGTAGAAAGAGGGGGGGGGGGGGGCTCGTACAAAGAGACGCGACGAACAATCGTCACCGTGTACTCCGATCTAAGGGCCACACCACTGTAGAATGTATTAAAAATTGATTTTTTCAAACTTGACTTTAGAGATGCTTTGAACCATCTAGAATAAAGGGAAAAAGGTTTTGGACTTGTAAAACAAGGTCCGCAGGCCCGTGTGGGTCTGCGGTGGCAGTGGCTGGCCCGTGTGCGAGGCATCGACCGTTTTCCTCGAAAC
This sequence comes from Ophion slaviceki, assembly GCA_944452715.1. Lineage (NCBI taxonomy): Eukaryota > Metazoa > Arthropoda > Insecta > Hymenoptera > Ichneumonidae > Ophion > Ophion slaviceki. The sequence goes on along the minus strand of OX101787.1, from coordinate 42,402,987 downwards.
ACAATTTTTTTAAACGGCACGCATCATAACCCCAATAATTTTCATTCTTTTCACTCCAAATTTTGAGTACATCTTTAAAATAACATTCCGAAGAGAAATACTTACGGGATTTTCCATGAGGTAATTATAACATTAGTGTTTAACAAATGATTGTCCTTTTTTTCTATCGAAAATTAAGTTTTTGGTTTAACGCGGTCCTCTAGTTTCTCGGCTGTTTTTTTACGGCTTTTTCAACAATTTTTTACGGGCAAAGCATCGAAATAATCAATCTCATTGTTTTTGCATAATCTTTATTAACATTTAAATAAGCTTTACAAATTTTTTGAAGTCAAAATATATAATAGAATAAACGTTATAGTGGCCGACAGGAAGACATCAAGTAAAAGAGGTGCTTGACGGTGACCAAGATTGCGGCTGTTCTGCTTATCTGAAATCAAAAAACCAAACGGCATTTTAATCTTCATATTTAAGACTAGCGATTGAATTAGAGTGAATTCTAAATTACAAAAATTGACTTTTTTATACACTTTTGAAAATTACATTCTATTTTTTACTCATTTTTTCTTAAGTTTTTCGCTCGTACAAAAAAAACTATCGAAGCAATCATGATAATCCTAGTTCAATCGCTGGCTTATAACATATTAAAGATGCTGTATAAATTTGAACAAGATCGGTGCAGTAGTTTCTGAAATATCGTGGTCACCGTTTCGAAAAATGGTGTTTCGAGAAAAACGCGTTTGAAAGTATACCTGCTCCGTATACCTGCTCCGTTCCAGGGCCGTAACTTGTGAACCACTTCGAATATCGGAAAATCCTTTGGCACACATTTTCTACACATGTTGTAGATGTGATTTATGAAGAAAAAAAAATCGATTTTTTCGACCCGAGAAACTAGAGGGTTGCCTTAACGCTTGCCAATTACACAAAAATTAAAATTTTCATAATCCTCTACGAATTTTCCTAGCTATACTCGTGTAATATAATAGAAATTTTTAATTTTTTCTTTTAAATCAAATTTGCATCAAATATACTGCATGCCGCAGAGCGTCTCAAATTCAACATGATTCGCCAGAATGGCTCCAGCGTCAGCATTTGGTATAATTTATAAATATACATTCCTTTTTGTTCACTTGAAGATATGACTAATAACATCCTTAAATATTGGTAGTCTCTTATTTGTTCTTCTACCAAAAAAAATCGCGAAATATCACTCAATATTGGACGTTCACAATGGTGTAAGCCCTTAAGGTAAACGACCGCGCATTCTTGATTTCTATTGATTTTGTTCACATTTTAACCAGACATTGGTCATATCATTATACATGTTTGAGTGAAGTTTCACAACAGTTGACTATTTACATTGGTAGATAATGGGTTTTTAAATAGCAACTTTTAGCACTGCAGGGTCTGCATTGACCGAAAGTCAGGTCACATAATCCGTCGTACCATTCTATTATGTTTATTTATTTAAAAAAAATTATGTTTGGATAGAAAACTAGTTAAGGAACGAGTGAAAAAAGTTTCGATTGTCTTTACAATTCAGTTTTGCTGAATACGTTCAGTAACGACAGAATAACCGTCGGTAAAAAATATGTATCCCTTATAATAAGAAAACATACAACACCGCGGAACAGTATTGGTCAATATTTCGAGAAAAAAAATGATTGTGTTCCTAATGTTAAAATCTTTTATCGCAAAAAAGTATTCGCGTTATAAATATTAATAATTTGACATTGTTTATGTTATTGCCACGTGTCTTCTTATAAGGGACAAATATATTATACGGACAGTTACTCTGTCTAAATTTCAATGCAGATCCTACAGTGTTAAAAGTTGCAATTTTAAAACACATTATCTCCGAATCGAAATAGTCGACTGTTCTGAAATTTTACTGAAAAATGCATAATGATACAATGTCTGGTGATAAATTTTAACAAAATCTATAGAAAGCAACAGCGCGCGCTCGTTCTACCTTAACACGTTTCAACCATTGACCATTTAATTCTGTTGGGCTGGAGGTTTGAACCAGTCGATGCTGACTATGAGATAATGGTAGCCGTAACCATTGAGATGCAAGGAGGCCCTAGCGTCTTCGGCCTTCGTTTTGAAACGTTCATACGTAAACGAAAGGCCTTGCACAGATTGGCGGTGCGATCCTTGGCGAGATATTGTTTCTGAACGAAGAAGAAGAGTTCGACGAGTTCCTTAATCCTGGATACATCTGAAATAATTGAAAATGATGTTCTCACTTGAAAACTATGAACTTTATCAAAAAATTTTTTCAACAAAAGTTTTTAGTTTTCAGCTGACAAATTTTTTGGCAATAAAAAAAAGTTATGTTTCCGTTTGAAAAAAACATGTCAGCCTTTGTAACGCCGCCATTTTGAATTTTGGCTCCTCAAATAAATTTTTTTCAAACGTCCCCCTTCAATCCCTAGAAGTTTTGTTCCACACAATAGTTCGTCCGAGCAATATTTTTCGAGAAAATTCAGGTGTAAGATTAAAATGGGACACCCTGTATACACGATAGCCGCACCACCACAGTCATCGACTTTTTCTATCCCATTGGCTGTCAACAAGAACACGATCTCAGGCGCATATTCCAAGAAGAGCTGTCGAACGAAAAGTCAACCATCAGCTCGATCAACAGACTCCAAAAATCCTTCGCCGGCCCATCCGCATGGTGACCAAGAGAAGCCTAGACCCCAGATTATTTAAACATAACATAGACTAGACGGCTCCGACGAACTTATAACTCCGACTAAATAATAAGACATCCGGTCTCGCAGCATAGTCCGATATACAAACTTCTCGATATGAGAAGTCACCAGAGCCATAAATTGACATAACACAAACCATGCGAATGCTTAGGTCTCAGATATCGAACTCTATATCCCATGCGCTTTTTCGCCGAAACACGGGACAAAGGTCCCCTGCCTTCGATACGTGCAATTCTATATAAGGAATGATCGAGATCGATTCTGGGAATCATGAATATCGCGACCAATCACGCTTAACCTAAAAGTTCCTTCTCCCACTATCGAACCCCTCCCAATTTCCATATCAAGAAAGACTTCCTTCCTGAAGTCAGTCTCCCAACAATTTCCATCGCGTTCAAATCAAGTCTCCCGACAATCTACATCAATCAGATCGTAGTCTCGCAACGTTTCCATCGAATTAAGTTCAGTTCTCAATCTTGTTCTGACAGAAATCAAAGTGTAGCACAAATATCATAGAGTTTTCGAATATTATACATTTTCGGGTTTTGACCGAAGTATCGTATAATCGTTTAGTCGACTCTCGCGGCCTCGAGTCCGTAAAATATTTCAAGTGCGGTTTAAGGGGTTACCCCCACTTGCGACTTTGAAAAAATCGATTTTTTAGTGCATTTTTTTGAAGTATAAGTATCCGGGCCCATACTTCTGTATGGGCCCGGAATAGATGACTCTATGTAAGTTTACAAAAAAAAAAAAAGTTCTTCGTGTAAACTGAAATTGAAACTTTAAACGCGTTTTTCTCAAAATGGCATTTCTGAAGTCGGTGACCAAGATTACTCGAACACTAATGAATCGATCTTCTCGAAATTTTGCAGGCTTATTTAATACATAAAAATGTAGTCTTTAATCGTTCGATTTTTTTTTTCGAAAAAATGGCCGTTTTATAGTAAAAAAAGCGGCCGTTTTTTTTCGTTAAAATCGAACCATTAACTTTGACTGTCCGCCATTTAGTGAAAAATGAATATTTTTTAAAATCCTTCGATTAAAGACTAGTTTATACTTATATTTGACTAAATCCTCCGCATTTTTTTTTTTTCAGATGATCCACTTCGCCGCAATGTTGGTCACCGCAAACTGTGTATATAAAAACCTTATTTCATTGACGGCCATTTGCCACTAAACAATGTAATATTTTTCAATAAAAAAAATTACTGAAAGTTCTTCAAGATGTGTTCTTTAAGATGGTATATTGATCGATTAAAAAAGTTTTGTAGTTTTCTTTAAAAATTCATGAAAAAGGCCTTTTTTGCGCTACAAGTGAGGGTAACGCCTTAATACGCGTAAAAACATAAATACGCTCAGCGCCCGAAAGTCTGGTGCTGGTGACCGCTTTCCGAACGCTAAGTGTGGCGTCCGTCAACGAGGGCCTTATCTGCGAGCGTCACCGATATCCTTGCGAGCGAGCGTACCTACACACTGATACACTCACAAACACAGCGACCAATGTAAGCGACAATTTTCATTTTATGTTAATCCGATTGTTCCCCCGGCTTCATAGTCATTTTCATTGTCAATGTTTCTGTATAAGCAACTTTATTCATCCGATCACTTATTTGTAATAAACCTTTAGTTAAGTTTGTACAAATTGGTTGGATTATTTCTAAATACCAATCACTGCATGACTTCCTAATTTTTAACTCATTCCAAGCACTACCCCTTTTTACCCTCATCCTGTGCTATTGCGCTTGTCGTAGGCAAGGAAGGAGGGAATCAAAAAATATATGCCCACGTCCCTTCCGGACGTGACACAATTCGTTTTCATCCAACGCAGCATCGTCTGTGATATGGTATGAATATGGCCGAGAATCTTCGTCCATCACAATTTCAAGATTTTCACCGAGATCCTTTATATAAAACGTCCAAATGTAAGCATTAAGCTTATTTAGATTCTTCCACACTTGTCGTTCGAGATTCGTTCGAGATTACACTTCATAGCATCACGCCAAAAAAGGAACGTGTGAAGGGCGGCGTTTATCGGCTCTCGCCGCAGCTGACGCGTCGTCTGCTCATGGATACGAGTTTTGCCGGCGGTAAATTCCACGTGGGGTTAGATCGTGACAGATCGTGTATTTATCTATTACTTCAAAAATTTATCTATTACTTCAAAAATATGTTTCTATTACTTCAAAAATATGTTTCTATTACTTTAAAAATATGCAACCATCACTTGCTGAAGAAGGGGATTATGCGTAATGTGGCATATGAGCCTTTCAATAGTTCTTCGATGCAATACTAGTGCGAATATTACTTGTCAAAAGAAGGCTTCATGCGTAGTGTGGCGCATGAGTCTTTCGACAGTTCTTCAATAGCAGTGTGCATGTCGCTTGTCAAAAAAAGGGATAATGCGTGCTGTGCTGTATCCATGCGCAGTATGGCATATGAGTTTTTCAACATCTTACACAGCAGCGGTGTAAATGCTACTTGTCGAAGGAGGGTCTCATGCATAGTGTGGCGCATGACTCTTTCGACAGATATTTTGAATAGTAGTGTGAATGTCGCTTGTCGAAGAAAGGCATTATGCATACTGTGGCATATAAACTTTGTAACAGTTCATCGATGCAGTACCAGTGAGTCTTCGACAGTAGCAGTGTAAATGCTACGTGTCGAAGGAGGGTTTCATGCATAGTGTGGCGCATGACTCTTTCGACAGATATTTTTAATAGTAGTGTGAATGTCGCTTGTCGAAGAAAGGCATTATGCATACTGTGGCATATAAACTTTGTAACAGTTCTTCAATGCAGTACCAGTGAGAATGTCACTGGTTGAAGAAGGGTTCCATGCGTAATGAGGCGCATGAGTCTTTCGACATCTTTGATAGCAGTAGTGTGAATGCCACTTGTCAAAGGAGGGTTTCATGCGTAGTGTGGCGTATGAGTCTTTCGGCACTGTACCTGTGGGAATAGAACTCGTTAAAAAAGGGATTCATACACAGTTTGGTGTATAAGCTTTTTAATAGTTTCTTTGACGCAGTAGCAGTGTGAATGTTACTTGTCAAATACGGGATTTATGTGTAGTTTTTTGCAGTATGTGTCTTCTGTGTAGTATAAGTCTTTCGACAGTTCTTCGACACATTAGCGGTGTGAATGTTACTTGACAAAGATGGGATTTGGGGAATAACACCCGGTAGTGACTGTCATCATTAAGGAACTGAAAAGAATAATCGACAAATAGGATTTTCCAATGTTGGACAAAAGGACAGTGTTTTTAGTAGAGAAAGTCGAATATATTTGTTGTCAGCGGAAAAATTTGAGGAAGGATTTGCAGGCTTGATGCTGATCGTTCAGGACATTGGATAAGTAACTGGTCCATCGTTTTTCAAACATTTTTCATACGGCACCAGTAATCATACAAAAAATTTATATCCGTGATCATGCACTCTATTATTTCTGTGCCAAGAGTTCATGTAAGATGGTGTGCACGCAGCTTTTCTGTATGATGGTCGATTTTCAACACAGTAGTGTTAATGTACTTGTTAGAGAAAGGACTCTCATATAGTATGTGGTATTGACTGTGTGCGTCAACAAAAATGGAAAAAATAACCTACGTATAGAATTTTTAAATGTTAAACACCACGACAGTTGCTGTTAAAAATAATTGTTGAACAATCCGAAAATAATCATATTAGAAAATAAAATAGTGATTAGAAAATAATTGTTAATAATTGAGTTCTTTGAGAATAATGTGTATATTAATCAAAATATAAATTTTAAAAACGTTACATTTTATGAACAAAGTCTTTAATATTTAATGTTGATGATTTGCAAATTTTTGACTTTTGATTGCAAATTAGTTCACATGACCAGTGCTTTTTTTTCTATTACAATGCCTTCTTCGGGATCTCTCTGGGTACAGACCAAGTGAATCGACATCAAATAAGCGTCGCCGATCATGTGTGTTTCATACATGGCACACACATATTTGTTGAGGCTCATTTGTTCGCTCTTCGGTTGCTCTCCTTTGTTCGACTTACACCCGTAGGCCAGGCAATGGATAGGTTCTGACTTACAAAAGGTCGAGGATAGTTCTAATTTGGTAGATTTGTACAGTTTGGTGTCCTAATTAATATTTCGAGTCTGCGACCTCAAGTGATCGCCGATCGCGTCGCCATATTGGAAAAATGGTAACGAAAACCCGTTTTCGAGAATATCTCCTCTTCAACCCTACCTAGGTAAAAAATAGCTATTACAAAAATTATAAAGCATGAAATTTCTTGCAACTCTTGTAAAATACATTTTGCAATCATATGAATAGTCCACGAGTTACAGCGGAGTCAAGCTCAGGAAATTTCTACAATTCGCAAAATCGCTACATTTTTTCGCGAAATTTCAGTTAATACTGACATCAGAAAATGCCGGAAGAGCACGAACAAGGTCCATTACCCTTTCACGTAAAGGGACTTGCGAATAACGATCATGTATCATGTTTTGCGAATGCTAGCATGAAGTGTCTTATACATTCTTCTTTGATTCGCGACGCTGTGGTGCTTCATTCCAAAAAGGCAAATGTAGTGAAATCAGTCGTGGAAGCTTACATGACCGATCATGTATTTGTTGACATTTTGTCAGTTAGGAAATTTGTGGGTGATATGTTATTAGTTCGAAACAACAAGATGCAAGCAAATTGATAAGTTCGCTTTGCGAAAAAATTGAAACTATTCAATGTGCTGTACAAATCGACATAAGTACAGTCATTTCATGTAATTCTTGTGAAACAAACATAACTAATTGCAATCTTAATAAGATTTGGCTATTGGTAGTACCTCCGGCCCGTAAAGTAGCTCTCACTCTACAAGATATTATTACATATAATTTAGGGAAATCGATGAGAATCGAGGAAGCTTGTTCACATTGCGCTTCGTTTTCATTGGTTCAGAAGCGAGACATTGTCTCAACTAAGAAAATATTGATTATTCAACTATTAATATTTGAAAGAACAAACTCTGGAATAGGTAAGAAAAAAACAAACATCAAAGCAGTGCCTATGACAATCGTTCGAATCAATCAACTCCGGTATAAAGTTGTAAGTGCCATTTTTCATGACGGTGGGTGTTTAACCGAGAGGCATTATACAAGTATGTTGCGCGGTAAACGCAACACTTGGATTCGCGTTGACGATTTAATCGTCAAACAACAAAGTTGGCCCCGTAATGCTCAAGATGTCTATATATTATTTTTAGAGCAAATGTAACGTATGGAAATTTTATTTATTGCCGAGTTATCAACACATTTTCAGCTTAAATAAGCAGCTTATTCATTACTTCAGCGCAGTGGCAGCAATAAGCACTTGAGGCCATTATCATAAGTGCTCCATACGATGTAGAAAATCTAGGCTGCTGAATGAAATCCCATAGATGACGAAGAGATGGCCATAATGATTAAATCAAACGGCCCTTCTTAGGGCTAGCAATCAATTTATTGAAGGTTATTCACGTCGTGAATTCATACTTCAAACAATTTCTTAAAATTGTTTCCGTTTCAAAAAGATGTGAAATGCCCCTAAAAAACTTTAAAAAGTAAAAAAGGACGCCAAGTAATAAAGAGTTCCCTTGAAAATTATTAGGTGTTTTACTATTTATAAAATTCTAATTAAACTCGAAATATTTTTAATTCTATTTCAAATAATGGTTTTATTTAGAATATTACTTTTTCATTTTAAACGTACAAAAGAAGTGAAATATTTTTTTATGAAAAAGCCAAGTACGTTTACTAGACACGTGCACAAGATTATCAGATCCTAAGAACAATATTTTCTTAACATTTTATTTTTAAAACCAGGACCGACACTGGTAGATGGGCGATCGGGGTTCGGCTCTGGCGGTGCTCCGAGTTAAGCAGCATTGTGCGCGGCCAATATTCGGAGCGGTGACCGCTTAGCTGTGCATCGGCTGGCGCATCAACCAGCGAGCGGGAAGCCAATACTTCTGATACCTTAATGTAGATGTTTGCGTTAAAGTCTCTGCACCAAAAATCAGAAGAATATAGGGCCGTCTATACCGATACGGGTTTTCCACAGTTTTCCGGTACCCTCGGCAAATGCGGTATAGTGTACCTCAAGACGGCTGTGGACGCAACGGAATTTAGTTTAGATTAGCGAAGTGCGGGTAGGGAGTAATAGGAAAGGGTTCAATTGGAATGGGGTTACACGTAAAAAGCGGCAAGGGTATACGTTGGAACATTGTAAATGAAAACATTTGAATACCATTTAACTATCATAATAAAAAACCGAATTATAATTATATATAAGTACAACGTATGCATTACACAAGTACACGGGAAATGCTGCGGAACGTGGGTGGAAAAGCAGGGGTGGGAGAGAATAAAGGAAAGGCTGCCAAAGGGATATACATGGATGACACAGTGGGCAGAGAAAAGAAACAGGAAGGGGAGGGCGAGGGGGGGAATGATAATAGGAGTGAGAGAAGAAATGAAGGCAGAAAGAAGGGATGGGAGAGGGGAGGAGGAAGGAATAATGACAGTGAAAGTAGAAACGGAAGAGGGGGCATGGGTAATAGTGGCAGTGTACGTAAACGGGGACATAGAAAGGAAGATAGAGAGATTAAAAGAATACACGGAGACACAAGCAGAAGAAGAAAGGGTGATAATAGGGGGGGACTTCAGGGCAAGGACAGGGAAGGAAGGAGGGGGCGGAAGGGACGAGGAGGAGGAGGGGAGGAAGTCGAAGGACAAGAAAATAAACACCGAAGGAAGGAAGCTAATAAAAATGATAGAAGAGGCAGGATGGGAAATATTTAATGGGAACATAGAGGGAGACGAAGAAGAGGAGTTCACGTACACAGGGGGGAGAGGGGAAACAGTGATTGACTACGTGCTGGGGGATAGGAAGACAAGGGAGGGGGTGAAGAGCATGTGGGTGGGGGATAAGGTGGAATCCGATCACCACCCGCTGATAGTGGAAATAAAAAGGGGCAGGAGGGAGAGGAAGAAGCAAAGCAAGAAGGGAAGAACGGTGGGAAGCGGAAGATGGTCGGAAAAGACGAAGGAGGAATATAAGAGGAGAATAGAAAGAATGGAAGTAGAGGGAGGAAATAGACTGGACAGGAGGAAAGAAATAACGGAAAAAATTAAGACAGCGATGAGAGAAAGTGAGGAGGGAGGGGGACGGGAAAAGTGGACGGCAAGGGAAGGATGGTGGGACGAGGAAAGTAGAGAAATGAAAAGGGAGGTTAGAAAGGAACTAAGAAAGTGGAGGAGAAGCGGAGGAGAGAAGGAGGAATACAGGAGGAGGAAAAGGGAGTACAAGGAACTGTGTGAGAGAAAGAAGGAAGAAGAGAGAGAAAAGATGATAAGGGAGATATCGGAGGCAAGGACAGAAAGGAGAATATGGGAGATAGTGAATAGAGGAAGGCGAAGGAGGAAAAGAGTGTGTGAAGAGATAAAAGGGGAGGAGTGGAGAGAGTATTTTACGAAACTATTAGAAGGAACAGAAAGAGGAGAAGGAAGAGGAAGGGAAGGAGGAAGGCGAAGGGACGAGGAGGAAGAAATAAGGGAAGAAGAAATAAGGAAAGCGGTGGAAAATATTAGGGAGGGGAAAGCGATGGGAGGAGATGGAATACCGAATGAAGCATGGAAAGGAGGAGGAGAGAAAGCGGTTAAATGGGCGGGAGAAATATGCGGAAGGGTATGGAGAGGGGAGGGATGGCCAAAAGAATAGAAAGAGGGAATAATAGTACCTATAGTGAAGAAAGGAGAGGGAAAGAGGGTAGAAGAATATAGGGGGGTCACCCTGATGCCGTCGTTGTACAAAATATACACGACAATATTGGCAGGAAGATTAGAGGAGGAGGTGGAAGCAGGAGGGAGCGTACCGCAAAATCAGACGGGCTTCAGGAAAGGAATGGGGACAATAGACAATATATACATGTTGAACTATGTAATAGGAAGACAGGTAGGGAAGAAAAGGGGGAAGCTCGTCGCGATTTTTGTGGATCTACCCTGATGGAAATCCGCTTATTGGAATTCGACAAACAATGTTGAAATCTGTTAAAAAATGTCAGAAACTGTGAAAATGAATAGATTCTAACATAATTTGATGGAATCGTACATATTTTCATAGATTCTGTCGGAAATAATCTATGAAAATCGGACAGAACCTCACATATTATGTTAACTTTACGGAATGTCATAAAATCACAGAATTCGATACTTTCTGTCATCTTTTGGTCAGAAAATGTCATCTTTTAACAAAAAATGATAAAACTAATTTTCCATTTTTTGACATATTGTTGCATCGAAAAGAATGACAGAAAATGACAAAAAATGATAGAAAAAGATAATTTTTATCATGATTTGTTGTCACATTTTTGTTGAATTCTGACAGATTTCAGCTGTCATTAAATCACAGAGTTTGATACTTTCTGTCATCTTTATGTCGGAAAATGTCATCTTTTAACAAAAAATGATAAATAAGTTTTCCATTTTTTGACATATTGTTGCATCGAAAAAAATGACAGAAAATTTCAAAAAATGATAGAAAACGATAATTTTTATCATAATTTGTTGTCACATTTTTATTGAATTTTGACAGATTTCAGCTGTCATTAAATCACAGAACTTGATACTTTCTGTCATCATTGTGTCGGAAAATGTCATCTTTTAACAAAAAATGATAAATCAGTTTTCCATTTTTTGACATATTGTTGCATCGAAAAAAATAACAAAAAATGCAAGAAACCGATAATTTTTATCATAATTTGTTGTTACATTTTTCGTGAATTCTGACAGATTTCAGCTGTTAGTGAAAAGGAGCTTTATTGTGAATAAAGTCAGAAATAGCATAAACTACATTTGTATGGAATATTTATTTTATTCAATATTTATTCTAATTGTCGATTGTACATCCCTGTGGTATAGTCGCTATATATTTTTTTTCGTCGATGTACATTAAAACACACGGACTTTTTATATCTTTAGGTTCACACACAATCAATTTTTCAGTACATTTACATTCCTGGAGATGGTTTATTTCAACTTGCAAATCGCTCAAGGAGGAATTCTTTTTTATCACCAAATAAAAGTATTATTGAATATAAAGTCCCAAATTTCTTTCTTTCAGCATTTCCATTAAAATTTAGAAAATTATATGTAAATTCCATCAAATATTGACGAATTCTGACAATTTATTATCAGAATCGATAATTAAATGTCAAAATTCATCAGAATATATCATATATTTATAATGCAAAATCTCAAAAGTTAACAAGTTCGGTCATTATATGACAAAAAATAAAAAAGAATGATATAATTTGACAGATTCGGTCATAATATTTCATGAATGTTAAAGAATTCCATTTCATTCCATTCAATAATGACATTTAATGACGAAAATCTCACAAAAAATAAGAAAGAATGATATAATTTGACATATTCGGTCATAATATTCATAAATGTTGAAGAATTCCATTATATTCCATAAAAAAATGACATTTAATGAAGAAAATCTCACAAAAAATAAGAAAGAATGATATAATTCGACAGATTCGGTCATAATATTTCATGAATGTTGAAGAATTCCATTTTATTCCATCAAAAAATGACATTAAATGACGAAAATCTCATATAAAATGGAAAACTCTTACGACATTATATGACATATTATGTAAGATTCTGACAGAAATTACTGAATTATAACATTACTTTTCTGATAAAATATGACAGATTCTGTAAAGCATGTTCCAATTTCCGGTCAGAAATCATGAACTTCTCACAGAAAATGTCAAATCTTCAAATAATATGACAGATTTTGTCGTATAAATGACATATTCTGACATTATTTCTCATTGAAAGTTGACGGAATATTATCAAATCTGACATTTTTTGTTAAAATTTGACGAATTCCAATAAGCGGATTTCCATCAGGGTAAAGGCGGCTTTCGATTCGATAGATAAGAAGGTATTGTGGGAGGCGCTGGAGAAGAGGGGGATAAGAAAGGGGCTGAGGGAAAGAATAAAGGAGATATACGAGAAACGAAGAATAGGGTGAGAGCAGGGGGGGAGACAGGAGAATGCTTTTGGACGGAAAAGGGAGTAAGGCAGGGGTGTCCGCTAAGCCCGATACTGTTCAACCTTTTGACGGCAGATCTGGAGGAGGAGCTGAGAGAGGGAAATTGGGGAGGGGTCAAAATAGGGAAGGAGCGGATATATACGCTAGCGTACGCGGACGACATCGTGGTGATGGCGGAAAGGGAAGAGGAGATGGAAAAGGTAATAAGAAAGTTAGAAAGGTATTTTGAGGGAAAGAAGTTGGAAGTGAATGTGGCGAAAACAAAAATAATGAGGTTCAGAAAGGGAGGAGGGAGGTTTAAGGAGAAGGAATGGAAATGGAAGGGGGAGAGGATGGAAGAGGTAAAAGAATTTAAATACCTAGGGTATATTTTCAAAAGGAACGGAGGACAGGAGGCGCAAATAAAAGACAGGGTGAAAAAGGCAGGGACGATAATGAGGCAGGTATGGGGGATAGGGAAGAGGAAATGGGGGAACGACGTGGGAAGGAGAGTGTGGCTCTTTGATACGCTGGTATGGACGGTGATGGGATATGGAGCAGAGATATGGGGGTGGAAGGAAAGGGAGACGATGGAAAGGATGCAGGAGCGATACTTAAGATGGGTGCTGGGGTTGGATTGGAGGACACCAGGATACATGGTGAGGGAGGAATTGAAAAGAGATAAGTTAGGGATACGGGCAGGACGAAGGGCATGGAGGTATGAAGAGAAATTGAGTAAAGGGGGGGGGGTGAGCTGGCAAGAAGATGCTGGCAGGAGATAAAGGAGAGGGAGAGAAGGGGGAGAAGGGAAAGAGTAAAATGGGAAGAAGAAAGAGAAGAATTCAGGAGAAGAGAGGGAAGGGCGGAGGAGGCAGGACAGGAACAAGAGAATGAGGGATACGAAGGAAAAGAGAGAGAAGAAAGGAAGAGGCAGGAAAAAGAGAGACAGGAAAGGATAGAACAGTCGAGGTACAATAGGTGGTACAGAGAGATAAGGACAGAAGGCGTACCGGCGTACATAAGGGCAGGATTGCGCGAGGAGAGATATAGAAGAATAGCGAGGTTTAGATTAGGGAATGAAATGCGGGAAGGAAGGTATTGGGAAGCAGAGGAAGATAGAACGTGCAGAGTATGCGGAGAGGAACTGGAAACGTGGGAACACGTGATAGACAGGTGCAGAGGAGGGACAGGAGAGGAAAGAGGAATAGGGGAATGGATAAGAGAAATACTGGATGAAGGAGGAGGAGGAGAAGAATGGATGAGGAGATTGGAGAAGAGTAGGAGAGAACGGGAAAGGGAGCTAGGCAGGGAAGGGAACGAAGAGGAAGAGGAATGAAAGAGGAATGGAGTGAAAGAGGGAAACGGAAGTCGGAGAGGCAAGGGGAGAGGAGAGAGAGACAGATAGGCTAAGGAAAATAGAATAAAGCGGAGCGGAAGAGCGGAATAGTTTGTAAGAGCGAGCGAATAATGTTAGGTATTTTTAAGTAGTATAAGCGGAAATGGAATAATGTACGGAAGCCCATTGTAACCCCGAGGGGATCAATAAACATTACATATATTAACTGTTACAAAACTTGTTAGACGTTAAGAAATATTCGTGTTCTCATGACAAAATGTTATAGCCATAGTATATTTATTTGAAAAGAATGATTTATTTGATGACATTTATTTCTCTTAACTCAGTAGATGTTCATGGTCATCCTATAACGAGTTGAAAGTGTGATATGATGATACATTCCAAAGGAGTAGATAGTTTTTCACAATTAACGCGGTCCTCTAGTTTCTCGGCTGTTTTTTTTACGGTTTTCAATAATTTTTTACGGGCAAAGCATCTAAATAATCAATCTCATTGTTTTTGCATAATCTTTATTAACATTTAAATAAGCTTTACAAATTTTTTGAAGTCAAAATATATAATAGAATAACCGTTATAGTGGCCGACAGGAAGACATCAAGTAAAAGAGGTGCTTGACGGTGACCAAGATTGCGGCTGTTCTGCTTATCTGAAATCAAGAAACCAAACGGCATTTTAATCTTCATATTTAAGACTAGCGATTGAACTAGAGTGAATTCTAAATTACAAAAATTGACTTTTTTATACACTTTTGAAAATTACATTCTCTGTTTTACGTTTTTCGCTCGTACAAAAAAAACTATCGAAGCAATCATGATAATCCTAGTTCACTCGCTGGCTTATAACATATTAAAGATGCTGTATAAATTTGAACAAGATCGGTGCAGTAGTTTCTGAAATATCGTGGTCACCGTTTCGAAAAATGGTGTTTCGAGAAAAACGCGTTTGAAAGTATACCTGCTCCGTATACCTGCTCCGTTCCAGGGCCGTAACTTGTGAACCACTTCGAATATCGAAAAATCCTTTGGCACACATTTTCTACACATGTTGTAGATGTGATTTATGAAAAAAACATCGATTTTTTCGACCCGAGAAACTAGAGGACCGCCTTAAGGCAGGATTCTACTTTGAGACTTATACGAATACGTTATACGAATACTGAATAAGGTACGGAGTGAAGTACAGTTTCTACGAAGGAGACGGCGACTCAAAAACCTTTAAAATGTTGCTTGATATTTTTCCATATGGCAAAGACGTTATCGTGAAAAAGTTTGCGTGTGTTCTGCATGTCGCAAAAAGAATTTTCAAGCGTGCGAGTGCAGCCAAGAAAATTCTTACGCAAAGGAGAAAAGCTGAAGCCGCAAAAAAACGAAAGAAACAAAAACCGAAGAAAAAACAGCTACTAAAAGAAAAACCCGAGGATCCGCACCGAAGGTAGTTGTCAAAAAAGAAAGTCATTACTAAAAAAGTCAAAACCGCTGATTTGACAATAAAATTAATGAAAGAGTTGTCAAAAAACTACGGGCTGGCAGATGAACGGAATAAAAATTCAATTGAAGATATGCGCAACGAGATCTGGGCTGGTTTTTATCACAAGATTTCAACCGACTCCAAACCGCAGCATACATACTGTCCGGCTGGAGCAGACTCCTGGTGCAAGTATCGTAAAGCCTAACAACCAATATCTTTAAAAATGTAGACACGCTCCGCCACTTGCTGAAGACGTGCAAGAAGTTCTGAAACCCATTTACAAAGATCTAACTAAAGAGGAGTTGCTTGAGAGATGCTTAGGTGGAAATACTCAGAATTATAATGAGTGTTTCAACTCCAAAGTTTGGGGTATGGCACCTAAGCACATTTACAATGGGGAAAAAATTGTAAAAATTTCGTGTCTTACTGCAGCATGTATTTTCAACGAAAGATTTCAACCAATATTGTAAATTATGGAGGTAATGGGTGTTGGAATCGGGGAAACTGCTGTTCGGTATGCCAGTGACCGAGGCTTCCAAGGACAGCAGAACAAAGCGAAAAAACGCCAAATTGGAAGAAAATCATATTTTGGAACGGTCAGAAGGCATTTTGTATGGTGCAGGCATCGTTGATTGAGCGTAAGTTAATTTTTTTGTGATTTTTCCTTTACGAAAACTTTGAACGCGTTT
Organism: Ophion slaviceki; assembly: GCA_944452715.1. Classification (NCBI taxonomy): domain Eukaryota; kingdom Metazoa; phylum Arthropoda; class Insecta; order Hymenoptera; family Ichneumonidae; genus Ophion; species Ophion slaviceki. Next base: position 42,386,698 of record OX101787.1, on the reverse strand, counting down.
TCTGAAACTACTTTTTTACACTGCTTGGTGCTATCATTTCCGAAACTACTGAACCGATTGTTATGAAAATTTAACCACATATTCTGGACACCTATAGCAACCTGGATTATTTGAAAATGTTGATTTTTACTATTTTTTTTTGCAAAAAGGAGTGAAAAAACATGCCATTTTTTTTCTTCCTTTTTTCGCCGCCATTTTGTTATTTTTGCATGTACATTAAAAAATCTAGTTTGGTCGGTTGCTAGTGATATATTGAATCTAAACATTCAAAATTTTTCTGCTTTAAATTGTCCATTTTTGAAATTTCAACACCAGCGCAGACCCACCTACTAATCGAGGCGTTGTATTCAAATGGTGTTTTTGTATGTTAAAAGTGCATAAAATGTATAATAAATTCTTTTAAATGTATTTAAGAGTGTATTTATTAAGCCTATCAAACCCTATATCAATATCTTCATTCATAATCTCATGAAAAATTCATTAAAATAAACTTTTTTTCGAGTGCCCAAAGTAGAAACCTGCCTTAATACATTTAAATTTGGGGCCGTTAACGTATAATTAGCGCGACTATCATATGTTTAATGCAAATGAACATGTCACAACAATTAACTGATATTTATTCAAAACGACTATCTCGGCCGCATTAGAGCCAACAGTCACACAGTTGACATGGCAACTTCTCTATTTAACGAAAATAAGGATTTATTAACTATTAATGAATCTGTATTTAAGATGTTGGCCCAGTAGTTCTCATCTGAAATCCTCATCTCAAATAATGATTTGTGAATAGTTAACAAATCTGTACTTGAGATGAGTATCGTCCATTTGGCGCGACCGCCTTCTTTGTACGCTACCATGCTCCTTTGTCGCACAAGCTCGTTCGTGCGCGACGAAGATGCGATCGAAGATGAAAAAGTAGATTGACTTATCATAAGCCAATCTACATTTTTTTTCTCAAATTCGGAAAATTTCAGGGGCAGACAGCTGTTCGTCTATCTATTTGACGTCGTTTGGCAAAGTTTCGACGGGATCTGAAGAGCCGTTTCAGAGATTTTTGGGAATCTATAATTGTTCTACCATACCGAACGCGATGAGGTGTCATTCCGTCTTAAGAGAAAAAAATGATACAAACGTGAAATATTTAGTTAAAATGAAGAGAAATATTTCCAAGTTGGAAAAGACGGTGAATTTCATTGCGAACTATTTGAAAAGCAAAAATTCTCGGGTTTCCAAACATTATTACCAATTATACGATCAGAATGTTGTCAGGGTGAAAAGAGCGAAGTTGCATAAATTCTAAGCAATTGGGCGTCTAATTTTGGAGACGTGCGAGATCGCTGAAATGGGAGAACATCCCCATCTTTTCCTTTACGTGTGTGAAAAATATTCATGATTACTTACTCGCTTGGTTGAGATGAAACGGAATGGGTGAAGTCCAATTGCTTCTGCTGCGTGAATCAGTGTAAGAATTCGTGATGGTCAGGTATTTAAGATGTTAAAATGCAGTTTTAGACTTGATATTTGGTTTATCAACCACCGAAGTTTTCGTGCTATCGTTTCGAGTCGTCATGTAGGCTCATATTTTTAATTTCATAAATCTTCCAGTTAGGTAAATACATGAACGCTCTTTGGGGAGAAACTACGCGTGGTCTTTCTACGTAATTCGACGATAGTCCGACTCGCAACCGTGGTTCTGAAAACCTTGATTCATCGCACTGAGTATCGTTCACAAATTTTCGTCACATTATTTAAAAGTATTCGCACTACAATAGTGTGCACAAAAATAATTTTGTTCCGAACATTTTATTAAATATAATTGAATGCGTAGGTAAAAAAGAATTGATCGTTACGATTAAATAATCACGAGTGACCTGACCCCTGCGGATATTCGTCTCAAATTCCTTTGCTTTCAACGCACTTGGTAATAGGTTTGATCAAATCAGACTTCCGAAATCTACAACATCTTTCGGGATGTTGCACGCACAAGAACCCGATGTGACGGGGAACAAACGGAAAACTGAGAACATATCAGAAGACGTCGAACCAATGGCAAAGGTATCAAAATATTGAAACACACTGGCGGTGAATGTAAAATATATTTTGGAACAGCATCTATTGGGTCCATCGATTTTAATTATTTATAACGAGACACAACAACTGCATACTCAATGCCAATCGTATTGTGTGTGACATGATCGTCTTACGCCTGCTATAAAGCGGCACCTCGTGAGTATATATATATCCTATAATGACAAATTCATAATGCATTTTTGTTCATTTGCATCAGTGTACAACTACTTACAATAATTGTGCATTTTTCAACAGGACAATAAACAATGACGATTTTGAACAATTGACCGACCAAATTGTGGATATTTTTCCTAACGAATGCCGAGATACATACTACGGGCCACCGATTAAAAAAAAGACTCAAGAAATAATAAATCTGGTATTTCAAGGGGCAAGGTAGTGGACAAACACCGTAACAAAGCAACGTTCATCCGCAGGACTAAAAATCTCGCGAAACAACAGTTATCATAGGATGCGACGGAACCCGGAATCAGAGAAGGTAGATAAAGTTATATTATTTGAGATATTCCATTCCAAATCACCGAGGTTTTACCGCGATTCCTTTTGATTTGGCGGATATTCGTATATTTTTTAATACTAACTGAAATGAGTGTTATTATTCAGTTACGTTATTATTCCGACTTTTTTCTCAAACGGCTCAAAAGTTATGATTTTTTTTGAATGCTCATAATTCGAGCAATCATGGCCATTTTTTTACGGTGGTGATTTTCCAAATTTTCAAAAAAAAAATACTGAAAATTGTAAGAACTGTTTTTGATTTTAACGTTTGCACATAATATTTTCAAAACATACTTTTAAAAACAATCGTAAAGCACGAAATGGCAGGAATTAAGGTCAATAACAGTACTTACGATTTTTATTTTTTGTGGTTGATAATTTGCAAGAAAAACCCAACATTGAAAAAAATTACATTTAGGCCATTACAGCCCAAATTACGAGCATTAGAAAAAAAATTATAACCTTTCAACAGTTTGAGGAAAAGTTTAAAAAAAAATCATGAACACCCCATTTAGTTGGTATAAAACATATGCGAAACATCAATATAAACATTGACTAGCTAAATCAAAAGGGTTCGCGTTAAAATAATAATATTATAATACAAGTTAATAATATATATATACATTTTTTTTGTTTTTTTTTTTCCTAAGGTACACGCTGTTCGCGTTTGTTGCCTATTTTTCCTCTCATTGTGACCGTTTCGTTTTTTATACTCCTTTTTTCTCCACCTTTCTCCCTGTTCCCCCCTGCTTGCGGCCGCAGCCGACTTTCCCCTCTGTATTATATTCATCATGACATTTTTGTGATGGGTATGGGGAAACTGCGAAGAACCTATACCAATACAGCCAGTCATCGAGTTCGCCTCCCAGTCGTGGAACTAGTCTTATTTTGCCGCGAAATGCCGAAGAAAAACATTTCACGATGAAACGTACGCGACTGGCATTTGAACCCGGGATCTCCCGATCCGCTGGTTTAGTGACAAGCACGCTACACCATCGCACTGGTTTACAACTTAACAATATAATATAATAATAATAATAATAATATATAATTATTAATATATAAATAATGTATGATAATAATATTATAGTAGTGTAACTATGCCGGTTCCCCCATGTAGGAATCTACTTTACCGACAGTCGGTAAGGTAGATTCCCGCTAGTCCCGAGGAATCTACCTTACCGACGGTATATAGCGACAGGAAATCCCCTTTTGGCGGGAAATTCAAAAGACCTTTTGGCGGGAAATTCAAACGACTTTTGGGCGGGAAATTCAAAAGACTTTTTGGCGGGAAATTCAAACGACTTTTTGACGGGAAATTCAAACGACTTTTTGGCGGGAAATTCAAAAGACCGCGGAAAATTCAAAAGACCGCGGGTAATTCAAAAGACCGCGGGAAGTTGAAAATACCTTTTGGCGGGAAATTCAAAAGCGGAGACCCTTCGGCGGTAAATTCAAAACGGATACTTTTCGGCGGGAAGTTCGAAGAACGTCTTGGGGGGCGGGGAAATTGAAAAGACCGCGCGCGCGCGCGAAAGTTTCAAAGCGCAGACCTTTCGGCGGGAAGTTCAAAAGACCTTTCGGCGGGGAAATTCAAAGCGGAGACCTTTCAGCGGGAAGTTCAGAAAACCGCGCGCGCGCGGGAAATTCAAACGCGCGCGGTCCGTGATACCGGCTATCACGATACTTGACAATCGGAATGGTTGTGACACTCGGTTGAGATGTTTATTGAGAATTCAAGATACATTGTTTACATTCTCTTTTGAGTGGCAAACTTTTGTCGGCGTGTTCGCGGCATCGTTGACACTCGCCGACTTCGGGGTCATTTTTGAGGGATTCGGGTAATTTATCCCAGGCGAGATCGACGCTGTATGCAGCGAAGGTGACGATGAATTCCTTGGGTAGCTGGGCGATGTCGATGGGTTCCATGGCAGAGAGGGATCCGACTCGATGAAACAGTTTGAGCGATCGTCCAACGGACGGGAGGCTCTCTCGAAGAAACTTCCTCAACAGCAGGACATTCCGAAGTGCGCAATTGGGTGAATCGTGGTAAGGGCAGGATGCCGTCCCTTTGTTGGCCCTCCTCAGCGAGGGACACGCCACGACGTCTCGTGCATCGAATCCAAAGCATTCGAGCCACTGCTGCTTCTGCTGTCCCTTCACGTAGATGGCGCCGGCGTTGTGCAGAACCGATCAGAGCACGTTCTCGACCTCGCAGTAGGGTACTTCTCCCGTGCTCCAGCCGAGATGATGATAGTTGCGTTCGAGCCAGGAATTTATGCTTTTGTACCTGGCTGGGAGATCGTACTATGGGATCGGTGGTTTGAAGAGGAAAATCAGTGGCTGCACGTCCGCATTGAGCGGAGCCACCGCCAGTTCTTTGAGTACAAACTCGTCCCGCTGGAAGCCCTGTGTATCCACCACGTACTCCATTGCGATTAATGACGACGACGAACGCTCGAGCGTCATTTATAGGCGGATTCTCCATCCCCTCCACTCTAGAGGCGTTTCCTCACATCCCCACTTATGGGATTGTAGTCGACGATGCGATCGTGCAAGATCAGGCAGTAGGCTGTAGTTCCCGCGGGAAAATTGGATTGAGCCTCCAGTTCGATACGAACGTCAACCGGTGCCTGCTTGAGGGCGTCGTTCTGTTTCGAGCAGTCAATCACAATGAGTGGAGCATGCGCGATGAAGTCTGTCTTTGTCAGCATGGGTTCCGCCGGCTCCTTGGCGTAGTACGCAGTCTGGAAGCTGGCGTACATCTCGTACAACTGAGCGTACTGGTTGCGCGACACGTCGAGATTGAGGTTACCGTAAGGATAGCACTGCGAATTGAGGAACAGTTTGACATTGGTTATTGCGCAGTGATCGAAGCGGCTAGCGTTTGCCGTTCGAACGCCTCGTCGATTCGTTTGCAAGGCGAGAATGACGAAGCGCGGTTTCTCCAGCTGATTCGACGTCTTGACCGTCTAAACGTGTTTCGTCGTGATTGGGAGCATGGGGTATTCGTACAATTCCCACATGCGAAAACACACAGTGATGTCCTTCCCAATGTGACTGAGCAGGCGTATCTTGTGCTTTGTCGACAGCATCACGTAAGGCATCAGCCACTCTATTTTAGCGATCTCAATCTTGAATTCCTCGGTGGCGCCATTCTCGAGGGCTGTTTGAACCACTGCGTTCGTGTCGTTCCTCGATCGCGTGAGAATCAGCTCGTGCTTCGTGTTGATGACGATCTTGCGATAGTCCTCAGCGAAGCCGAGAATCATGGCGAGCGGTATGCATACGTCGAAGTATCCCCTGTCGTCCGTCAATTGCTTCGGCTCTTCGAACCAGTCGGAGTTTTCAACGCTGAACATCTGACCGGGGCTCAGTGAAGCGTAGCCCTTCATGAGACTCGTCAGACGAATGTTCTTGCTTCTGTCCACCTCTATGGCATTGATCTCGTAGCGAATTTCCTCAAACAGATGTAAGATGGCGTTGTTAACGAACTTTGTCGCCGTGACGGCATTTCCGTTCGTTTTGCTGAGTCTACCGCAGACGCCTAGGGAGCTTCGCGCCGGTAGAAAGCACAGGTTCTGATGCTGAATGGATATGCGAATCTCATCGCTGTTGGCGAAACTCGATGAAGTATAGGGTTGATGCGCGTGAATCTCGTAATGCGTTACGGACTCGTCGAAAACGACGGGCGAGTGCACGTTCAAGGCCTCTTCCATTCCAGCAGCAAAATATCACGCAAGTTAATCTCTTCCACCAGCACCAACGACAACTTTGAGGCTTCTCAGGAACTGAATGTTCCGACGCGTTAGCGTTTTCGACACTCGTCGACGACTGATGCTTGGGCGACATGGTAACGCGCTTTTATAGCCGACCTTGTTGTTGTAGACGATACCCATGTCTACTTGGCTTCCTTGATGTGCAGTCTGATAGTGATGATTTCACCGCGAAAATTCACCAGTTCTCCGTCCTCATCGACTATGCGCAATTGCACGTGGTCAATGACTTTGACGGTGATCGGCAGGTAAATGACTTGCGAGGGAACTTCGATGATCTTATATCCTGGCGGTACTGCCGGGAAGAATTCGTGGATCGTGTGCGCTCTGTGCTCGTTGATGTACGCCCCGGACGTGATGTTGCACTCGACTCGCAGTGCGTTGACTCTGAGAATAGCTACCAGCAAGTCCGAGCTGTGAGTTGTATCGGGTGATAGCTCGCGCGCAGCAAAACCCAACAGGTTAGCGATGGAGTCTGCCGGTCGAAAATCCACGCTTCGGTTGCACTTGAGCAAGCTACGCAGCGTGTTGTTGTTGGGCTTGAGGTTGAGGGAGATGCCTTTTCGCCCAAGCACATCTTGCAAGTACTTCTCGATATCTTCGATCTCGTAACTTCCCGTCGGCAACGCAATCACCTCACCACCCGCGTAAAACTTGTTTTTACCGGTATGAATGTTGGGCACGGAGTTGAACGAGAGGAATTCCACTAGGCCGAGAACGTAGTTCTTGCTGGGTGAGAGTTCGATCGGCGGAAAGTACTGCGCCTCCAGCAGAGACGACCTTCCCGACAGGCTGAGGGTCAATGACTCTTCCATGCTGATGTGCGACTGACTTCGCGTGAACTCTCACAGCTGCTTATATAAGAATTTCAGACAAAGATGGCCGCACTCGTACGTGTCGAAATCCTGATATCTCGCGTGATTGTACTTGACCTCGGCGACTCCGAGGTACTTCAGGAGTTCTCGAGGTGGTGGTAGATCGCCGAAACTGTCAAAGTAGACGACGTTGTTGCCGTGCTTCCGATAGGCCACCCAGTGCGTGCCCGGTCCTTCCTTGTCGTCGAGATTTACGATAGCCGATTCGCGATAATGTGGTCCATTTTTCGGCAAATCGTTTCTCATGAATACACCGCGAAAGTGCGGAACGTCCTGCGCGTATTTCAACAGGTCGGCGTCCGTTAGAGGACGCTTGGGATAGTTGAACTTTTTTTTTCGCCTCCACGTGTATACCAAATCCCTTCTTGTGTGGCTTGAGGTAGAGCCCCTTACCGAGAGCGATAGCTTCCATCGTCTCGTTGTGTCGACGATTCTCTTGCAATTGACGCTCGGCGGCTTTAGCGGTATTCACAGCTTTTGCCACGCCCGCAGCGCCACCTACCAGCGCTCCCGTAGCACTCGAGCCGGCAAACAAGGGAATGAGGAACGGCAAAACTCCGCCCACTTTCTCCGGGATGGGCAGTACGCGTGGCAGTAACACCTTCCTCCTTCCGCCAGCTTGCTTCACAGCTTCGCGAGCCTTCGTGAGCGCCGATCGAATGACTTCGCGAGAATTACTTCCGGTCGATCGCGAGGCGGCTCTCACTATTTTGGAAAGCGCGATGAGGGGCTTTCGCCTCTTCTTCTTCAGCCCCATACCGAGTTTCGACTTGGTTTTCATGGTGTTTGCCACGACGTAAGCGGCAAGTTTGTCGTCAATAGCGGCGTCTCTTGCAAACACCCGCTGCCAGGCCTTATCTGCCAAAACTCGGTCGGCCGAATTGCGCGCCGCGACGTTCTCGCGGTTTTGCGAGTACGCGATATCGTGCTCCTTGCAGGCTGCGTCCAGAGGATTTACACCGGGATCACCGCGAGCGACGCGTTCCGCTAGCTTTGTGCCTGGCCCGCAGTACTGATAGCCCGGTATGTGCAACTCGATTGGAAGCCTGTTGATGAGCTTGTTCAGGACACCACGATCTGTGTGCATCACTACGCGATCAGTCAGCGAATGAAGTCGAGGGGGTATATAAGCGGGCTATTTATACCTTGACGGCTCAGTCATGGATTTCCAAGAGCAAGTGCACAAGCTACCGGTGATGAATTTCGATGCGCTCGTTGAGGGAGGAAAGCAGGGCACGCGACACGGCGATCTGCTGCCTGCCAGTATTCGCGCAGTCTTCTGCGGTCCGTCAAACTGCGGCAAGACCAACGCCTTGCTAGCCCTCATCACGCATCCCAATGTTTTGAGATTCGAAAACGTCTACGTGTACTCCAAGTCACTGAATCTGCCAAAGTACAAACTGCTCGAGAAAGTGCTCGCACCGCTCGAGGGTATCGGATACTTTGCATTCAGCGAACACGATCAGGTGGTATCACCCGCGGACGCTCGTCCCAATTCCATCATCGTATTCGACGATATAGTATGCGAGAAACAGGACAACGTCAGAGCCTTCTACTGCATGGGTCGACACAAGAACATCGATTGCTTCTACTTGTGTCAATCGTACGCTCAGATCCCCAAGCACCTAGTGCGTGACAACGTCAATCTGTTGGTCGTCTTTCGACAGGACGAGATGAACCTCCGACACATCTATGACGATCACGTGAACACGGGCATGCCGTACGTGCAGTTCAGAGACTTGTGCTCGACCTGCTGGAACAACTCCAGTCACGGATTTCTCGTAATCAACCGTGGAGGTGGACTCGACTGTGGCAGGTACAGAAAGGGCTTCGACCTCTTTGCCATAAATATATCGTGCGCGACGTGATCCCCGCAGTGTATTATGGATGGTCGAAGCGACAGTGTGACGGCTGAGTTCCGTCGCGAGAAACAGACACTCAGCCAGATGGAGAAAATGAGGGATGCGATTAAGCGCAAGTACATGCTTCTCAAGGCGGACAAGCAAACGATGGAGAAAGCTCTGGACGAAACTTTCAAACCAATCGTCAAACCTCTCGAACGCCTCGTGAACGCCAGGCACATGTTGCCCTTAGGCAACCTGTGCCTTAGGCAACCTGTGCCACGAGACACCTCCTTCTTAAAGGAGGAGGTGTCTCGTGGTGGTGATGAGATGGGAACGTCCTTCAAAACTGCGTACGACACGGAGGAAGAATGCCCGAAAATGACACCCGACGAATGCGTTCAGCAGCAAAAAACGAGCCCCGACGAATACGTGCAGCAGCAGAAAACGAGTCCCGACGAATATTATGACATGCCGGAAGAGCCTGCGCTCGACAAATATCTTCACATGCTCAACACGAATCGAAAAAAGTATCTCGATATGACTTATGGGGTTCGAAAGCTGCCAGACGGTAGCATGATGATCGGCGACTCACCCATACGTTTCGTGAACGACAACGACGTCATTGTGGGTGACAGGAAGTATCGATCGAGCGTCGGCTTGCTCGAACTGCTCTTCAGGAAGGAACCCAGTGCGCATCTCGTGAGCGCGGAAGACAAGAATATCTATGGGAAAATCCTGCAAACGACGAACGCACACAAGAAACACTACAGGTCGGACGAGGTCATTCACCGGCAAAGAAACAGCAAGTACAGGGACTGGGTGGCGCCCTTGGTCGGTGGTGGTGGTACGTCTACCGGTAGTGGTGTATTGCCTCGGTACAAGATTGCGCGAAGGAACACGCGAATGGACTACGTGTACTGGGACGACCCGAATGAGCTCGTTGATCGACTGCGTCTACTGATGGCTGAGCGATCGGCCGGCAATTCGAGTCACATCAACGAGATCATCTAGATCGTCGAGGAGCTGCGTGAGGCCGGTATTGTCATATAAGCGGGGCACAAGGGGCGCTGCAACCGCACTTGAACAATGAGCATCTACGTGTTCGGACGGAGCTTCGGATTCAAGCTCACCGCCGACGGACAGTACCACGTAGAGGGCAAAAGATTGTGCAACGTTGCCGACGTGAGTGAACCTCGCGACGGGGTCAACCTGAGTCTCGCAAGACGTCTTGTTCAAAGCACTCTCAGCGAATTGTTTCACATCACAACTCGGCTGAGAGAGGATTTTGACGATCTGCAACTGAACATACATATTCTGCAGAATCAAGTGAACGACAGGCTGCGAATTATCGAGGTAAACGTTGAAACGACTCTGGCGTTGGCCACGCGCAATTCCGAGGCCATTAAAACGTTGGACGCGCGGCATGGAGCATCGGAGATTGGTGGAAGAGCTGCATAAACCCGCACGACGCAATTATCCACGGCGCAAGTTTGACGTGCGAGGACTGGATGAGACGTGGCAGGCCGACCTCGTGGAGATGCAACCGTACGCTCGGGAAAACCGAGGTGTCAGGTATCTGCTCACAATCATCGACGTGCTGTCTAAGTTTGCCTGGGCCGTTCCCGTGAAGCGAAAGACCGGCAACGACGTCACTGCGGCCATGGAACTCGTACTACGACAGGGTCGCGTACCGACGAATCTGCAGACTGACCGAGGCAGAGAATTCTACAACGCGTCCTTCAAGAGCCTCATGAGTCGATATCGCATCAATCACTACTCGACCTACAGCAACCTCAAGGCAACCATCGTCGAGCGGTTCAATCGCACATTCAAGAACAAGATGTGGCTGCAGTTCAGTCTGCGCGGTTCCTACAAGTGGCTCGACATTTTTCCCGATCTCGTAGCAGCATACAACAGCAGCAAACATCGCACTATCGGAATGAAGCCGAACGAGGTGGCCGACGGTGAAACTTTGTTGCTGCAGCCGCATGATCGTCAAAGTCGCAAAGCGCCCAAGTTCCGAATCGGCGACAAGGTGTGAGTCAGCAAGAATAAGCACGTTTTCGAGAAAGGCTACACGCCCAACTGGACGACGGAAATTTTCACGGTGAGTCGAGTGATGGAGTCGACCATCCCGGTGACCTACAGGCTGAAGGACTACCGAGACAAGCCCATTGCCGGTGGTTTCTACGAGGAGGAGCTTCTGAGAGTCAAGTACCTCGACATGTATCGCGTGGAAAAAGTGCTGATATTGCAATAAAAAAAACATTTCACGTTATTTATGATCGATGCTGAATTCTATTTGATTCATCTTGGCCTCGCTGCCGCCCAAGTACTTCAGGAGCAATTGCCCGTCCGTGACTGTTTGCACCATGTGCTCGTACATCTTCGGATCCTTCACGAACGCGTCCGCGATGCGTTTAGACAGAAAGACTTGGCACTCGTCGTCGAGGGTTGCTACGGTTCTCAGGCCGTATTTCGTTGTGACTTGTCTCAGGTCGGTGACACGGTAGACGCTGTTTATACTCAGCGCTGCCAGTTTCTTCGTGGGCAGGAAATCCTCGAGCAGAGCGATTTTGTTGAGCTTCTCGATGCCGTCCATCGTGCTGATGAGGCAAACGGCCGCAAGCGCGACGCTCATATACCGGCTATCCCCTCCACTGCGCGCGGTGGAGGGGATAGCCCTACTGAAGCCCCTCTGAAGTGCCCCTACGGTAACGTATCCGTGGTGTCGGGGAGGAGGATGCGTTTGTCGTCGTGAGCGCTGAGCGCCACCTTCACTTGCCTCTCGGTAAACACTTTGTGCAAGCGCGATCTGATCACGCACTGCTGCCTGTGATGCGTCAATTTCTCTCGCAGGCAGTGCACAAAGTCGTCGAAGGTGACGCTCGCCTCGACCACCGCCCTCTTCCCACCTTTCACCCGCTTCACGCGATCACGACCCTCGACTCGAACGCTGTACATTTTGCTGCGCAAGCCAACGAATTCCGTCATGATGCTGCCGTTGCATTCGTCCTTCATGAGACCAACCACCTTCTTGTTGGCTCGTGGCATGCCAAACTGGTTGTGCTGTGGGAAGTCCGAAGTATCGACCCTCTCGATGTCACGCCTCATGATCTCATAGATGTCGTCGCAGCGAATCTCGTACAGCAGGCTGTCGGTGTCGGTGTAGAGGAGCTTGCAGCGATCGCCGAAATCTCGCTTCATGTAGTCATAGTGAAAGGCGTATAAGTGGATCTTTGACAAGTCCAGTACGCTCAGGCCGACGTAGATGGGTTTGTTGAGGTAGACCTCGGTCTTGGTGAGCTGTATGGCAACGAGGTTCTCCTCGAAGATGGAGCAGCTGTGAAAGTTGGGCTTGGCGATGAGTGCTTCGGCTCCGTAACGTCCGCCCCATTTCTTCACGAGCTTGACATCAACGTGTTTGCGCACATTCTCCATAGTCTTGCCGAACACTGCGTTGTTCATGAGTTTGAAGAGATTTTTCTCGAAGTCGTTTCGCGCCCTCTTGCGCAATTCGCTGTTGAGCTCGATGTAGGGTTTCACCCACGCACTCTGCTTGAACTTCAAGACTCGATGGACGCGTTTGAGCTCCAGTCCGTGTTCGAGGGCCTGTTTCAGGTTACGATAGTGCAGGATGTAGCGGTTCTTCGGGTCGAGTGTCGTCATGAGTTTGATCTGCGTTGAGCCGTGAGCGCTCTTGTGCTCGGGACACAAAGGTAAGTCCTTGTGTGCGTCGTGGAGACGTTCCGGGTACTGCAGGTCCACTTCGAGGACATACCCGACCGGCGAATCGTCTGGCACGTTGAGGAAGTCGACGTGATCGACCCACTGGAAACCGCCGTACGGGAGCGACTGCGTCATTGCCCAACCGTAGAGGTTGTTCACGTCGAAGTACATGAGATACTTCGTCTCCTCGCTCGCGTCATAGTTGCTCATGTACTTGTTGTTGGCACGGGCGTAACGGTTCGAGCACTGACTCACCCCACCTCGTATTCCTTGCTCAATGAACATGTGCATGTCCAGATCGGTAAACAGTTCCAGCTGAATATTAGTATATTTGAGCATAGCGTCCCACGAGAAGCCTGGCAGTGTGTAGTAGTGCGCGGGGTCTAGGCCGTAGGCTCCGACGGCATCGTTGCGGAAATTCTCAAAGACATCAGTTAAGAGCAGTACGTCGGTCTTCAAGTAGAGGTCTGAGTACTCGCCCAAGTTGGCAACGTTGAACTCACTCCACACTCTCTTGGCGTGCTCGTAGTCTTCGTCCGAGATGTCACAGTCGTTCAGTGTACTGTAAAACTTCTCTTTCGACGGTAGCTGCTCGGTGTCGTTCAATTTGGCGAGTGAATCGACGTACTCATAGGGGAACACACCTTTCCTCGTGAGAAGTTCGAACTTGTCGTCGGAAAGGTGTGTGAACTCGCTCCGGACAATCTTCAGTTCCTTCAAGTACGACGCGAGTTTTTCCAGTGACCGAGTCGATGAATCGGAACTCCACCTCGCTGCCCGCGACGTGTTTCGTGAACGAGATGTAACGTTCTTTCGTCTGAGGCAGTACGTAAACTCGACCTTCGAAGCACGTGGCGATTTCGCGGATGATGAAGTGCGAGTCGTAGCCGGAAAGATTGTGAAAGACCACGGGTACGGTTCGAGAGTCCTGGTAGTTCAGGTTGCACTCGTTGTGCGCCGCGCCTCGGTACCTGCCAGTGAGGTGACAGTGATCCCTCACTCTGTCACTGGTGAGCAAGGGTTTCTCGCAAATGTGACACTCAGTTGCAGTGCGAAACTCCCTCTCCTGATGTCACGACAGTTTCTCCATAAGTCGAGGATTCGCGTAAATGTCGTCGAGTTCTCGGGCGAGGTTTCGCAGTTCTGTGACGAACCATTCCGCAGGCTTCGCGCCTCTGTAGCTGCGATACCTCGAGAGCGAATTGTCGTAACTGCACTTCAAGTAGTATGCCACGCTGAATGCCTCGTGCTGTTGGTAGGCATTTTCGTCTCGGGTGGGTTTCAGCAGGCACTCAAAGTCAGCGTAGATGACGAAGGGCACTCGCTCCTTGTGGCCGCGGTTCTTGAAGTGGAGAAACCTGTTTGCTTCCTTTGGCATCGCGATCTTGCACTTGTTGACTTTACCACAATCGATTTCATGCGCAGCCAGCTTGTCTGCATTGTGGAAATAGTGGAGCCATCGATCACAGATATGAAGCGTGTGGTTTCTGTTCGACAAGTGTGCCGAGATCAAGCGAGACAAGTCCTTTATCCACACGTAGTGGAATCGTGGTACTATGTAGCATTCGTTTTCCTCGTCCTCCTCCTCCTTCTCCTCCTTCTCCTCCTCCTCGTCAACGTAGTGATCTTGCACGAGCAGCAGATTTACGTGTTTATTCTTCTTTATGGACGTTACGTGCACAGGCACGACCATAAATTCCCGCTGCCTTTTTCTCAAAATGTATACATTCACCGAGACATCATTGTTCTTCTCGAATTTGTCAATATGTTGCGGTATTACGGGGAACTCGATCCCGTCAAAGTTCAATTCAGCCTCGTACCGTCTGTACTCGGAAACGCGATCAGAATGGTGTGTGGGATGTAGGGCGGATAGTATGGCCCACTTGAAGCACTGGTTGTCATTGTTTCGAACGTTGATGCATGCCTTCTTGTTTCGTATCTTCGCCGGAAGATCCACGTAAGAGCTGCCGCGCAAAGGATTGAACTTGCTTATGTTTACCGTCATGTTGATGATAGAATGGAGTGACCAGCCAGAATCTTGCTGTTCAAATTCCTCCATATCCATTTGAATTGGTTCCTGAACGTTCTCGATGAACCATGCTCGAACATCGGTTGTGGGGGAAATCGGCGCAGCCTTCGTGTTGAAGAATTTCGTGTCCAGTACTTCCTCATCATTCTTCGTTGCAACGAATTTCGCAGTTAGCACGGCGTACACTTTCACCGAAGTTTGACTCAGCACATTTGCAATTTTTGTGCGGAAGTGAGCCATGCAGTCTTTCATAAAACTCTTTACGTCAACGTGCTTCAAATTCGTGAGCAGCCCCACCCTAATGCCATTTTTAAACGATGAATTCAGATCTGTCCATTGAACTCGATCTACGAGTTTGTCCCGGTTCTGCATGCCCTGACCACGTTTCAACAGACGTCCCAATTTGATGTCATCCCTCGCAAGAATCCAATGGTGAATAAGTACTTTTGTCTTTCCGGAGCGGTGGTGGCTAGCGTCTGTGAATGTTCCAGTGTCTTGATAACCTTGGCTAAACGTTTCATCCATTCTTGAATCTCGTTGGGAGTTAGATTCTGCAGAAGCGTCAACACTTCTTCCCAACTCGCAATAATTTCTTTGCAATCTTGAGCGGACATTGTCGTTACTCTCAATTGATGCAGGGAACTGTGCCAGCTTGGCCATCGGGACCTGAATTTATACCGCCGGCACCGGCTGATAAGTTGTTAAACGCTGATTGGCTGTCACTGCCGAGTAGTGGAGGGGTAACGATGCTGATTGGTTGGCGCTGAGTAGTGGAGGATATAAAAGAGCCGAACCACGAAGCGCGAGCATCAGTTCGAGAATGGAGTTCGTTGTCGACTTCCAGGGTTTCAAGAGACCCTTCAACGAGTTCATATTCAAAGAGGTAGCGGTGGTTGCCCTCGAAGACGATGCGCTACCGTCAGTGTACCTCTTCGAACCGCCGCACAGGTGGAGCTACTTACCTGCCAAGTATCAGACCGAGAATCTATGGTTGGAGAAAAATTACCACGGTCTAACGTGGAACAGCGGCAACGTGCCCTACGAGGAAGTCCACGAAGTTCTCATCAATATTCTACGAGATGCCAGCAAGGTACATGTCAAGGGTTACGAGAAGAAAAGATTGTTGGAAAAAATTCTACCCGATGTGTACAACCTCGACGACCTGACCTGCCCATCGCTGCGTCAATTGACGACGAACACGACCATCTCGTGCACCAATCGCCAACGCGCGCGGAATCCTTCTCACTGCGCAGTTTACAACGCGTGCGCACTGAAAACGTGGCTCCTTGAGTGGCAGAAACAACAAGTGCGCACCGAATGCATTCCAGACACTTCGGCAACAACCACCCTCAACGACTACTACGAGCAGAGTCTCCACTTTAAAATGTAATAAAGTCAGATAAAAAAAATATATTTTTTTTCTTCGTTTATTTATTTATATATATTTGATACAAACGGCGCGGGGTGGTGGGTGGCCTCAATGGCAGGGTCCTCCTGCGTATGCAAGGGCCAGTCTTGGGCATATTCTCTTTACCCCGAGACTGGCCCAAACCCGAAGACGTCGTCTTTTTTCTTCTAATTGAGGGAGCAGTGTTCGGCGGAGAAATCAGAATGGTTTTGCGCTGCTTTTCTTTTTCGTCCACCGAAGACTGCTCCCTCTTTTTTATCGGTTCCATGGAAATT
The DNA here is from genome assembly GCA_944452715.1 of Ophion slaviceki. Classification (NCBI taxonomy): domain Eukaryota; kingdom Metazoa; phylum Arthropoda; class Insecta; order Hymenoptera; family Ichneumonidae; genus Ophion; species Ophion slaviceki. The sequence goes on along the minus strand of OX101787.1, from coordinate 42,370,173 downwards.
TCCTCTTCACTCGATAACTATAAATTCGCCTCGAGCGTGCTTATTGCTGCGGTTGCTGTTGCTGCGGTTGCCGTTGCTGTTGCTGCGGTTGCTGTTGCTGCGGTTGTTGCTGCTGCGGCAAAAGGTGGAAGGGGCAGCGAGAGGATGCCCCGCTTAAAGCGGGGGTCTTGCCGATGGCTCTCGGCGCCGCAGCCGCAATAAAGTGCGTGACGCCACTTAAAAATACGTAAAGTAGCATTAGAAAAAGCGTGAGAGACAATAGAGAGAGATTTACCTTTTCCATAATTCAAAATAGACTGGCGTTCTATCGTCACTGAATCTCTTTTATACTCGAGCCCGGTGGGATGGGGGAATAGACCCAGAATATTCCGGAGAAGTATCGGTGCGGAATATTCGGGAGAAATATAGGTGCGGAATATTCGGAGAAGTACGTGGGTCATTTGACAAGTACCTAGCCTCACCGCTAGATGGTGCCACTATTGCAAGAGAAATACACTATAGTGTAGAACCGTCTTGTAGACGGCTACTGACAAAATTTCAGCCGGATCGGACTTGTAGTTCTCTTTTGAGAGCGTGTGAAAGCAAGTGTGTCCGTTGATTTTTGAAAGAATGGAGAAAGAACAATATCGGTCGGTGATTCGATTCTTGTTTTGGAAGGGAAATCGCGCAGTGAAATTAAAGAACGCTTGGATGCAGTGTATGGGGATGCTTCTCCTTCGATGGCGACCGTTAAATTTTGGTATAACGAGTTTCAACGTGGTCGTACGTCGGTTTTTGATGATCCACGCCCAGGTGCTCCAAAAACAGCCACTACGGAGGAGAACGTGACAAAAATACACGATATCGTTTTGTCAGACCGCCGATTAAAGGTGCACGAGATAGCTGTGATAGTAGGCATCTCAGAAGAACGCGTGTGGCATATCCTACATGAGACTTTGGGCATGAGGAAGCTGTCGGCAAGGTGGGTGCCGCGTTTGCTGACTGCAGACACAAGCGCATTCGTGTGACCACTTCAGAGCAGTGTTTGGAGCTGTTTAATCGCAATCCAAAAGAGTTTTTGCGTCGTTACGTGACCGTCGACGAAACATGGATTCACTGGTATACTCCAGAGACCAAGGAGCAGTCAAAACAGTGGACCTTACCCGGTGAACCTGCTCCAAAGAAGGCGAAGACGGTCCCGTCGGCTGGAAAGGTGATGGCCACTGTTTTCTGGGATTCTCAAGGTGTGATTTTTATTGACTACCTGGAGAAGGGCAAGACGGTCACGGGACAGTACGACGCCGAACTATTGAGCCGATTTAACGCCGTGTTAAAAGAAAAACGGCCCCATTTGTCGAGAAAGAAAGTGCTTTTCCACCATGATAATGCACCTGCTCACACCTCCGCGCTCGCCACGGCTAAATTGGTCGAATTATGCTATGAACTGCTGCTCCATCCACCGTATTCTCCAGATTTGGCTCCGTGCGACTTTTTTTTGTTTCCGAATCTAAAAAATTCACTCGCCGGGAAGAAATTCCACTCCAATAACGAAATAATCGCCGCCACGGAGGCCTATTTTGCAGACCAAGAGATAACATTTTTTTTTCAACGGGGTTAAAAAAATTGGAACACCGCTGGGCCAAGTGTATTCAACTAAAAGGAGACTACATTGAAAAATAAATTTTATTTTTAGCAAAATTTTGGTGTTTTCATTTGTAGGCTAGGTACTTATCAAATGACCCACGTATATGTCCAGAGCATTCGATAGGGGCGTAGGTCCAGAGTATTCGATAGGGGTGTAGGCCCAAAGCATCGAAAAGGGTAGCCACCCCCCATCCCCACCCGGTCGGTAACTACCCCCACCCACTTGGTCGGTAAGGTAGGGACCTACCATGCCGGTATTGTGTGGTAGGAATCTGCCGTACCGGCAGTTGGTAAGGTGGATTCCTACCATATCGGTAGAGTGTGGCAGAAACCTATCATGCCGACAGTCGGTAAGGTGAGGCATGCCGGCCGTTGGTAAAGCAGGGCCATGGCGGCTATGTGCGGTCTGCCGTACCGTCAGTAGAAATTTGACTAAAGAACTTCAACCGAGTGTCACAACCATTCCGATTGTCAAGTATCGTGATAGCCGGTATCACGGACCGCGCGCGTTTGAATTTCCCGCGCGCGCGGTCTTCTGAACTTCCCGCTGAAAGGTCTCCGCTTTGAATTTCCCCGCCGAAAGGTCTTTTGAACTTCCCGCCGAAAGGTCTGCGCTTTGAAACTTTCGCGCGCGCGCGCGGTCTTTTCAATTTCCCCGCTCCCCAAGACGTTCTTCGAACTTCCCGCCGAAAAGTATCCGCCTTGAATTTACCGCCGAAGGGTCTCCGCTTTTGAATTTCTCGCCAAAAGCCTTTTTTCAATTTCCCGCGGTCTTTTGAATTACCCGTGGTCTTTTGAATTTTCCGCGGTCTTTTGAATTTCCCGCGGTATTTTGAATTTCCCGCCAAAAAGTCGTTTGAATTTCCCGTCAAAAAGTCGTTTGAATTTCCCGCCAAAAAGTCTTTTGAATTTCCCGCCAAAAAGTCGTTTGAATTTCCTGCCAAAAGGGGATTTCCTGTCGGTATATGCCGTCGGTAAGGTAGATTCCCACAGGAACCTTGTTTGGGTTAGAATCTGCCGTCGGTAAGGTAGATTCCTCGGTACTAGCGGGGATCTGCCTTACCGACTGTCGGTAAAGTAGATTCCTACATGGGGGAACCGGCATAGTTACACTACTTATAATATAACTTGATTTCTGTATTTTGCATCTTCACACAGGTCTGTGAGCAAGAAAGAAAAACGAGAAAGCAACGAGCATGTTTCTAATTTGCTTTGTGTTTTCCTGGTTTATCATTGTTTTTGTAGACGTACTCGCGGCCGACAAAAGTAGATCTTGGCTACTGCATAACAGGAATGATAAGGGCGTGTTAGAGCACTGGACTGCATCGTACCCGTTGCTATCTGTGTACTGCAAAAGCGAGAAGTATCGGAATGTCACTGACATCTTCGAACGGTGGCCGATCTTAAAAGAAGCAAAGGGTTATGAACTGGCAAGTAATTCACTTCACCACTTTTATGAATATTTTTAGGAAACGCTTAGGTGATAAAGCTTTATCAACATTTACTTCCTTAAGGGGTAAGCACTGTAGAATTTAAAAAAAATGAATTTTTTTTAAATTGGTTTAAGCGATACTCTGAACCATCTAGAACAGGGGGGAAAAAAGTTAGGTACCTGTAAAAAAAAAAAGGTTTGCAGGCCCATGCGGGTCTGCGGTGACAGTGGCTAGCCCGTGTGCGAGACGTCGACCATTTGTCTCGGAACATAATTTTTCAAAACGGCTCGCAGCATAACTCCATCTATGTTTACTATAAATTTTGAGCACATCTATAAAATAACATTTCGAAGAGAAATCCGAACGGGATTTTCCATGAGTTAATTAGAACATTAGTTATTAGCGAATGAATGTCCTTTTTTCTGTCGAAAATTAAGTTTTTACTTCAAATGCTTGCCAATTACACAAAAATTCGTATTTTAAAAATCTCCTACGTATTTTACTAGCTATACTCATGTAAATTAATAGAAATTTTCTTTTTTTTTCCAAATTCAAATTTGCGTTAGGTATACTGCGTGCCGCAGAGCGTCTCAAATTCAACATGCCTTGCGAGAATGGCTCCAGCCTTACCAGTTTGTGTAATTTTTTAACGTAATTTTTTTTCGTTCACTCGAAGATATGGTTAATAGCATCCTTGAATATTATTATACTCTTACTTGTCCTTCCACCTAAAAAAAAATTGCGAAAAATCATCTAATTTTAGACATTTACAGTGGTGTAAGCCCTTAATCATTTACCATTTTACACATACAATTGATTATATTGATATGGAATTTTTTTTTAAAGATCGAAAGAGTTTTCCGCACTAAGTATCCATCCGAACCCGCAGATTCATTTATTGTTGGATGGGAAATGTTTTTCGCTGAAGTTATTTTATTAAACGGGAATAAACTAACCGAGAACAACGTCCTATACACGGAATTATTACAATCCGAAGAGCTGTCGATCGGTAAATAATAATCACGTATTAAAAAATGTTTCCTCTTTAGAAGAGTGAATGGTTTTATAAATGCGATTTTAAACTCAGATAGTCGACCAGTTGTACAACTGTACTTGCTGCCAAGCCTGGTGGATCTGGAATCGAACAAAATTTCGATCAAAGTGCCCAGCAAGGGAACTCCTAGGACATTTTGGAAACCTTTGATTGTAGAGTACAGAGAAGGGCTCGTTGTACGCTTCGAAGTACGTCAATCTTTAGATTTCTCTATAGCACATCAATATGAAGCCGACAGTTCGCCTATAAGATTGCTAATGTGTAATTTCTTTCAGGTACCTGGATACATAGAAAATGCCATCAAGGAAAAACACATTAAGATGTCAAAGACGTAAGCGTTCAACCGTTTATCATTATCGTTGGACGAGAAATCACAAGCATCGAGGAGATCTACGTACGAATTGACGAAGTGATATGTGAAGTGCCCTCCCTTCGAAAATCGGTGGATATCATTTTCAAATCGGTCCTCACCTTCGACATGCAGGGTCCCTTAGAATGGGGACATATTTGTTATCTGAATCAATGGGAGATATATAATATCTACACGGAGTCAGATAACAAAATACCCTTTGTTTATACCATTTTTAACAAAGTGAAGAAAGTTAAATAATTACATCAACGTTTTGTACTGTTTACATCAAAATGGAGTGTAAGATTTGTGTCGTATCACTACGTTGTAGCGACTCTCGTGTTCTATTGAGTCACATAAAAATTATGCATCCTTACGAATCGACATACACGTGTATTCATGGAAATTGCTTGCGCAAAGGGGGTAGCCGGTTAAGGGGGGTCTGACGGCCCCCACCGAGTTTGATCGAATCGACCCAAAAACCTGAAAGAGGGCTGAAAAACAAAATTTTAGAGATATTTTTTAACCCCCTAAACCCTTATGAAAACACCATAATCGCAAAAAATGCGTTTTTTTTATGTTTAATTTTTTTTCGAGCTTTCAAATGCATTTTAAAGCGGTTTTAACACAACCAAAATTTTGTTTCAGATGTGTAGACATGCCCTGAATTTTTCCAGATTTTTTCGTAAAGTTAAATCATGTGCAACATAATTTTAATGGCATAAAAACCGTAAAAAATCGTCATTTTTTGTATTTAATGCTATGGTTTTTATTGACGTATTAATGGTAAAAAATCGTGCACCATAGCATAGAAAGCTACTATCTTCCTCTACAAAATGACGCTAATTGGGCTCAATTCGGTCGTCTCTAGCGTCCGAAAATCAAACTTGAATAAATTCCGTTTTTATAATTTGAGCATTTTCAGTTACGAAAATGACACAAAATCATATTTTTCAATTATTTTACTTAATAAAAGTACATTTTGGGGTTTCTGAGGTCGCCGATTACAAATTTGATGTCAAACAGCTAACAAAAAAAAAAAATTACACATGTCATCAAATGAAAATGGTATTTGCTATTTCGGTTTTTTCAATAATTAAAAGTCATTGTATTTTAAAAAATCTATTTATTTATAATAATATTACATACATTCATCTAATATATACATTAAACAGACACAAGTAATACATACATTGCAACATGATTGTTATGTTGTTAATCTTCGTCACTGTGTTCTTCAATAACAGGTTCGACATTATCAACGTGAAATAGATTCGTTAGAATTTGAGCTGGGCGGATGATTTTGGACAAATACCGTGCATGACTTAAAAAGTAAATGATTGTTGCAACGTGGGCACAGCAACCAACAGTTCTTAGCCCATTTGCACAATCACATACGTAGTTTTTTATACCGTTATATCCAATACTGTTAGGGTCGTACTGAACGTAACATCTGTATACTTTCTTGTTTATATGTCTTGATTTAACTTCACATTTCAAAATGGTATCGTCCTCCAACAAGTATTGCATATTCAAAAGTCCTTCTTCGGTATACATTTCAGCTAAGTATGAAACAGTTTGCGATAACTGGTACGAGCCAGTGAAAAGGATCTTCAAATCTTGCTCTGTCATTTCCGGAAAGTCTAATACGTCATTTGATGTTAACGGTTTGAAGATCCTTTTCTTCCTATTCCAGTTTTGTTCTTCCACAACTTTCGCTAAAGAATTGTCAACGTCTTTTCTTTTCAACATTTGCTCGGCAATTTGATCTTGTAAATCGGTATCGCAATTCAGTCTTTTTCCAAACTCATTAACCAAAAAATTCGCTACTTTGCAATAAAGCATCGCTGAATCCAACATGTTGTTGTTAAACTGATTATGCAAGAGTTTGAATTTACTACCGATTATACCGTGGACAGCCTCTACCACCCACCTCAATTTCGTAACAAATCGACTTTCGTTTGCTTCATTTGTTGGAAGTTGCTTTCTTTTGCCTTTCAACGCTGGCATCAACACAACGAACCCTTGAGATTCTAACCAATCTTTGACGTCTCTGAACCCCCTGTCAAGTATAAAAACATCCCCTTTTTTGAGGATTGATCTCAAGCCGTTCGGATCACTTAGTACATGTTGTAAGATTTTCGCATCATTCACAATTGCTTCGTACGGTCCGTAAACATCTATTACATATCCATATGTGGCACAAACTGTGAAGGGTTTACAGAGTGGACACTTTTTCTGACCAGAGAAAGATTTTTTTTGGTAACAATTATTACTACTTTTTTGGTGTCGAAGGTATGAACCATCAGCAATCAAGAGCAGGCGATCTTCAAATCCGTGTAATTTTTTTACGTAAGGCGACGTGTGATTAGCAATTAAATCTTCGCGAGAACATGCCCGAGCTCCGAAACGAAGTGGAAAGACGTCTTTCGCGAATGAATCCAAAACCGATTTGCAATAAGCAGATACTAGTTGTTCAGATTTGATATCGAAAATTGACGCAGTGATTGTGTTGGAATTTCCAGTTCTTAATTTAAAAAGGAATATTAAAAGAGCTTGATTAATACTGCGATTTTGAGAATTTCGCAAAGTGACCAACATGTTTTTTAGAGTCTTGATTTCTGCAACTGTGTATCCAGTTAGCGATTTTATGCGCTCTGCCGATAAATTGTAATCATCTACTCTGTCTAAAATACTGTTGTCGCATTTTTTGGACAGTGCATCCAAAAATAATGCCAACTCTTGAGAACTGATAGTACAAGTATTCGAAAATATTTTCAAGTTTGAAATTTCGTCAACGTACATACGTTCACTGATAAGATGTACAGGACAACAGCGATTGCCTTTTGGAATGAAAATTCGTGAACTTATAAATACCTGTAACCTCGCTTTAAACGGAACAACCGGAGATGTCGTAATTGGAGTAAGACATACGCAACAACATTTGTGAGTCGCGGTAACTCTGTTGAAAGGCATCTCGATCATTTCATAGTCCGGTTCTCTTGGACGAAGAACGTAAGGAGGGTCCTTAGAAGATTGTGATGACTGCCCTGTGGAAGATCCAGACTCCGACCGTGACAATTGTTGCGAAGACTGTTCCGAAGATTGTTCTGTGTCATCTGATACTGTCAAATTGGAGAGTGTTGATGAATGTCTCTCTACAGGATCGACAGAATTTTGTTCGCGATCAACATCTGGCAGAGGATTTTCCTCGGGATTGACGTTTGGCAGAGGATTTTCTTCGGGATTAAAATCCAACTGAAGATTTTCTTCAGGATCAGAATCACTGCTCGTCGATGGTGAAACCGTTCGGGATTTAGCGATTGCGGAACGACACAGATGACATAAAACGTCACCTTTCTCTACTCGTTTACCTAGTAGTTTAGTATATAAGTGTACGTCATCATCTGAAGAAATGGACTTCTGTTTTCCGGTATCATAACGCAACAATCTGTTGCATCTTATGCACCTTTCACCAGCCGTACATTTTCGTTTTTTCGGTGGCATCGCACAGTTTTTCCTAAAGAAAAAAAAAGAACATTGTTATTTTTTTTATTATGATTAACAAATTATTTTTTTTTTTTTGAAAAAAATGAAAAAAGTAACTGAAACCCGGAATAAAAAAAAACCATAATTAAAAAAACAAATAGAACAAAAGTAACGAAAATCGAAAGTACATTAAAAATTGTAAATCAAAACAAAAAAAATGTTGAAAACATCGGTAAACAAAACAGAAATAAATTATTGTATTCCAAATCATTTTTTTATTGAAATATCGTTTCGTCTTAGTTTTGTTTTTTTTTTGCTTTTTTTTAATTCTTTTCATGTGAGTGAACTAAACAACAACTTGAAGTTGACGGCCACCTTCTGTACGATTTCAAGTCGACTATGAGGCAAACGATTGTAGATTGAGGTTATGATTATAAATCAATTTTTATGTTGATTGATATTTAAATTGATATTCAAACTCACCTTAGAATACTGCTTCAATCACTTCGTGTTGAGATAGGCAGGTTAAACGATAAATTAAAAAAACGCTGTTAACAAAACAAATAGATTTGTTTAACGGAGCAGAGCGCGTCGCATGACGTGTGTACTGGACGGCGGCTGAATACAGAGAGAAAGAGAGACCGCGTGGAGCGGGGTTCTCGATGCGTCAGTGCGTAGTGGGCATGCGCAGTACCGTGCGGAGGGGCATACGAGCCTAAGGCCCACGTGGGTACGGTGGCCTTAGGCACTCGGGTACGTGGCTTAATAAGGTACAAGTTGGGATTTTCTCCGCCAGGTGACAGTTTAGTCGGGGAATTCCAAATTTTTTTTCTGAATAATACGTAATTTTTTGTTTGTTAATATAACTATTGACAGCTGTTACGATTAAAAATTCGTGTATAAGAATGAATTTATAATCAGCGACCTAAAAAATCCTTATTAATATCGTTCCCATAGCTTTTTTAAAAAATTTCAAAAATTAAAATATTTTTTCTTCGTTTTGACAGCTGTCATGTGACAAAACTAATTTTTGACATCAAATTTGTAATCGGCGACCTCAGAAACCCCAAAATGTACTTTTATTAAAAAAAATAATTGAAAAATATGATTTTGTGTCATTTTCGTAACTGAAAATGCTCAAATTATAAAAACGGAATTTATTCAAGTTTGATTTTCGGACGCTAGAGACGACCGAATTGAGCCCAATTAGCGTCATTTTGTAGAGGAAGATAGTAGCTTTCTATGCTATGGTGCACGATTTTTTACCATTAATACGTCAATAAAAACCATAGCATTAAATACAAAAAATTACGATTTTTTACGGATTTTTTGCCATTAAAATTATGTTGCACATGATTTAACTTTACGAAAAAATCTGGAAAAATTCAGGGCATGTCTACACATCTGAAACAAAATTTTGGTTGTGTTAAAACCGCTTTAAAATGCATTTGAAAGCTCAAAAAAAATTAAACATCAAAAAAACGCATTTTTTGCGATTATGGTGTTTTCATAAGGGTTTAGGGGGTTAAAAAATATCTCTAAAATTTTGTTTTTCAGCCCTCTTTCAGGTTTTTGGGTCGATTCGATCAAACTCGGTGGGGGCCGTCAGACCCCCCTTAACCGGCTACCCCCTTTGCGGCCATTAGTACACTGAGAAAACACGTTGCGATATGTCAAAATGCCCAAAGACGGGAAAAAGTGTGCAGTCGTTGCAAGCAGAACCAGAAACAGAATTAACCCTTTCACATTCTGGTAATCTGAGTGCCACAGATGGAAGCATTAATCGTTCCGGAAAAGTAGATGATATCGATGTTGAAGGACCCATTTGGAAATTCTTTGCCAAGTTATACCAAAATAGTTCTATTTCGAGGTCTGTTGTTCAAGTAGTAATTGAACATTTTTCAGAATGTTTACAAAACACAACTACCTTGTATGGGCAAACGTTGAAAAACATAATTCCCCCAGGATATCATAATACAGTAGAGAGTTAGTTAAAAATACCTGCATTGAAGGATTTAGAAACCGAATACAAGCGGATGAAATATCTGGAAAAGTCAAAATTATATATTCCTCCGGCGACGATAATTTTCGATACAATTAAGACGGAATGACACCTCATCGCGGTCGGTATGGTAGAACAATTATAGATACCCAAAAATCTCTGAAACGGCTCTTCAGATCCCATCGAAACTTTGCCAAACGACGTCAAATAGATAGACGAATAGCTTCTAGCCCCTCAAATTTTCTAAATTTGAGAAAAAAATGTAGATTGGCTTATGATAAACCAATCTACATTTTTTTTCTCAAATTCCGAAAATTTGAGGGGCTAGAAGCTATTCGTCTATCTATTTGACGTCGTTTGGCAAAGTTTCGACGGGATCTGAAGAGCCGTTTCAGAGATTTTTGGGAATCTATAATTGTTCTACCATACCGACCGCGATGAGGTGTCATTCCGTCTTAATGATGATCGACAAATGAATGGAACGACTGTATTCACAAAAAAGAGTGCACTGGACAAATGATAAGTTTGTGACAAGTATTAAAAGTATATTTAGAATTGGCCAAAGTTTTTCAAACGATCACGATTTCCATGACTGAAGAAATTTCTCCACAATCAGGAATTTACTCGAGCCTCTTTCACAGTACCGTACGGAAAAAAATAAAAATTACTTTGCGCGGAAAAACCGCTTTACTTTTATTACGATGATTTCGAAGTAGGTAATCCCCTTTCGCCGGCATCAGGAATTCACAAAATAGGCGGCCTATATTTATCGATCGCAGCAAAGCCGTCAAAGTATTCCGCGAAGTTAGAAGATCTGTTTTTGGCTCAACTTATTTACACAACCTATAAAAGAGATTTGCAAAATGAAAGGTGCTTCCGAAATATAATAGAGGAATTAAAGTTCCTTTTCACCGAAGGAATAACAATAACAGTGACCGATCAAACTTACCAACTGTATTTTGTTGTTATCGCGATTTTTGGTGATAACTTGGGTGTGAATAGTCTTTTCGGGTTTGTCGAATCTTTCTCAGCTGAATATTTCTGCAGATTTGTTCGTGCTACAAAAACGGAGACACACTTACAATGTGCAGAGGATCCAAATTTTATACAAGAAGGGTATTTTTCCTTGCTGCATTTTAACGAATGACTGAAATATTTTGACTACTTAGATTTAGATCGAGGTAATAAAATATCATCATCACAGAAGAAAATTCCGCATGGGAATTATATTCAACCCTGTACGAAGTAATCGATATTGTCACGTTGGCCTGTGTGCCTGACTATGATATTTTCCATCTCGAACAATTGATCAAATCTCACCACAAACTATTTATAGAAGTATTTCACGAGCCCTTAAAACCGAAATTCCACATTTTAACACACTATGGCAACCTTGTAAATATATGGGCCCATTGAAATATGCGTCATGCGCCAGATTTGAAGCGTTTCATAAACAATCCTATGCGCCTATGGACCTACCAGAAAATGTTGAGTTCGCCACTTTACTCACGAATAATATTGGCTATCCGTGCTTCGAATTAACGTGGGTTAAAACGAATGGTATCACTTACAAGCCAAAGTCTGCTATTTACTTAGAAAATAATATTAACAACGATCCAGTGATAGGAACTATCGTGCATGTTATTACAACGCACTCGAATAACATATGCTTCATTCATAAGGAATGCGTTACGATAGGTTTCAATAATCACATAAAAGCATACGAAGTTGCAATGCCATAGCGACAAGTTCCATACAAATTTCTGTGCTTCGATTCGAAAGATTATTTAATACCGATGAAGTTCCATACAACTGCAGTCGGTCGTAATATTATTGCTAGAAGAGATTTAGCATAAATGTATAACCGGATAAAAATTGTTGATGCATGTAGAACATTTAATAGAATAAACCTTTTTCAATAAACAAATACGTTAATTTACTGTAATTTTTCGAATCCTGTCCAACGCATTCAATCCAACCGTCTATTAGAGCTATATATAAAATTCCCTCGCATCTTTTAATTATTCCATTCAAATCTCTACAGAAGTAACTGTTGATGCACACTTCTTCGTTGCTACTATAGTGCTACATTGATTCAAGTGCACATTCATCTGCCGGCAATCAATTAATTCTTTGTTCAAATATCCATTTCGTAACTATGCACGAATCTCGATTTGTGCAAATATAAAATAACGATCACTCAACTGCCCCTTACGTCTGGGACAACTTTTGCATTGTTGTCATTAAATAAACGCCGCAGTTATACGAAACAAGTATTTATAATATATTAATACGAAGCATTGAATTACACCGACTGTATATCTATTGGCATTTAAGAAAGGGTATGCTCCGTCAAAGTACCCATTTCTTAACTATCATATTACCAAATCTTTACTTGTGAGAATTTAGAGGCTCAAATGAATGATTCATTAGCTGTAAGAAGATATGTGAGGTGAAGAATATATGTATACAGTCAACCTTCATTTATTTTGCCATCCGCTATTTTGCACCGTGTACCGCCGCGAGCAAAGCGCATAAAAATATTGAGTTTTCTCTCTCCTACTTTGTTGAAATCCGGCGAGAACGCTGGCCTGAGCGATTTCCCATGGAAATCGTGAATAACCATTAAACGAATATGGCATTCACATTTTTCGACACGTTCCTGTATATAATAAGCCAGCGTCGGGCGTACTTTCGTACGACCCTCCTTACCCACTCGAATTCAACGAGAACATAGTTTTAGGCACGTTTTCTCGGAAAAGTCGTAAAACAAAAAAAAATATACTGCAAGCCAGATAACCCAGAGTTCACCCGCCGGCGAAGGCATAGCGTAGCTCCGATTCTTAAATCCGTGTGGGAACCAAGGATAGACGAAGACCGCCGGAAAAGTCCACTCGACTCGGTCATCAAACCGGGCCGCGACGAAAATGAAATGCACATGGAAGGGCTATGAGGCGCATAGCAGCTGCACTATCGCGGGGCGACTCGGCGCCGGGCCCTAGACTTTAGATAAACAAACACGATCCCATGCGCTTTTTCCACGAAAACTCGCTCGGAATAGCTTCATTCCGATTGGTCTATTTGTAATTAATTTCATGCGCCCAGACTCCAAGATACAAAGAACTGTCTCCCACGTCGACCGCTCCGATTGGTTAAAAGAGAGTAAAAAACGAAAACCCCCTTTTTCTCCTACTCCACCCAAGAAGGGAAATCTGGAGCAGGAAGGTCCAGAGGATTAAAGAAAAATCAGTTCAACTTCATCATCCGCACCAGAAAGATCTCTTCTATCGACTCCAACCTTGTATCGCGATTCGTACCTCTGTTCCGCGTTTAACAATCCAACTCTGTTTTTCGATCATCCATTTGCATATCTATTTACTTCGAAAAGTATTGTGAATCTTCTCCGCGCTCTTCACACCCGCGAAGTGACCCTCTGACCCATCTGCGGCACCATTGTAAACACAGCGTGTGTGCGGCCCATCGACCGACATTGTACAAGCGAGCGTAACAGGCCGAGAGCGAAGGCCCTTTCACCTAAGTCCGAAGGACCGTCATTCAGCAAACGTAAGCTAATTGCACCATTTTTTGTATCATTTTCTTAATCCGCCGAACTGTACTCTTCCCATGCTTCCGACCGGCCAAGTGGACGGCACTCGGTAATAAACGAAAATTTGTAAACGGTAACTACATCTGTAGCAATCACTCACATAACTCTTGACCATCTAGGCACTCGAGACCTAGAACACCCGTTCCACACATTCTCCTTTTACCCTCATCCCGTGCTATTGCGCTTGGCGTAGGCAAGAAAGAGGGAAACGAAAGTTTTATACTCTCATCCCTTCCGGATGTGACACACCGTCGACTATTTTGCAGTTATTTCTCCTATGTGGCCTTCCCCTAACCCCCACTCTGTGAACGTAGCTATGCTCGGAGCTGCAGTTGCTATTAGGCGGCCCTGACGCCGCAAAATAAACGGTGAACGTCGGATTCATGATTCGGCAAAACAGTTGAGAGTTAGGTGTATGGTGTAAACGGGAATGTAAACACGTTAGTCTCGTTGCTGAGAAAAAGAAAAAAGTCGCAGGTTTATCTAAAATTTTAAACTCCGTGAAAAGAAAATTTATGAAAATCTCTAGCAATGTTCTAGCTAATATCTTATGTTTTTCACGTAGAATGTTGAAGAAATTGATTCCGCTGGTGAAGTTGATTGGTGGTGACGACGATAAGAAATATACCCCTGACGTTCCCGTGGATTGGATTAAGTGCTTCGCTATTGACGATTTCCAATCGGATAAATTCGATGTTTCCTTAAGTTATGTGATCGAATGGCATACAACTTAATACGTATACGATGTATACGATGGATACATCATCGCCGTGTCACGTAAGTTGTATAAAATGTTAATTTATATCATGTAATTAGAATCCAGCTAAAGAATTAGAGAATATGGTATTGTCAAAAGTCCAGACCGCAATCTCTTTTGTCCCTCAATGTACATAAAAAAAAGAAGTTACCTCAATAGTTAACGAATTTTGTTCTCTAAAGCGGGGTTTTCATGGTACGAGCACGCTCGGACCAAGTGCGCTTATACGGGCTAGATCGTATAGGAGTGTAGTCGGAATGCAGTTGACACGTTACGACTTGTTATTAACAAATGATTGTCTTTTTTTGTTGAAAATTTAATTTTTACTTTAAACGTTTGCCAATTGCACAAAAATTCATATTTTTAAAATCCCCTACGTATTTCTTTAGCTATACTCATGTAAATTAATAGAATAAAAAAAATGTCCACATTCAAGCTTGCGTCTGTTATACTGCGTGCCGCAGAGCGCCTCAAATTCAACATGCCTCGCAAAAATAGCTCCAGCGTCACCGTTTTGTATAATTTTTAAATATAATTTTTTTGTTCACTCGAAGATATGACTAATAACATCCTTAAAAATGATTATCCTCACATGTCTTTCGACCCAAAAAAATCGCTTAATTTTTTACGCTTACAGTGGTGTTACCCTTAACGGTAAGTTTGGTTGAATCCGTTTATTGCAGTTATAAGAAAACCCTTTTCCTCGATGGTTTCATGCTGCTAGACTAGGAATCATAAAAAATAAATTTATTCCATTATTTCATTATAGTGATCCCAAAAAATGCTTTCAGTCCAAATTTGAAGTCAATTTTTCACTACGCAGTAATGTTATACTAGAAAAGTATGCAAATATAAGTGTTGTTTAATAGCACAAATACAAAATTAGCATTTTGTAATAAATAAAATTCGAAGAACACCAGAATAATGAAACCTTTTCATGCTTAAAACATTTTTCTGCAGTCCAGTTTACCGCTGTCAATTTTGGTCCATTTTCAACTTCTCGTCAGGCTCAAATTGCACCGATGAAGCAAATTGACTTCTCGTAATGTTCAATTTTCTTCTTAAGATGATTTTCTCCAGTCCGAATGTGAAATCTTCCATTTGCAGCCCATATGCCAGAGGATACACTAATTTTTGTAATTTTTTTTCTTCCGCAGTCAAATTGTAGCAAAATTTTTCTGTACCCTCTATGTAAAGCTTTGAATGCCTATACTCAGGCTGAAAAGAATTCTCCTACGAAACATATTATTCTCTCTGTAAGAGAATTATTTCCGTTACAATGGTCTGCGAATCCAATTTGCTTCCCAGGTGCAACGTAAAGCTTATGAGAAGTTGAAAATAGACCAATATTTGCAGAGATGAACTGGGCTGCAAACAATATTTTATAACTTTGGTGATTTATTTATTTGGTTTGGTATTTTGTAACTAATCAGTTCGATGAACTGATTGAAAAAAAACCTTGATTCCAATTCTGACAATGTTTTATTACTGGGTTGTTTTTTAAGTAGTTTTCCGTATTACATTTGATTTTTAATATTTTCCTTTGACTTGACCACTTTAAGTGCAACTCAAATAACTTTTCGCATATCAATAATTTACAGAAAGCATCACCGTACTCCAAAGAAATTAAGAGCGCTTGACGGTCTACTGTCACCGAGAAAGGCCGTCATACTGCCAAATGACGGTGGGAACGAGAACATTAATGTAAGCAAACCGGCGCTTAAACGATGTTAAGTGTATACAGTCCGATACAAGGCTTTATATAGAAATTGATAGATAGTTGTAGATCGCATTTGTTGCCGAAGTGAAAGTCGATGTGATAATTAATGAAGTTTCAATGATCCAGAATATCCGATTCCATGAGTTCAGTTACTTACAAATTCTTGGACATTCGGAAATCGTTTTACATTTCAAATATAGCTGTTTGTTGTGACTATAAATATACAGTATCCTTACATAGGACGAGATGCTTGGAATAGTTATTTATGGCATTATAATTTTCCACTGAAAATTGTGGAGTCTTTGGATAGCAGCATCAGCGAACAGTCGAGGGAAAATATTAATAGAGATAAAGATGTCAGGCGAATCATAAGGAAAAATCGGATATCATCGGAACCGATACCTGCAATTTTACCGATACGCTCTGCTCGGAAAGCGAACATCGATCCCGAAGAAATCGTAGATGATAATTCGTCGAATGACGAATTAGCGTCCACAACAATTTCAGGATGTACTCCACTCTTCAAAACAAACACATCAAAGACGCAACTCTCCAAAGCGGCTTCCAAACGTTCGGGTAATTGGCTAATTTAACAACATTTTTATAACTTATAATTCTAGAAAAACTACTGTACGATACAATTTAGGAGAAACGACGATGGCTGGTGCTTTGACCGCTATCCATCAAGAATTGAAACGATTGAGGAAGAAATGTTCTGATTTAACGGACAACAGCGAATCAAGCGATAGTGAAGGGGTACGTACACTACTCCAAAAAATTGAAGGAACAGAAAATGTATTCAATTGTTTTCAGTGTTTTTTGAAGCGCTGGATCTGTGTGAAAAGTGGTTGCCTCGAGATGGAAGAGAAACCATTTTGAAGCTTCAAGTTTCTAGTTTCAAGATATTTTCGCAACAAATTTTTGTGAGCTACGGTTATCGCGCAATCATAAGAAATAGCGCGAGAAAAAAAATTTCCATTTTTTTTTTCACGGGTCCACGGACTCGGGAAATCGTTTTCCAGTTGAATCGATGCATAGGCCAGTTAACTTGTTCATTCAGCTTTAATTTTTTTTTTGTCACTTTAAATCAAATTTTTGCTGAGATATCGGACTTTGAATGAAAAAGCATCCTTTTGTCTTTTGTCATCGATATCTCAGCAACCAATGATCGCACAGGGAATGAAAGGGCAGCTTTGAAAACTTGAATAAATTTCCTACAAGACTCTTTCGTTGATTTTTGAGAAAAATTGTTTTCAACCCTTAACATTAATTTGAACGAAGGACAAAACATGACTTTTTATAGTTTTTCAGTAAATCTGCCACTACTGTACAAATATTGATGGAAAAACTAATGTTGCCAGATTTTTTCAGCTTAATGTACCTCCAATAGCCCTGTAAATTTTCAAAGTAATCCATCGATTACTACAATACTACACCATTTCTCTGGACCGATTGATCAAATGTTACAAAACAATTAAAGGAATAAGTGTATTATTCCTAAACATCGTGTAATCACCATCAAAATGAAAACACCAATTTTTCACAACTTTACACTAGTTGCTTGTTAAATTTAAGAAAAACAAAAATTTGAAGAATTAACAAAATATTTTTTAACAATTTGTAAGACATTTCAGGAAATAAAACTAACTCATTTTTGACACGATTCGGCCTTTGTGAACCATAATTTCACTAATCTTTAATTGCATTAATTGAAAGTTGATAATCCCAAGCTGTATTCACTACTCATCTGAGAACATCTATGCGGTTAATTCTCGATATTTTCTGCAAAGGTTATTAGGGTTACAAAAAAATAGTTTTTTGTCCAACCTGATCATTTTTAAGAAGAAAAAAACTACCGAAGTTAACACTTTTTTCCAAACTAAACTTTTTTTCGTAATTTTTTTAAAGTTTTGGAAAAAAAGATTAATCAAGAGCTTGGGGGTATCAACTTTCAATTAATGCACTTAAATATTAGTGAAATTATGGTTCGCAAAGGTCATATCGTGTAAAAAATGAGTCAGTATTATTTCCTGAAATGTCTTACAAATTATTTTGAAAAAAAAAAAAACATTTTTTTATAATTCTTCAAATTTTTGTTTTCTTTAAATATAACAAGCAACTAGTGTGAAGATGTGAAAAAGTCGACGAAAATTGGTGTTTTCATTTTGATGATGATTACACGGTGTTTAGGAACAATACACTTGTTCCTTTAATTGTTTTGTAAAACTTTGATCAATCGGTCCGCAAAATGGTTCAATCGATCTATTTGAAAATTTACAGGGCTATTGGGGGCACATGAAGCTGGAAAAAAACCAGGCAGCATTAGTCTGTCCGTCAATATTTGTCAAATAGTGGTGGATTTACTGAAAAACCATAAAAAGTAATTTTTTTGTACGTTTCTTCAAGTTACCCTTTGACTGCACACTTCCGCCACGAACCTCTAAATGCATACGGGGTCAATCTGTATTTTTTTACTTCAATGACTTATTGTTATTCACATTTACCGCAATCGACGCTTAAGTATGTTCGGTCCGCGTTGCACATAGCAGTCCGACATAACGGACACTTTCTTTTAGTTTTATGATCGCCATTCTAAATTCATAATATCTACGAGCATTTTCTATCGTAACTCACTTACATGTGGTAATAAAACACCAAACTTCACAAAAAAAATATTCTCACTTTCACCGCATTACTGCATAACCAGGGGTCGATACGACCCCAGGTTATTTTTCGACAGCTGTCCTCAGTACACGAACAGGATGTAGGATGGGGGCCGAGTGTCCACATATATGTTTCACATATACGTTTCGAACTCTATAGAGTAGGAGTGGCGGAGCATTCGAGCGCCGCACTGCGGCCGAATAGATTACCCTATTTTGTGATACGGGCAGATGAAAAAAATGGCATCAAAATGACCCAGTGTGCAGTCAAAGGGTTAAGGTTGAAAAAAAATTCTCAAAAATCAATGAAAGAGTCTTGTAGGAACTTTATTCAAGTTTTCGAAGCTGCCATTTAATTCCCTGTGCGATCATTGGTTGCTAAAATATCGATGACCAAAGACAAAAGGATCCTTTTTCGTTCACAGTTGGATATCTCAGCAAAAAAATGACGTAGAGAGACCAAAAAAAACCAAATCGAAGCTGAACAAACAAACTAACTGACCTATGCATTGATTTAACTGGAAACAAGTTTCCCGAGTCCATGGACCCTTAACCCTTAATAGTCACACTGAATCCACGGGACCCAAACAAATTTTTTGATGCCGTACAACTTTTTTTCCCAATAAAACATACATTTTTTATATGCGTAAGCGTTTCATTCTTTCCTTCTAAATCGCACCTGCGTTGGATGAAATAAATATGTTTTTTGATAAGTCCCCAGAAACCGCTATGTCTATTTCAAAGTACATTGTTTCCAGATTATAAAACCATTTTTTTTGGTCAATAATTACAAGAGTTACAGCAATTTTTAGAAAAAAGTCATTTTTCACGTTTTCTTTTGCATATTTAAAATTTAATTTTTGATTTCTAACCAATATCGTTGTATTAAACAAGGTTCAAATTATACCTCACTATTTTTTTCATATCGCTCAATGCATTATTATATTATTTATAACAATTTTAAAATGCCTGGGTCCCATGGACCCAGTATGACTAAAACGTGATTCTAGCTAAGTGTGACTACTAAAGGTTAGAAAAAAAATTGGAACTTTTTTTCTCGTGCTATTTCTTATGATTGCGCGAAAACCGTAGCTCACAAAAGTTCTTGCTAAAAGATCTCGAAACTACAAACTTGAAGCTTCAAAATGCTTTTTTTCATCTCGATACGACCATTTTTCACACAGATCCAACCCGTCAAAAAACACTTTAAAAATTGAAGACATTTTCTGTTCCTTCAATTTCTTGGAATAGTGTATAATAGGATGTTCAATGAGGAATTCCTCGATTCATTGTTAGAAATAAGCCACTTAAATTTGGCAAGTAATAATATACCATGATCGTGGTTAGAATTTTGCAGCCGATATCCAGTCAATTAACTAATTTGTTTCAAATGGTTAAAGAAGTTACCGGTGACCCTTCAACCTATTTTTCTTTAAATTTATTAATTACTTTTTGGGATTATTGTGATTCCAAATCAATTATCTCAACGTAATACTTTTACCACAACTCACTTGTGGTTGGGAATTTACGGAGTACACTTCTTTAAATCTATTTTACGGTTATTCTCTACTCTTAAACAGCAAAAAGTAGGCGAAAGTGCAGTAATAGTTTCATCACCAATCAGCAGTGGAGGTCAGCGAAAACCGCAAAATCGGACACGGCAATGGGAAAATCCCTGCTGTTATCGCTCTTTCCCACGGAAGTGCTCCTGAAGAGCAATTTGAGAGGAGACTACTGTAGGGTTCGTGGAGTCGAGAAAAGAATGGCATATTCAGCATTGAATCCAAAGATTCTTAAGGCATTGTACTGTAAGAAAACTTGTGTAGTAACTTCACATCAGGGAGTCAGTTTTAGATGCAACTTATGTACAGAGTCATCGTCTGACACGTTAGGGCCTCTGCACACGGCGTATTTCCTACGCGCAGACGACGCGATACAAACGCGATACATACTTGATCCACACGCTTTTTGGACTGAAAAACGCGCCGTGTGCAGAAGCCCTTAGTGCTAGAAACTTTTATTAATTCGTTGAATTATTTTCTGTACTGTTATTTCCATTGGGTTGTGGGCCACGAACGTACCTAATTATCGTGTATTTATTTAGATACTGTTCGAAAATGTTGGAAGAGAACGTTCTGCAGGGCTGACCTTGGCAGCGCTCTAAACAACAAATTGAGTCAGCTGCGTTCGAATCATAATATGAAGCGAGTCTTCGAGACACATACGGATTCAAGCCCTCAAAACCGAGGACGTTTTTCTTGTTCAAGTTTCAGTTCAGTTCAATTCGTTCAAGTTTGAGTTCTGACTAGCGCTTACTTCTGAAGCAAATTAAAATATATAAATAGAATTGTACCTCAAAATTATCCGTTGAAACTATTTTTGTAATACCTGTTTGATTCCTGCATCAAACTATGTGTATGTAATAAATAACGATAACCACACGCTGTATATTTGAAATGGCGCATGCCCCAACCATTTTTTATTATATACCTAAATATGTATTTAGAACTACATCTCGTATACATCTTAATTCGAACGTTATATCAGAGTTTCTAAACCTAGGTCCACGAGCATGTCTCAAGGGGTCCGCGAACAACATGAATAGACATCTTAAATTGACGAACGAGGCCTAGGGGGTTCGCCGTTAAAGGGTGGAGGGGGTCGAAGGGTCCGCCGTTAAAAAGGTTGGGAAAGGCTGCTTTATGTAGATTTGATAAATATCTCAAAATATGCCCAGAATATACTTATTTTGAATTATTCCGCGTATCCCGTGCGGAAAACTGATAGGGCATCCCTAATAAAAATAAGGGCCTTTCAGGGCTTCCCTAGTGCTTTCCCTAGTAGGGATTTTCACAATGGGCCCAGACTTGGCCATTATCGGGACAAACTTGTAGGGATTTCCACAATAGGCCCCGACTTGGCCATAATGGGGATAAACCTGTAGGGATTTCCACAATAGGACCCAACTTGGCCATTATAGGGATAAACCTGTAGGGATTTCCACAATAGGCCCAGACTTGGCCAGTATAGGGATAAACAAGTAAGGATTTCCGCATAGGCCCAGATCTGACTATTATAGCGATAAACCAGTATAAATAGCTTAGGCTACATGGATGATGGTATTTCAATTATGCAAATCGATTATATACATCGATCGAATAATATTATCGAACGCAAATTAGGAAAAAGCGTAAGGGCATTAGCAAATAAAAAAATCAACGATGAACACAAATATTCAGACAAACATCAGACAGTATTTATTTATCAAATTAAAGAAACCTTTTACATAGATACAAACAATTACTCATGGGTGATAGAGTGCGTAGCCACTGACAACATTAGACGGGATCTCAAATTGCCAGCCGACCTTAAACAATGCCTCTCCAGCGTTGAAGTGTGTAAAAAAATCATTGTAATGTTAAAAACAAGTGGAATATATAAAATGATATAAAATGTACATGCAATGTGGTCGCTCAAAACCACTGACGTTGCTGCGACAATAAATAAAGGCTTAAAAAAATAAAAAAAATAAAAAAAAAATTACTCTTGGTTTCACTCATACATGAAGTAATGCTAGCGCATAAGTGTGAACAGTCCCAACTGGTTTTCTCGACATTTTTATAGCAACTAATTTCCGCTCAATACTCATCATAGGGAAAATTATTTTTTCTGAAGACTTCGCTGATATTTCCCATTCATAAACTTTATCTGACTGTAGGATAAGTAAATAAATTGGTCTTTGTTTTCCAGATCTTTCCCTCATTGGAAATATATTCTAGCGATACAGTAGACCCATATATTTTCTTTTATTTCTACTACACATCCATTCTAAGGAATGGATGTGTAGTAGAATATATTTGTTTAAATAATGCAAAAGACTGGCATGGGGGGCGCAGGATGCGTTAAGTCTCATCGAGATGACTTATCTACGTGGACCTTGCAGAAAAACAAGTGAATTCCGTGGTGTATTTTTTCTCCGTGATATATTGATATTTTTCCGTGATATATTAATGATTGAGAATTACTTATTCAATTACTTAATAATTTCCTAATTAAAACTAAGATAATATTACTTTTATTGGAGTCATTAATACTTTACTTTATACAGCGGACATATACTGTCGCTCCTTCGCGTTCTGTACCCTTACAGACTCATTTCAGACTGTGACTATAACTATAATCAATGTGATAATCTTATAATTTCAAAATTAAGTATTACAAGCTATCACAATTCTAAAAAATGTTATCATAGTGGATAGTTCCTCAAAAATAAATGTTTGCAGTGAAGAGAGTTCGCCTCGCATTATTTTTTGTATTAATTTTGTCATGGCAGTTTGTCAAGGCTCACATGCAAATACGCAATCGCATTTCTACGCGCGCACACATACATACACATTAGGGTGGCCGTTATTTTGGCTTCGGTAAAAAAATGTTAACGTCGAGCAAAAAAACTAATCAAGATATGAAAAAAAAATCTGTGTAAAATTTGGACGCGCTGGGATAAGGAGAACACGTGCCACAGAGCAGTTTAAATTTCAAAAATACATGAATTTTTTAAAAATCCGCATTGAAACATTTATTAGTCTCATAATATTAATTAAAAAATCTGGAATTGGGTACATTGATTATACATATTAAGAGTTACACAATATATTATTTACTGATTTTTTCCCATCAATCACGTCCCGCAAATCCGTACCTTTACATGAAATATTACATAAGTAATAGCAGTTCATCTATGAAATGATTGAAGTAGAGTACATTTGTTTACGTTCGAAATTTTTTATTTTGATATTCGGCGACAACTTGAAGAACAAATTGTTTTTAATCTTTATCATAAGTCAATCGTTTGTTGTAATCGGTGATACGTTTGATACCTTGCTCCGCTATATCATTACAGACTCTCATTTTTTTATCAATTGCGCGCCCATTTGATGACTCTCGTTCGAGTGCAAACAGATACATCGGTGTCGAGAAAAATACAATCAATTTTAAATCGTTAAAAAAACGCCATGAATTCGGCACCAATAACGAAATCAATGTCTTTATCGAGCAGAAAAGTAAAATCTGACTGGCAAACCTGATACCGTTTGGAACCGGATCGTAAAATCGAAATTTGCCGAAACGTAAAGATTTCACGTGTTATATTTTTTTTCTATGTCCAACAATGGCAAACCGACACGGTCTGTAATGCTCGGGAGGTAAAAATAAGCGGACGAAGCGTCACGACCAAATTTCGAACTATTTGTCTGCACTATATTTTATATTATCGCCACTACAGTTGGAAAATCTTCTCGCAGGTTCAAGAAAAAAAATGTCATGTTGAAGCATTCAATACACGAATATTATATTATTATTTGCATAAAAAATCCGCTCCGTTAATTTATTCACTGCTTCGATTTCCCGCCGCAATGTGGCCAAACCGCCACGTCCGTTTTCAAATTTGCTCTTAATTTTTCAATCTACTCACGACTATACATAATTGTACCTCTTAATATGTATAATCAATGTACCCAATTCCAGATTTTTTAATAAAAATTGTGAGACTAATGAATATTTTAGTGCGGCCATTAAAAAAATGCATGTATTTTTGAAAATTAAACTGCTCGGTGGCACGTGTTCTCCTTATCCCAGCGCGTCCAAATTTTACACAGATTTTTTTTTCACATCTTGATTATTTTTTTGCTAGACGTTACATTTTTTTTTGCCGAAGCCAAAATAACGGCCAACCTAATACACATGTACTCACGCTCACACCTATGCACATGAACAATTACATAAAAACAAATACAGATATACCCTGACGCATTTAACATACACGTATATCCACTGATAGGGATATTTTATGGCGTTAAAATGGTTTTGATGAGGCGCCATTGAGGCAACTTATAAGGCCCCGATCGTTGCGCCTTTAATGGCCCTTGTTGACAAAATATGACCGGCCGCTAACGGCCCTCATGTGGCTTCCAGATTAGGGCCCGATCGCAGCCCCAACTCAATTTCCGCACGGGAAACTTCAAATATAGTCTAACTATATTTGGAGTATATCTTAAATGTAGTATGACTGAATTTCGTGTACATTTTAAATATATTACGAGTGTATTTCAAATATAGTTTAACTTTATTTGGAGTATATCTTAAATGTTGTATGACTGAATATCGTGTACATTTTAGATATATTTTAAAGGCATGTAAAATACTTTTCGAGTATAGTTTAAATATATTTCAAGTTCATGATAACTCTACTTTGAATATATTTAAAAAATATTTGAAATGTAGTATGAACATACTTCAGGTATATTTTGAACGTATTATTAATACAATTCGTGTATATTTTTATGTAATTCAAATACATTGATAATGAATTTTAAGTATAGTTCGAATACATTTAAGTTACACTTGTAGTGTATTTTAAAGCCAGTTTGAGTATAGCGTAAGTACATTTTTAATATAGTTTGCATATATGTCGTCACATATCTAACGTATATTCTCTATTCATTCTGAAGGTCTATTTTTGGCCCAAAAATTGGATATCGCGAATATATTTTTAATACACTTCCCGTATACATTGCAAATATCTAATATATATCTAAGATGTATAATATACATCTGAATTAAATTTTACATCTATTTTTAATACACCGAAAATTGTATTTTTACATACATTTTATTTACGTGTGGGCCGCTCCGAATCCGAGCGATGAAGCACAGTGTTGACGGGCTGTAACGTTCAAAGTTTTTCGAATCTCGCATTGAAACTTTATGAAAATATTCTACATATATAGTTCTATCGTTTAAAGAAAAAAAAGAAATCGATTTTTTGATCGTTGTAAATGTATATCCCGCGTTAAACCCCAACACTCAGCCTGATCACAATGCAAACATACAACAACAGATAAACGTACAACAACAGACTACATAATTTGTGTCGGTACTACTCATTGTGTCGGCCCATACATGCACACGCTCACAGCAACTAGTGTGCAAATACAGTAGAACCTCGCTTATCCGAGGTAATATGGGGAGAGGGTGCCTTGGATGAGTGAAATCTTGGATAATACGAAAAACAGTAGCAATATAGGACTACTCCACGCATAGGCATAGCAGATTCTTCCGTTTTATCCGAGATTCTCCGTATTATCCGAGGATACCCCTCGGATAATGCGGAGGGCTCGGATCAGTTTTTCGTCTCGGATAATGCGGAACGTCGGTTAATAGAAGGTCGGATAAATGAGGTTCTACCGTACATAAACCCATAAAAATAACAACCCAAAAATCCGTCATACACGGCGTATCATGTTCTTTTTAATTTCCTTATTTTTCTTTTCCCATTTAGGCCATCACACCCGTCTTTTTTCATGCCTAATTCAAAAATAGTTTTATAGGTTAGATAACCTTGTTATAAACCCAAATATATAGTATTATGTTACACGCATATAGTAAATATATCATGAAAATTGGATGGAACATGAATGGTTTAAATGTACGAAATGTAGAGAATTATTTTCTCTATATTTTCGTTTCTATGGACCACTTTTGAATTTGGATTTTCCAACCCCTTTCGGGGGTTGAAAATTAAAAATGATATTCTGGGAAAACTGTTTACTGCAAGAACCCGCCGCCGTGAAACAATGTGTAGCTTGAACTCTTAGCTACATTTTTGTCCTCAGCGCCAAACTCGTATCTTTTCATTTTCGGTCAATAGTTTTCCCAGAATTTCACTTTGAATTTTCAATCCCCGAGAGGGATTGGAAAAAGCAAAATTCAAGGGTGGTCCATAGGAACGAAAATATAGAGAAAATTATTCTTTACATTTTGTACATTTAAACTATCCCTGAAAAATCGATTGTTTTCGAGTTATTCAATAATCAATTTTTTTTTGATACTTCAACTATTTTTTTGCCGCTGAAGATATTATCGGAGAGGGATGATCAAATACTCTATCGACGCGTCTTTTCAAGGGCTACAACGTTCCCATTTGAACAAAAATTGTATGCAGTTTTTCTAAAGAGTTATATAATTACAACTGATTTTTCATAATTTCACCCCACTTTTTCACCCCCAAAATGAACTTCTACGACTTCGTGCTGCGGACAAAATAAAGCCCGGATTTTTCTGATAATTTTGTCTCCCGGCGCCGACCCCGTGGGGGTTGTAGTTTGGCATTAATTCACCCCCATCCCCCTTTATCCCCTAAAAAACCCTACATCCCGATTTTTAGGCAAACTTGGATTTAGCACCCACGGCACCTACAAAATCACCTCTAAAAAAACTAGCCTTCTTCTAATTTTTTCCCATTCCAATATACCGCACAACAGTACTACATGTAGAATTTTGTTTAAAAAAACGTTGCGTGCAATCTACTATGGTACATAAAAGCGAACGAACGAATAATAATGTTCAGTAAATGTTCTCGGTTCAAAAAGGAAAGCGACTGGATATAGCCACATGAACTGCCGGCTCTATTCGTCTCCTTCCTTTCGAACTTTGAAGTATAGTTGGATGAAATGACTTCCGTTTTCGCCACCTTCTTTAGCTCTCTTTACGCAAACACACTCATACACACACACACACACACACACACATACTCTTTCCAACCACGCCCCTCGCTGGATCATCGCGCTTGTTCTTTCATCCGAAGAGCATTCGGGGGACAATCGACTGGTCTACTACCTCCGAAGCGCACTATAGCAAGCTTCGTATTGTTCAAACTTTAAATACATGTACAAAATTAAATTGTTTGGATGGCAGCTATCGTTGGTCCACAAAACACAAATTAATTGAGAGAAATTACAGAAGGAATGAATAACAAATTAAAGATGCAAATAAAGAAATAACTAAAGTCGATGCTCTCTACTGTAGAATACCTTTCGATACTATCTCATTAAATTGATGTTGAGCTATGATGTTTCAGCCTCGTCACAAGCTTGAATTTTTGTCCCTCGAAATGAAGTGCAATTGCCATCTCGGAAATATTGCCGACAATCTAAGGTAATTGGATAAAGCCGGTGTAGTTTTCGTCCCGTATATGCTTTCTCAATATATTGGACCTCACAAGCTACTTGCGAGCTCGCACCAACCCCTTATATCCTTGCTACGCCATTACCTCAATGTCAACGACTAGCCCTTACAAACAAGCATAGAAACAAATAAATGAAATTTTTTACAAATATCCGGGATTTGAATGAGTTTCGAACAATCATGAATCACTTGCGACGGTTAGTGAATTACTTTCATGGATAATGACAAGCTCAATATTTAAAAACCTTCGAAAATTATTGAAAAATACTGCTTTCGTCTCATTCGAAAATGTACCTAAAATCTATTTGTAGTAAAATACGATGTATGCAAATGTCGGCATGCCTGCGCGTGTGTGTGTGTATATATATCGTTTCTCAGATCGTTGCACAAGGCAAGTAAAACTCAAGGCCATACTCGGAACATTACAACCCGAACAGCCCAACTTGTAAGACTTCGCAGCTGTCTCCGAAGCACCAAACGGTATACTTATTCAATCTGAGCGCTTCCACACCAGCCCGCGCTTTTATTTATTCTTTCTGCCATTGAGAAGTGTACGGGGAGGGTGCGCAAAAGGCATTTTGAAGGGAAGGCGGGATTGGGCAGCTTAACGGGAATTTATAGGAAAACGCCAGCCGGAAATTACACGTGTCGAGCATACGGACAAGCGGAGACATCACACGTTCTCGTTTAAATTATATGTATCGAAGCGTTACAGGGAGGCGCACAAAAATGCGATTCTTGAATATTTCTAATATTCGTTTCATCTCGAATGGAGAAACAAGTACAGAAATTTACGAACAATGATAGAGAAGGGAAAGGAGGCGTTTGGTTATATAACGTGGTAATTGTTTTTGCGTACTTTTCTCTCTGCCAGAACATATTTTCTTTCGAAAAGTCCCATGTAATATTATAGTAAGGAAAATAAAACATATTCACGCAAGTACCATTTGCCGAATGAAGAGATTTTCAATGGGATCTGTCGCGAGCAGCAGCTTGAGCATACAATCCACCTATATTTTCGAGAGATATTCGAAAAATGCTACATGCGAACGAAACAATGCAATTTTCATTGAATATTATAATAATATAGTTATATAATACAAAACACTATTTTAGTGGAGTATTAGGTGGATGATTCAGTGTTCAATGTTAGGCGTGTGGACATTCCGTGTGGACATTCCGTGTGTTTGGGTTTGAATCGGTTTATTCTCGTAGTCTGCATTTACTTAGTTGACAACTTGCAGACACATTTGTGTGTGCAAATGCAATCGTTTCGCTGAAACTTGTTTAAATCCGGATCTCGTATAAGCCTGCTCTGTATCCCGTCATCGACGTGGGTGGAGGGGGGGGGGGGGGGGGCACCTTTGCGAAGCTCCAGGGGTGGCTCGAGGGAACTTGCGTTGTCCGTTAGTCGATCGCCGGACGTTCTTCGAGCTACTTGAGCGGAGCGCGTCTCTCGTCGTGTCTCGTCCAAACGTCAAAACAAGTGGATACCAACGGCAGTTATTGTCTTGTGACGATGCAAGAAAGTTGATGCGAAAAGCACTCGGAAGAGCTAAAAATAAGAAGAGAAGGGCAAGGAGAGTGTCAAGAGGGTGATTCGAACGAGCAAAAAAACCGAACGGACGAAATAAAGAAATTCGTTAGAGACAGAGAAGCGAAAACGCACAAATAATAAGTGATAGTTGGCGATTGAATAAGTGACATGGTGGATAAGCTTCACGAGTACGAGGGCTTGACTGGACGGGTTCATGATATCCGTGAAAAGTTAAGAGAAAAATGGGACGGATTTAAGGAATGGAAGTACGAGATACCGACCGACCGGGGTATCGCGGGTCTTTTTAATCACCTGAGAGGACCACCAAAGTTGGAACGTACTTTGAATGACTATTCTCACGTGTATAGGTGAAGTTAACGATCCAAACTGACACCAATACGCGTAAATTTTCCGCGTTATATTTTTGGATATAATCTCGTTTGCTGTTATCGGAATAGAAATGCCATTAAAAGTGTTTCGGAAAAGTTAAGTTTATGTAATACTTACTATTTTTCAAGACAAAAAACACGCGGTGAGCTCGTCCGCGTGTCTGCAGCCGTGATGGGAATTGAATTTTCTTATGCAGCCGAGACGGCCTTTGTGTCACCGACTCTATTGAAAATTGGCGTTGGCCATCAGCACATGACGTTGGTATGGGCTCTAAGTCCACTGGTGGGATTTTTCATTACCCCAATATTGGGTAGCGTGAGTGACCGCTGCAGATCGAAATATGGCAGGAGAAGACCGTTTATTGTTCTCCTCGCGATCGGTGTATTTATTGGTAATTCTACGAGCAATTTAATCTTTTTTTCCCAAATCAATCATGTATTATTATTCTTTTTTATTTATATTAGACTTTATTGCTCCGGGCAACACACTTCCTCAGTTTGCACTGGGAAACATTCACCTACCCCCGGGGGTTAGGCTCGGTCTTAATCTAGACCGGAACAATAACGCTGGGCGACACTCGAGGGTTCCGACACCACCTCGACTGCCGCCCAGTAAAAAAAACGCGCGAAAAGTCCAATTAATCGTCCAATGAAAAGTCCAATTAATTATTATTATTATTATTATTATTGTTATTGTTATTGTTATTATTTGGCACTTGTTAACACTTCATTCATTGTAGCAATTATTTTTATTTTTCCACCTTCACACGAGTACCATGTGCCATCTCTGCCAAATTATTCAAATATATTGAAGGCCGAATAATAAAGCCATTTGCTTACATTTGTTTGCGTTGCACAACAGTATCAGTAATTAATCTTTAAAGACTGACAATGTCGACAACTTGTTTGACAGATCAGAGTTTTTAAGTATTTGTTTGACTGCGAATTTGGACTTGACGATGTTTCGTCTGCATATAATTGTTTCGATCTCAGGATGTTGGGCCAAATATAGCTCGGTCCACGACAAAATGAATTTTTGAAAAATGTTTGGCCTGCTACCGATGTCGCGCGAGTTATGTACTTGATAGCTTTTACAAAAAGATCAATCGCAACATTATATCCTGGAAATTCTATAAATTGATAAATATTTAACAGGACTTTTGCTGGTACCAAATGGAGAGGGTATTGGTTACGCCTTTGGCGATCCTTTACCGATACTCAATCAGACGATTGCATCTAGTGGGCAACGAACGCTGGCGGCCGCCAGTCAAACAAATCATACTCTCAACGAGCCAACAGTGTCATCATTAGGACCATCTCAATCCTGGGGAATATTTTTCACGATCCTCGGTACTGTACTTCTGGATTTTGACGCTGACGCTTGCCAAAGCCCGGCGCGAGCTTACCTTCTTGACGTCACCATAGCAGGCTAGTGTTTTTTTTTACAGTTGAGGGGGGGGGGGGGGAGCACAAGAATGTAGGTACGAAAAGTATTGTATTTCTGCAGAGGATCATGCAAGAGGACTGAGTACCTTTACGATCATGGCGGGTCTCGGTGGATTTATGGGATACGGACTAGGTGGTATAAATTGGGATGCCATGAGTCTCGGAATAATGCTCGGTGGTCACCTGCATGCCACTTTTACTCTCACTGCAATTATTTTCATTATCTGCGTCTCTTGCACTATTACCAGCTTCAAAGAGATACCGCTCTATCTATTGGAAGCAGATGCATATGAAAACATTGAGGAAGGAAAGGTAGGACTCCTCCGCGTACTGTCATATTTGCATAATGAAAAATCATAATTTTTGGAATATAACTTCACGAAGGTAGACAATCTTCTCTTACTAATCGTCTTCTTTTTTTGTTATTACCCAAGTCGCTCTGCCATATCTTCACATTAACGATTTCTGTGTTATCGCTTCTGAAAGAAATTACATTTGTGCTTGAAATACGTCGTGCCTAAAGTGACAAAAACATTGTTTCAGAAAATATCTAGAGAGAAAGAAGAAAGAGGTAACGAGGAGGAGTTGGACAAGATAGCGATTTTCGCGGATGAATGCAATTCTTATGGCTCAATCGGTGAAAATAAAGAAGACATTGATGATAAACCTAAGGTAGTATAGGACTTTAATAGCAGAGATAGCAACAAATTACATTCATATCTTATTATTGCTATTATATAATCGTCATCTTTGTTATTATGATACTCATTATTATTTTTAGTTGTATCGAACGGCTCTTGGAAACTTGGCTTTTTTATGCTTTCGACAGCCTAGCTTGTGGCGACAGTTACAACTGTCATCTCTGCCTTACAAAGGAGATACATATTTCTCCTCTGTATTGACTTCGCCCCGACATTTCTACCATACTATCCTGCCAATAACCTACTATGCAGACCCCGCCTCCCTTCCCCTATACAGCCACGAATTTTCTCATAGCTGATAGAAATTTCGGTGCGATTGGTATTTCCTTTTCTGTTGAATGAGTAAGTGGCATCCCCCAAGTAGAATTGTTATCAGGCTAGCCTGATATTTGATCCGGGTCTGATCACGTTGTAGTACAGAGGTCTTACTTAAAGTATGCCTCGATTTACCTGATCCGGTTGGTGTCAGGTGATACTGTTTCCTCCAGTTGCCTGTTCCAGCTAGCTTCGGGCGATGGTCAAGTAAGTGGACTTACGGCTTGCACAAATTCGCCTCATCAGACTACCTTCAGGTGATGATCAGGCAACTGGACTTACGGCTTTATTCAATTCGCCTGATCTAGCTAGCTTCAAGCAATCATCAAGTAACTGGACCTATATACAGTTTGGCGCCTTTGACACGCCTAACCTCTTATCAAACACCAAACGAGCTATATATATTAGCGCGTCGTCGAAACGTCTAGACATATTGTCCACTCTATGCGTACTTTTTTCATTATTCCAAATATTTGATTTATTCCTAATAGATCTGTGATTCAGTTTTCTCTGTTCAAAAAACCATTTAGTTGATTCCACTAAATTGATGTATTTGATTTTGTTAAATTTATATTGAATAGAATTTTTGTAGAGACGAACATTTTTCTGTTAGATTGAATGAATGGTCAGTCTTGATTGCAATACACACATCGAAGGGGAGTGGTGTAGAGAGGGGCGGAGAGAGAGGGAGGAGATATACAGGGCGAGGCACATAAAGTGTTACAGAGCAATAGCACTCAAACTATTGATCATAGCCAAAAATGTTTCAGACAAAAGTTTCAGTGTTCGAAAGGCCGTTATACTGGACCACCCTATTTTTTATCGGTGGAGGCGTTGAAGCTACTTCAAAGGCAGGTCCACTTTTTTAAATGGAATGGTACAGTTTTTAAGCATCTTGTGGAGGACCTCAAGCCGATTAAAAAACATCAGAGGGTCAAAGTTGTTCAAGGTCATTCAAGGTCAGTATCGACGATACAAATCTAAATATCTCAGATCACTACCAAATATTTGGTAGTGATCCGAGATATTCAGATATGCATTTCATTTTAATAGGTGACCTTGAATAACCTTGAACGACTTTGACCGCCGAATGTTTTTTATGCGGCTTGAGGTGCTCCACAAGATAGGTGAAAAAAATGTACCATTCCATTTTAAAAAGTGGAGCCCATTATGCTCGGTGTTCAAGACAAGTGATGAATGAGATTTTTAGTGAAAAGTAGATAGGACGAGGCGGCCCTGTAGCTTGACCACCTCGCTAGCCAGATCTAACATCACCAGATTACTTTTTATTGGGTTTTGTCAAAGAACGTGTAATGGCGGTAGCACCTACCACGCCTTACGACATGAAAGAAAGAATACGCCGAGCATGTACCGAAATTACACCACAAATGTCGGCTGAAGTTGGACGGGCTTTTCATCAGCGAATTAACAAGTGCTTACAATTCGAGGGTCATCACTTCGAGCATCTTCTGTAGGTAGACCCAAACCAAGGTTAGTGGATCCTTTGAAAGTGATTATTCCGATATCTTTCGATTTTTCGAAAAGTGTTGTTTTTAGTATTGTAGGTTACGGAATTCGGAATACGGTAATAATGTCATCGGAAAAAATACATGGTTCCATTTTGAAAAGTGGATTTGACCTTGACGTAGCTTCAGCGCCTCCACCGATAAAAAAATAGGGTGGTCCAGTATGAGGGCCTTCTTGAACACTGAAACTTTTGTCTGAAACATTTTTGGATATGATCAATAGTTTGAGTGCTATTACTCTGTAACACTTTATGTGTCTCACCCTGCATATTGCAACGGGCCGGAATTCGCTACAAATAAATGTATAGGTTCGGAACTCGAACAGGGAATAAATTAGTAGAGACTCAGGTGTTTTGAGTATTTTACGATAAAGAACAATTTATGCAGTTTTGGCTGGTGCGATACAATAGAAAAATAGCGCCTTGTGTAGGTATACAGTGTTGTTTGTTTTGTTTTTGGAATTGATGAAATTACCGAAATTACTTATACTCGTGTGCTAATGCCGTGTGTTGGGTACTCGCATGATGCCGTGTACCTCAGGGTACGTAATGCCGTGTACCTCAGGGTACTCGCGCGATCCTGAAAAGGTGCATTTTTCACCATACTAGCCGATCCTCACATTCGAAGCTATGGAAAGTCTTCGAATTATATGTGTGCGTCTGTGTATATATGCATAGTCCCTGCGCGTGCATTAGGATTGTTCGAGAACAACCAGCGCTACGAGTGGCAGAGTAGGACACGAGTATAAGTAATTTCGGTAATTTCATCAATTGCGCACTGCGGCTTGAACTTCAAACGTCAAAATAGTCGTGTTCGGCATTGGGGTGGTTAAGTACGTCGTCCGGGCCTCGCGCCTGCGCAATAAGAATATTGTCAGTGACCTACTAGCGCTACGGGAAGAGGTAGAACTAAATAAAGCGGTCAAAGAGCGTAGCATTTTTATTTATAGCAAGGGATAGGAGGTGCCAGCCCCCTGGTCACGACACGCTTACGCTTGCGGCGCTGTGGATCGCGGCGCTTCCCTTTACTCCTAACTCTTAGGGCGCGTTGAGTCGCGACGCGCTCTCGCTCATGGCTCTGTAGATCGCGACACTTTCCCTCTCTCTGTACTTCCGACTTTTAGGGTGCGTTGAGTCGCAACGCGCCCTCGCTCGTGGCGCTGTAGATCGCGGTGCTCGATCTGGGTACACGCGGCGCACGTGCTCTCTCGTTACGCGGCGGTACTGATCCCCCTTCCCTATGGCTACTAGCCGCGTTGTGGCAATCGATGCGCTCTCCCGATCGATATACCGGAGCTCGATCAATTATCACGCGTCGATAATTGATTAGCGGTGTTATCTATTGCGGCGTGAGAGGTCGCCACGTACCGGTTTGCGATAATCAATAATCTCTGTTTGTATCGAGGTTTCGGATGCCCCTTTTTTTAATAGGTCGTGTCAATCACGTGATTTACGAATATCTCCTTGCCCTTTCTGTGTTCCTGATAGATTTTTTTCTTATTTTGCTGTTCGATATCCGTGTCTCGTTGTGTATATGTGTGTATGTTCGCTGTTTCGGAGTCCTATCCTCTTTTATTTTCCTAATACACATTTTCCTTTTACTTTTCGGTAAACGCGTCTCCTTTGTTATTGATAATTCTCATTATGCTTATTCTACTCTTTTTTATCTTACTCTACAACCCTTCTATTCGCAAGTTTCTTTATTTTAATATTTTCACCCTTCTCAATTTTCTCTTTTCTTGGCTTTCTTCTCACCGCACTTTCCTTCCCCTAAGGCCAGTATTCGCGACGGTTGTGTACTTGTTAATTTTTTAGAAAATTGGCAGTTCCTTATTACTCTAGTGACTCCACCTTTTCTGTTCTGTCGACTTTGCTCCCACTACACTTTCCTT
Organism: Ophion slaviceki; assembly: GCA_944452715.1. Classification (NCBI taxonomy): domain Eukaryota; kingdom Metazoa; phylum Arthropoda; class Insecta; order Hymenoptera; family Ichneumonidae; genus Ophion; species Ophion slaviceki. Next base: position 42,334,650 of record OX101787.1, on the reverse strand, counting down.
CCCCTAGGGTCAGTATTCATGTGTTGTGTACTAGTCGACTTCCCAGCCAAAAAGAAGAAGTGCCTTTCCTCCATAATTCCCGTCCTTATATATTCTGATTTTACCGTCTTTTCTTACCCCTTCCCTTACTAATTACCCATAATTCCCATAAGTTAACTATTGTTAACTTTTCCTTTTATTTACACATCTTACTTTTGCTCTGTTTTTGTGGTTTTCTTTGTTTTCTTTTCAAATGTCTCACTTCTTGCTTTGTTGTGCCGCCTCTCCTTTCCTCTTGCCTTACTTCTTATTATTGTTAACTTTTTCCTTCTGCTTATACATCCACCCTATATACTGTTTTTGTTCCTTTTCTTGTTTTTCTTTCTATCGTCCTTCTCGCTTATGGTTTTGTTTTTCTGTACGTCCTACCTAATTGACCTTGTGTTTTGTTTTGGTCTGTTATTCCCCCCTCTCCTACACCTATTGCAGGGTCCGCTGTTTGGCTCAGTGGTAGGTTTTTTTGCTCATGAGACGTACCTGAACGTCTCAATATATTGTGACGTGATTTTTTAAGTTACGTCACAGAAATGCCACCGATGGTTGTGATGCTCTTGATGCCCGGGTTATGACCCATCCGTTTGTGTTAAGGGCCTTTTCTCTAGAATGTTATGTCTTGTTACGTTTTCGGTTGTGTTTTCGATTTGATTAGGTTGCCGTGTGTAACTCGGTCGAGCGGCGTGTCGCTCAACGTATCGAGCAATTACGACCGAGGGATGCACCCAATGAGGCTTCCCGGGGAATCGATGCACGCCCGGCTGAGACGCCGGCACCCCACTGCAGTGGTGCATCGTTGCGAAAAGCGGGCCGTTTGGGTTATGGGCGGAGGCTGGAGATCTCCGTGCTGCGCTTCTGGAGAGAAACTTTGCCCGCTCTCGCACGGTGACTTGGGGATGCGATCTCCGAGAGTCTCTATGTTAGCGATGAGAAAAGGTCCCGATCTGTTACCGTTCCGTTTGCGGGGTAACTCGGGCAGAAAATATAGATTCATAACGGATTATCTAATAGAATGGATATTCTAATATAATATATTAGAAAATTCCAGCTCTAGAATTAATATTTCAGTTCACGAAAATTACGAGATAAGAGTTCTCGCTTAGACCAGCGTTCTCGGTGGTCTTCTCGCAATGTACAGGTTGGCTCAAGATCTCGGAAAGAGTTTACGGGGAATCGCGTCACCGATTTCGCGTGAGTAGGTTGTCCTCCCAAAAAGGCGTGTTGTGGCTTTTGCGATGGAGAGATCGGTCGTCGTTCTCTTTCGTGCCCATTACGCCGCGCTCTCGCTCTTACACTTGAGACAAACGTCGGGTGTTCTTTCGCTCCTGTGCGTATGATGTTTTCGCTAGCGGGTGGTTAACCCACCTGCTCCCGCACAATAAAATAAAACCTTGTTTTATTTTTATCGTGACCATAAAATGGTATCGTGATCGCGAAAGTGACCGATTACGTGACAGTTCACACCATTCCTTGGTGAGTCCCGACCACTCTACCATAACCCACAGCCTGAGCGGCCGTGCTGTACCGCAACCGTCTTCCTGTCCAAGTGCATCCAGTTTAGTCCAGTTATGATTCCGGCGATACAAAAAATCAGAATTGCTCCAGTCTCCAAACCCCGATTATGATTCCGGGAAACCAAAAGTCAGGGAGCGCTCCAGTCTCGGTTGGTGGATCAGGGCGGATTTCCCCGACCCCAGTTTAGTCCGGTTGAGAAATCCGGCGATACAAGTTCCTCTGGCGCCCCGGGTATTGCGGCTGCACGCGCGCGGGGCGGACGGCTGAAGGTGACGTTTCTCGCACCCAGTTTTCGCTTCCGTGGTCAGAGAAAAATCCCCCGTCACAATATATATATAGAGGTTATGTTTGAAACATCTACAGCATGATGTTCGATAAAACTCTCTAATTATCACAATGATATTAACTAATTGATATAGTTAGTGATACACAAAATCATTATAGGAATTGATGTGGTCTCTTATGTCACCGAAATGCTACACACACGGGGTAACATAGGGGCAGCGTACGTAGGTAGGTATGTTTTAGGTTCGATCCCATGCGGATGCAGAACATTTTCTTCGAAAAAATCCATTCAAAAGGCCAGGGAATGACGGATCATGACATAAAATCATTGTGGTAGAACTCTAAATTAAGTATTTCAATTTATTTTGGATTTATGAAATATTCTATTGAATATTCTAAAAAATATATTTGAAACCAAAAGGATCGCAGTAAAAAAAACCTATGTAATTTAAATAGATTCTATTTAAATAAAATATTTTTTTGACAGTGCAATGAAGAATGTGATGAGATGGTGGTTTCCGAAGCAACAGCGAACTTCTCTGTTCGGACTGCATGTCAGACCTTCACTTTTTCACCCTGATCAGACCGAAATCAGGGAAAGTGTCGCAAAAACGACCAGGACTTGATAAAAATTCTTGATCAAGGCATGAAAAAAGATCAGGATGTCTGATCAGGTCTTTTTTGTAACCGGAGCAGGATTTCTACTCGGGCCGGCTTCCTATCCATGTAGTTGTGGTGAAAGACTTGGCGTTTGAAATTATTGCTCGTGAAAGTTGACGATGTCGATGATCGCAGTGAGTCGTCTGCCAACCGGCTTACTCAAATTTCGGTTGTTATGTGATTGAATTTGAATGGCTTGCTCGCCTTCGTTGCGATAGCTTTATTGGTGGTTTGCCGAGGACAGGCTATCTCGCGCTTACGGTATCCCTTTGAAATAACCCACGCCGAATCCTGATCTCAAAAGTTGTTTCGTGACATTTCTTCGCGGACAGTCGATAATGCGCACGTGTCTGTTGTTTGAAAGCCTTTTTTGCTATTTTGATCTACTACACTAGCAGGTGCGTGAGTGTAGGCATCGTGATTGTTGGTCGAGCGGATGGTAATGGTTCACGGATTGTCGACAGGCACGTACAATTATAATAAATAATTGCGTATATTATTTATTATACGCAATATATAAATAATAGGCCGCGACACCATCCCTGATCTATTGGCTGCTCGTCCTTTTTTCTTTTATACGTATGAAAATGGTGCTTGAGTTCGTTACACAGGCGTGATTACCGAAACCCCCGTATTTCGTAACGTATTTCCCGACCTTGGCGTAATTTTGATGGCGGTTTGTTCCTCTCGCGATGCACCTCCCCCCCCTCCCCCGCCGCGCATGCAAACTGGAGCTTATCGAGGTACAACGTTCCAGGTGAGGCAGCTGTCGTGCGTTAAAAAGATTCCCAATCAGAAGAATTGGCCCGCGGTAGTTTTTTTCAAGGCGATTTAACGGCCTTTTGATCAGCGCGAGAGAGGGAGAAAGAGAGAGAGAGAGAGAGAGAGAGAGAAGTTCCTATATCTCTTCTCATCGATTCGATGCTCGACTTGAGTTGCTTCGTTAGGAGGCTAGCAGGGCGGTGGTTCAGTCTCCGTGCCCCGCGTCTCTAGCTTCATTATTCTTGAAATCATTGTTGTTATAATGCCCATAATAATAATAACAATTACCGTCGCGACGACCGTTGACATTGTATTGGGAGTACAAATAAGTATCCGCCGTTTGACAAAAGATGGTCCCACTGGGAGGTTGTGGTTGAAATTGTCAGATGTAAAACGTCATATGGTAAGGTTGGACACCTGGCAACACCACAATTGTAAAATATTAGCGATTTTGTATCAGCATCACATAATTTTTTTGTGCGAAAATTTTGAGTTTTGAGCCGAATAAGCGTCATTTGCGGGAACTTTTAATTTACTCCTTTAATTTGAAGAAATCTGCAGCTGAAGCGCATCGATTGCTTGTAGAAGCATATGGTGAGGCTGCTTTAAGACGGAATGACACCTCATCGCGGTCGGTATGGTAGAACAATTATAGATTCCCAAAAATCTCTGAAACGGCTCTTCAGATCCCGTCGAAACTTTGCCAAACGACGTCAAATAGATAGACGAATAGCTTCTAGCCCCTCAAATTTTCTGAATTTGAGAAAAAAAATGTAGATTGGCTTATCATAAGCCAATCTAGTTTTTGTTTCTCAAATTCAGAAAATTTGAGGGGCTAGAAGCTATTCGTCTATCTATTTGACGTCGTTTGGCAAAGTTTCGACGGGATCTGAAGAGCCGTTTCAGAGATTTTTGGGAATCTATAATTGTTCTACCATACCGACCGCGATGAGGTGTCATTCCGTCTTAAGTGAGAGAAGTTGTGATGAAACCATTACTGGGGCTCTATATCGAACACAATTGATGAGATTGAGCCGAGCACTCAAGGAAAAACGCGCCCACTAATACTCCAGACACGACAAAATTATTCTCCTGCATGATAATGCTCGTCCACATGTTGCGGCACCGGTCAAAACCTACTTGGAAACACTCACGACAACTTATCTCACTTAAAACCAGAGTTAGGTGTGATTCTATTTATAAATACAAATACGAATTTATTCACATAGTGATTTTCATGTGAATATGAATACAAATTTATTCATACTTTACTTATTGTGAATACGATTACAAATACAATTGTATTCACAAATATTCTGAACATACAAATAAATTCACAGAAAAAATTGTGAATATTTACAAAAAATCCTGTGAATGAAAAAAATTCACATTAAAATCAGTGAATGCAAATGTATTCACAAAAATTGTATTAAAATAAAATCACAAAATAAGTTGTGACTTTTTTTCGTATTTAAGACAAATTAAAATCAAATTCACAATGATGAGATTAAAATTTACATCAAAAGTGAGATATTACGTATTTTGAGAGAAAACATTGCGTCGAGGAAGTGCGAAGAAATTTTTGCAAAAAAAGTTGTGAGTTTCAAATATTACATTATAAATATGAAAAATTCACAAAATGAGTTGTGAATTACCTCAAGTTGAAGAAAATTAAAATCGAATTCACGCCAATTATATTAAAGTTTACACCACAAGTGAGTCCTTACGTATTTTGAGAGAAACCATTGTGTTGAACTCAGCAAGTAAGACTCACTTTTGGTGTAAATTTTAATCTAATTATTGGGAATTTTATTTTAATTTGTCGTAAATGCGAAAAAAATCACAACTTTTTTGTGAATTTATTCGTATTTGCAATTTTTTTGTGAATAGATTTGCATTCACAGATTTTTATGTGATTTTCTTTTAATTCACAGGATTTTTTGTAAATATTTACATTTTTTGTGAATATTCACCATTTTTTATGGGAATTTATTTGCATGTTCAGAATATTTGTGAATACAATTGTATTTGTATGCATGCATGTGAATACAATAAGTGAAGTATGAATACATTTGTATTTATATTCACATGAAAATCACCATGTAAATAAGTTCGTATTCGTATTTATAAATAGAATTATGCCCAACTCAGCTTAAAGCAGCCTCACCATATGCTTCTACAAGCAATCAATGCGTTTCGGCCGCAGATTTCGTTAAATTAAAGGAGTAAATCAAAAGTTCCCGCAAATGACGTTTATGCGGCTCAAAACTCGACATTTTCGCACGAAAAAATTATGTGATGCTGATACAAAATCGCTAATATCTTAAGGTTGTGGTCTTGCCAGGTGTCCAACCTTACGATATGACGTTTTACATCTGACAATTTCAACCATAACCTCCTGGTGGGGCCATCTTTTGTCAAACGGTGGATACTTATTTGTACTCCCAATGCAACTCGCTAAGCGAGTATTATTGCATCCATCGACCGTATAGAAAGAAGGCACCAATCTTGTTTATTTAAGTAAATTGTTGAATAGAGTCTGGTGAGGTTCGGGTTCGGAGATTACACTAGTATGTCGCTTACTGTAAAAGGGGGGAGCGTTATTTAGTTTTAGCCAGGATAGTGAGGTAGGATAGTGTCTCAGTCTCGCATATCACAATTAGCAGTACGACGATGCGATATCTCATCCTGTCTGCGTCACTGTTTCACGAGCTACGTTGTTATTGAAATAATAATAATTATTATTACGATCGCTATAATCATTTTCCATATCATAATTAATTGAATATTAAATTTAAGATATTAATAATACTTGAAGGCACTTTTTCGGTATTAGGAATTTGTTTTGAAGCGTATACCAGTGGAGGAGCCAGGCACACGACACGCAGCCATCCCAATGATACCGGGCACGGAAGCAAATTTATCGGCGGTCAATAAGGATGCCTTGGCAACCGATGATAATCCAGATATTACGGATTCACACGCAACTCTATCGGAATATCTTATGTCGATAATTTATATGCCGTATAGTATGAAAATGGTGTGCTTGACCAATCTCTTCTGTTGGATGGCGCACGTCTGTTATTCTCTGTATTTCACGGATTTTGTTGGCGAAGCCGTTTACGGTGGTGACCCTAAGGTAAATGATGCATATATGGACGTAGATATGTATGTTTGGGTATAGATAACAGGTGGGTGGTAGCTCGTTGAAAATAGAAAAGCGAAATATGTGAAAAGGCTGGTAGAAAAAATGTTTTAAACGCAGTTACTTATTTCTAAGGACGCTCGAATTTACAATAATTCAACGATCTTTTTGGTTGGAATTCTGGTTCTTCGCGGGCTTACGAACCTTGGAATCGATCTTTCAAGTGTTTTGCATTCTGGACATAATAAGAATCACTCGTATTCGCTACTTAGCCGAAAGAAGAAAAAAATCGTTTGGATGATTTGCACGGACCCAGTGAAGGAGTATCAAGAAACATGTTTAATCATTTGCGTAATAAAACTCGTGGTAACCGTGTGCGGACAATGTATGTTACGTACACGCAGTTGACAGCTATTTCACATAATTCTGCCAAGTTAATACGAAAGAAGAAAATTTTAGCAAAACAATGTAGGAGATTCGCAACAATGCTGCGGAGATCTTTCTAGGGCATAGCCCGAAATACGTCTTGGAAGAGAAGATCGTGTGTTGAATCTGACTACTGTTATCGCAGGCTCCAGATGGGTCTTTGAAACGCGAGCTTTATGAATCAGGAGTTCGTTTCGGATGCTGGGGAATGGCCATGTACTCGTTGTCTTGCGCCTGCTATTCCCTCGTCATCGAAAAACTAATACAGAGATACAAGTAGACGATTGTGTATTATTGAGTCGATTGTTGTTTGCCGTGGCTGTTTGCCAAAATTCACTTCTCCCAACCGTTCTCTTCCAGAGCTCGAAAAGTCTATATCTACGGACTGTTATTCTACAGCACGGGTATGATGATGATGGGGCTTACCAAGCACCCGGTTGGAGTTATTTTATTCTCTTGGACCGCCGGTGTTATGTACTCGACGCTCTTCACCATGCCATACTTGCTGATAGCTCGTTATCACGCGTCGTCCACGGTAATGCGAGCCCATCATTTTATCAATAATATGTATGCGACAATGACGACATGAGGGAGAAAAAATCTTAATAAAAAAAAATTAACAGTTTGCCGTAACAGCGGACGGCGTGGCCATCCAGAGCGGGCATCTGCGAGGTTTGGGCACGGACATTGCTATTGTATCGTCAATGGTGTTCCTGGCACAGTTTACGCTCTCATGCTGTTTGGGCACCATAGTGAGCTTGTCGGGAACGACGAGTGCCGTTGTGTTCGTAGCGAGTACATTGGCAGCTTGTGGCGCTGGCGCCGCCACCCAAATCATGTATCTCGATCTATAAGACTTTTTTTTTAATCAACAATCTTTAGATTCGAATAAAGAATAAATCGTCTCAAGAGTTTGGTTTCTTTCGAACAATTTTTCTCTTTTCACGAAAAAAAAATCGCATCCTTGTGTTTTTTTCTTTCCAGTAGTATGACGGCAAATATTCAGGACCAAATAGAAGGGCGTGTGGAGTGGGTGGTGCGGGAAGTAGGTGATGGGGGTCCACGGCGGGAGGGTAGGGCGTGTGGTGGGGGAAATATTCGGTGGGGGGTGAATCAGAAGAAAATGACGATTGCCGATCACGTGGGACGAACCGTTCCCATACTGGCAGCCAGGGGCCATCGTAGACGATGCGTCGCTTTTCTGCGAAAGGGGAAGGGGGGAATTATTGTGTCACATCCGACGTTATTCGTTAATTTCTTTTTGGCCAGAACGCACATAATTGTACACGTGCGAGAAGGAATAGAGCCTGCTACTTTTATTTTTCACCGCAACCAAAAAATAAGCGAGATACCTATCACAATTTTATTGCTTCACATACCCCATAGACGTGTGCAATCACTAGACCATAGCGAAGATATACTCTTTCCTTGTATTTTCATGTCGCGAGCCGCTCTGCATGAGAACAGTAATAAAAGTTTTCCGATCGGAACCTCGAGCCCTATAATAGAGATCAGCAAGTCGACATAGTGGAGATCCAAAATATCCAACTTTGATTGCTTTTCAGAAGAGGTCGAAATCTCGGATATTAGACGAAAATTAGTCACCTTCTTTGTGTCCAAATGAAAAGTACAGCCCTCTTAGCGATCATCTCGCCTTTATAAAACCTCATTGCATCAACGACAAGCGCGCAGCCTAGCCGAACTTTGTAACGTCGATACACTGTTTGTGATCCAGGTCTTCCGCAGATGAGAGTGATTCGACAGTAGTATCGGATGTATATTATAATAACTTGAGTCAAGATTGTTACACGTCGTTAGGTTGTCCGAAATCCGGGTCTTCAGTAGAAGAATGTGATTCGGCGGAATTATTGAAGTCAACTTATATTGTTTTATAATCAAAAAGGTCATAAGACAAAATATTTCAAAGTACCATTTGTCGTTAATCCGCACAGTGGGGCCAAATCCCAAAAAGCTGGGTAAAAGTCGACAAACAGAGTTAACGTTCCGGTAATTTGTAGTCGTGGGTTAGGTTAGGGAAGGGTCCGAAGGTCGAATTCCAGGCTTCAGCGCGCCCTCTCCCTTATACCAGCTACTGTGGGACAGTTGAAAGGGGACTTTCAACTGTCCCTGTCAGGGAAGCAAATATTTCTACGCTATATTCCAGAGGACGCCAAATCTCTAAAAATCAATCGATTTTAATTTCTTTAATGGAATCAGCAGCTGCAAGTAAGTAGAAAATCATTGTGTAACACAAAATTAATAATAATAGTCTATACGATAACAATAAACGAATCATTTGTACGAAAATAAACGGAAGATTACAACGGAACATTTTTAACACATAGAGAAAAGTATATAAGTTCTATAGAGTTCTGCGACTTGACCGATCGCATGTTGTAGATGGAACTATTATGGAATGAAAAAAATAAAAACTTGCTCCCTCTAGCTATTATTATGTCATTGGTGCGAGTTTTTGCAATGTAGAACACTGTTTTCTGAATTTCGTACATCAACGACGCGGAATGTTTTGCTCTTTTTCTTAAATTTGTCTGCGGTCTTCATTGTATTGAGTTCTATGATACGTAATTCACTTTTTTAAATATCCTCTTTTTCGTTTCAAATAATATTGTGGAATAAATAATAGTAACGAGGTTGAACATGGAATTATCCATCTGTATAGATATTATATTTTCCAATTTTACGATCTGTCGCTGATGAACGTGAAGCATGTGGCCTGACAAGAGAGAACATTTTTTCGATATTGAAAGGTCATTCGAGTGAAAAAGCGACCGAAGCATATGCAGTGATCGAAAATGTCATGTCTGCTAAATTTCAACGCCCCTTTGCGCGATCAGATAATGCATCACCTGTCCTCCGCAAGTTGTTGCATAACTTGCATAAAAAGTGGCAGCAAGCATCAAGAGCCGAAGGCAAATTTCTGCAAAAATATTCTGAATGGTTGACCGTGTTTATTTCTTTCGAAGAAACTAAACAATCTTCAGAACAATCCCATAATTTAGGTCGGCCTTCTTCAGAATTTGCAAAGTCTAGTGACCGGACAAAACGAAGGAGGACACGCTCAAGACATAGTATGAAAGAATTGACGTATGCGACTCAAATCACCAATGATGTTGGAAGAAAGTCAGATGTTAATATTTGTTCACCTCAATCGTTCCACTGCAGCTGGTATCAGACAACCAAGCAACAAACTCTAGACTAGTTGTATGGAAAAATCCGAGGCCGTCATTTCCTCGCTTTTGTAGGTCAATTAAGATCCAATTTTTTCATGAGAGTCCTGAAGCCACTTGTGAGGAAATGGATTATATTAAACACCAAGAGAACAATCTTGTCCCTTTCGAAAAGATCATAGATGGGAAAGAAATAATAGTTTCTTTCCAACTTGCTTTAACCATGGTAGACGGTAAAGTTTGTAATCCTATCACGCATAAGGCCTTATATACGCGATTTCGCTGATTTTCGAAGGTACTTTTCTAGACGCTGTCACGTCCTGAGGGGACGTGGGCATATATTTTTTACGTTTCCCTCTTTGTGGCCTACGCCTAGCGCAATAGCTCGAGATGAGGATAAAAAGGGGTAGTGCTTGGGTAAAAATGGGATGACGCGATTATCCGATTGAAGAATAATTGGACACCCAAATTCTATCGACTTGGAGTTTATTGGAATTAACCAATCTTGTTAAGTCGGGTAAATTAATAATACAGAAAATGTACATGAAGTATTTCGCTTACATTTGTCGATGCGCCGTGGGTACAATGGTTGGACATACGGAGGGTCGAATTGGGCCTTCGCAGGTAAACCGGACCGCTCGGTTGTGTACGCTCGGTTACGGGTTTAACGGAGCTGGTGTTCTTCACGTAGACACAATCGTTTAATGGATGAGTATTCACCGCGAGCCGAGTTTTGGAATTAATTAGGAATTTACGCAATTCAATGTATCGATGTTAGTGTGGACACTCAATATGAATAATTGGAAGGTTTGGACCCCGCGCTTTACAAAATATAGACAGAACTTGTAACGATATTACCGGAGATATACGAATTTTTAGAGCTAACATCTGAACTTGTCGGATACTGTCAGGAGACAGCTTTTCGTTTCGAACTAGATCTGATGGAAGATGTTAGACTGTCCGATCGCAATGGAAACTGTTGGGAGACTAACTTCAACGAGTGGTGATGGAAAACTGACTTACTGTAGGATAATTCATCGCCAAGTGGAAAATAGGAGAGGTTTCGTTAATGGGGGGAAGGGATGCATTTTCGTGATGCATTTTCCATAGGGATTGGTGGAAAAGGCATCAAATATGTGTCTTTTCGGATGATTGGTCGAAAATAGAGAGTGGGAGCAGGACGTAGTCTGCGAGTCATATTCGTCGCTCTATTTCTAGGAATTGGAGCAGCGTTTCCTTTATCTGGAGCGCGGTAAAATACTGGGAGGAAAGAGGGGCCTTGTCGGCAGCGAGAACGCACCACTCGAGATAGGGCTTGTTGACCAAGGCCCGCGAGGGCACGTGGTGTTTTATGACAGGGTGGTTTCCTAGGTCCGAGGATTTCATTCTGGCGAGCGTGTTTTTGTTCTTCATATGGTTAAGACTCCTGTGCTCTCGCGTGGGAAAGTACGTGAGACGCTTACTTATTATCAATAGCCTACATTTCCGCCGTGGTAGGTCTAGGCTTAAAGAAAAATATAAATATCCGTCGAAAAATGAGAATGACGCTATTGCGCGTAAGTGGTCATTCACAATTTCCATGGGAAATCGCGTTGGCCCTGCGTCTTCGTCGGGGCTCAAGAAGATAAGAGAAAGCAAGAAAAAGAAATACATTGTGCGCATTTGGTCGCGACGTGGAAAAGAAATACATTGTCCGCATTTGGTCGGGACGTGACACCTTCCCCCTTTAGGATTGAGCGTCTCGCTCGATCAGGTTCATTGGGGGGTGCAATCGAAAATATAGTGGTACGATAGTATGAATTAGCATTGCCATTGATCGACTTACAATGTGACTTAAATATATTCGAGGATTGGTATTTAATATGACGGTGTAACTTATAGTTATTTTGCTTAGGAGGTACGCATGAATTTCATTATCACCTTATAAGAAAGCGTGTGTTTTTTTTTTAAAGATTTTCGTACGAGATAATTGTTTATTTTTTTTAAATTATGTATATATGTTCTTTTACTTCACTGTAAGATGTATATTAACGCGTTTGCTCCCTTCTTTTTCCTTATGAATAGATATTTGTTTACTCGTTTTAACTTATCTTACTTGACAAGGTTAATAGAACAATAATAATAAGGATTGAGATAGAGGTTATTTAGCATGATTAGAATGATCGTTTTGATACTCGAATGTCTTCTCATTCGATTGATACTCAAGGGAAAGGAACGTTTTTAGGCGGTTGATCGTACCTTGAACGATCGGAGATGTTAATAAAGAGATCATGTGTTGCAGCGTTGGTCTTGACTTGATCCTTTGGTTCGACTGAAGGAGCTGTGACGAGTTTATGAAGTTCTTGATCAGTTCCACCGTTGACGTTTTCTTCTTAGGTAATTTAGCCAGGTGCATCAGGAGGTGCGTAACCGAGTCCCATACTGTACCGACGAGGTAGACCGACCAGCCGCAGACAGTGCATAGGTTGTACATATGGATCACCGTATCTGTGAGAAGCGTGCTCGATCGAACGATGGGTAACAGTCGGGTGACACCAGCGTTAGCTGTACCGAATTGAAAGAATTTTTCCCACGTGCGATTCCAGATGGAGTCCGCTTGGTTGACAGAGTTTTGACCACTGATGGCCCGTGCCATATTGTTTATGGCAGCGGGCTGCTCTACAGGAAACATGATGTGTTTTCGTACGTTGTCGATGTCTTCTGCGGAATAGATCCCACATGGTAGTTCTGGGTTGGTGTATCGCCAAGTAGACTTCGTCGTCGGCTCCATGCTTGCAGGTAGTATGGCTTCGATCGGAACAGTCATGAACTTGTACCAGATATTGACTTCCTTTTGGCATTTATCTCTCTTTTATTATGTGTGTGAGGGATGGATTGGAGGACTCAATAATTTATTCAGGTGGATTTATAAGTGTAATGAAAAATGGCTGTCTAGCCAACAACTTTTATTTCTTTGATTGATTTAACATAAACGTACATATCCACCTCGCTAGGCGCATGCGACGATACTACGCAGCAAGAGCGTGCTTCTTGAGAAGACGCCTCGACGTCAGCCGAACGGTTCCGACATTATCCGAACGACTCTCGCGCTCGATGCGTCCGTTCACATCAGCGAACTAACGGATGCGCGACAAACTTGCTTACACCAACACTACCGCCGTTTGAGTGCATTCTTTGAATTTTGCTTATGCTAAGACTAGCCCTTAACTCTTTGAAACGCCTCCTCGGCAGTGCTTTTGTGAAAATGTCCGCCCGTTGTATTTCACTAGGCACATACTGCACGAATATATCTTTACTCTCAGACTTTTCTCTAATGTAATGATACCTTATATCTATGTGCTTTGTCCGCTTGTGGAATTCTGGATTCTTCACAAGACGGATTGCGCTTTGATTGTCTACATAAAGCTTTGTAGCTTCGACGCACGAGCGTCCGAGATCCTGTACTAACTTTCTGAGCCACATGGCTTCCCTTGTAGCCGCAGCTGCCGCGACATACTCAGATTCCGTAGTGCTCAGAGTTACGAGCTTCTGTCTCTCTGATGACCACGTGATTGGGCCGTTTGACAGATAAAATACGTAACCTGTTGTCGATCGCCTTGACTCTATATCACTTGCAAAGTCCGCGTCTGAGTATCCTACTAGACCCGAGTCTCTACCGCCGCTTCGATACAGTATTCCCAGATGGGTTGTACTATTGACGTACGCAATTATTCTCTTTACTCCGCGCCAATGAGACTCGTTGTGACTGTTTGTAAATCTACTCGCTGCATTCACCGCGAATGCGATATCCGGTCTCGACACTATTGCTAGGAACATGAACGACCCGATTGCCTCTCTGTACGGTACGTTATCTATCTCCTCGGTTTTGGCTTCGAATGGCAAAAGAGCTGCATGCGGATCTGCCGGCATCCCGACCGGTTTTGATTCTGTCATCTCGAATCTTTCAACTACTTTACGCGCGTACGCTTCTTGATGAATCAAGAGCGTCTTTTCGTCTCGATCTCTCTCTATTTGCAACCCGACAAATATCTTGGCGTCGCCTATCGCGATGTTAAACGTCTTATCTAACTCGCTCGATATTGTCTCTAGAATGTCCATTGACGTGGCTGCCAGCAGACCATCGTCTACGAATAACGCGAGATACACTTTTACTTTGTTGAATTTTCCGACAAAAACACATGGATCCGCTTCACTCGCTTCAAACTCATATCGGCTCAAAAATTCTACGAACTTTTTGTTCCAACACCGTGGAGCTTGTTTGAGCCCGTACAGCGATTTCACCAGCTTGCACACAACACTTTGTTTGTCTGCTTTTCTCTCTTCCTCGATGTTGAGCCCTTCGGAAATTTCCATGAAGGTGTCCTCGTCTAATTCTCCGTAGAGAAACGCAGTCTGTACGTCGAACTGCAGAAGTTCCAGATCCTCCTCCGCGACTATGGCCAACAGCGTTCGAAGCGAGTCATAGCGCACTACCGGCGCGAACGTCTCTTTGAAGTCGATGCCCTCTCTCTGCATGAAGCCCCTCGCGCAGAGTCTCGCTTTGAATCTCTGCGTTTTCTTCTCTGGATCCTCCTTGACTCGAAACACCCATTTTGAGTCAATCAGCCTTTGATTTGATGATCTAGGTACGAGCGTCCACGTATTGTTTTTTTTTGTGGGCTTGAAGCTCCTCTTGAACAGCACGTGCCCACTGCGCGGCATCTCTGCTGCTCATAGCCTCCTTGTATGACTCTGGAGCCCTGTACTCGGCAACGTTGGCGTACCTTGCCGGCATTCGAAGTTCCGCTCGATTCCTCAGAACTCGTTGCTCACGTTCGGCCGCTGGCTGCGGCTCAGCCTGAATCGGAACTGCGACCTCTTCGTCCTCTGGCTCAACTTCCGATTCGTCCGCGCTCTCGTTCTGTTCCGCAGGAACTACTCCTCCTTTTAGCACGATCGTGTCCTCGTCTTCGTGCTCCTTGATCGTTTCTTTTTTTTCGGTCTTCTCATTGAAAACGACGTCACGTGACACACTGACCTTCTTCGTTTCCGGATCATAGGTCCTATAGTTTGAGGAGTCCTGTTCGTAGCCGACGAATACCTTTGACTTCGCACGTGCGTCGAGTTTCTTTGTGAACAGTTTTGGCACATGTACAAAAACCTGGGACCCGAATATGCGCAAGTGCCCGAGACTCGGCTTTCTTCCAACCCATAGTTCGTAGGGCGTTGCAGTTTTCTTCGAAGATGCCGATCGATTTAGCACGTACACTGCTGTGTTGATTGCTTCGGCCCACAGAAACAGTGGTAAACCCCTCGCGTGGAGCATCGATCGCGCACTCTCGACTATCGTTCTGTTGTCCCGTTCTGCTCGGCCATTTTGTTCCGGAGTGTACGGAGCGGTATTTTCCTTTTTAATACCGTTCGCGGCTAAGTACTCGTTCATTTTTGTGTTAACGAATTCGCCGCCATTGTCCGACCGAAGCACTTTTATTTTTTTTTCAAACTTGTTCTCGACGAGCCGCGCATACTCCTTAAAGTTTTCAAGCACTTCCGATTTGTGCTTGATGAAGTATATGCGCCGATACGCGCTCGAATCGTCCTTGAATGTCAAGAAGAAACGTGCGCCACCTAGCGAGTCAACTGACATGGGGCCGCACACATCTGTGTGAACCTTCTCACCCGGCTTTGTCTCGACCGCGTCGATGCACTTTTTGAACGGTAGACGATGCGATTTACCGAGTTGACACGCTTCGCAGAAAAAGTCTTTCTCGTCTTTCATTGACACGCCCTTAACTAGTCCCCTTTTGACTAGATCGCGTACCGCACTTTTTCCGACGTGTCCTAGACGCTCGTGTCACACACGAAAACTCGCGGCTGTCACATTTGCTTCGTTTTCCAACGGTAAAACTCGGAACAGCATACGATAAATCCGGTTTCCTTGTCTAACTCCTGACGCGACTACCGTACCGTTTCTTTCGAGATTTACACGTCCCTTCTCGAACACTACGCGATAGCCTTTTTCCGCGCACGCTCCCACCGAAAACAAATTTTTCTTTAATTTCGGCACGTATAGAACATCCTCGATTTTCGACTTTTGCCAAATCCCGCTTACGAGCTTCTCGATTCTCACTGTCCCTCTGCCCACGACATCGCACTCTTCGTTGTCGCCGAGCACTACAGTGCCACCTCGCGGATCATCACGGTACTCCTCAAGCCACTCTCGGCAAAACGTCATGTGCGCCGACGTTCCGCTGTCGGTAAGCCAGACGTCCTTCTGATCGGCCTCTTGCACCTCACTTACCGACAGACACGGCGAGTTCGCGCGCTTGGCCCGCTCAGACTGCTCGACATCGCCACTTTGCTCTCCGACAAACGCGCAGTCGCACGCGTCCTTGTCCTTTGTCTCGTGTTTCCCGCTCTTTTTACCGCACTCGCTTGCGAAGTGTCCTTTTTCATGACACTTCCAGCACTCGATGTTCTTTTTAGATCGCTTTTTCTTTTTCTTTTCAGCGTCCGTTTTATTCGTGGTACCATCTTTCTTTATTGCACCGCCACTTTTCCCGCCTCGATTCCATCCCGACGCAACAAGAGCACTCGCACTATCACCGTTTTCAGCTTTAATTTTTGCTTCCTCGGCGACTAGTCTTTCAACGAGATTTTCGAGCGTTTGTCGCGTAGGCTCGACATTGTCCCATATCGATCGAAACACAGAGAACTTTGGCGTTAAACTTCCGATTAACTTCGCGATCAAAGATTTGTCCGTTACTTTCTCTCTAGCGTCGATTAACTCAGCAGCCATGTTTTGCATCGTTGCAATGTGCTGCTCCATCGTCTCACCGGCCGGCATTTTGTACTCGTGATATTTCTGCCACATATCAATTTTATTCGACTCACTTCTTTGCTCGTGTAGGACACACAGTTTGTCCCACATCTCCTTGGATGTATCACAGATTAATAACGGCTTCAACTTCTTCGATTCCAGCGACGAGGAGATCAGATATCCCGCGTTCGCGTCTTCTTTTCTCCATGCCTTCGCCGCAGCCGAGGCTCGATCCTCCGGCCTCGGTCTCGTGCCGTCCACGATGTCATCTACGCCTTTCGCGATAAATAACTTCCTAATCTGATACTTCCACTCTTGAAAGTCATTCCCGTCGAATTTCTTGAGATTTCGAGTTGAGATATCGTCAGACATGACGAATGCAGAAATGTTTCGCACAGAGTCTCGAATGTTCACTCACACGCGGTTGTCCCAAACTGGCCGACACACCACGCGCAACACGAGAAAAATCCCGCGTGATTATTTCCTATCCTCCCTTCTCTCACACCGAGAAAAAAAAAGATAAACTCTGCACAGTGCTCAGGCGTGGCCTGGGCCCATAACCTATTGACTTCCTTTTGGCATTTATCTCTCTTTTATTATGTGTGTGAGGGATGGATTGGAGGACTCAATAATTTATTCAGGTGGATTTATAAGTGTAGTGAAAAATGGCTGTCTAGCCAACAACTTTTATTTCTTTGATTGATTTAACATAAACGTACATATCCACCTCGCTAGGCGCATGCGACGATACTACGCAGCAAGAGCGTGCTTCTTGAGAAGACGCCTCGACGTCAGCCGAACGGTTCCGACATTATCCGAACGACTCTCGCGCTCGACGCGTCCGTTCACATCAGCGAACTAACGGATGCGCGATAAACTTGCTTACACCAACACCAGATATCTTCGTAAAGGTAATATGGAGGAAGTAAGGAATTATAGGTTGTTTGAGTTCTTGTTTTGGTAACATATGAGTTGGAGAAGCAAGGCGATATTTTTCGTTCCCACGAGTGACATTTAATTGATCGTAGAATTCTTTTACCATTCTTTTAATATTCTTTTAGCCTTCTTTTAACATACTTTTAACATTCTTTTAACCTGATCAGGTTTACTTCTATTGGTATAGATTTAATAACGTGTACCACTTCGCTAGCTAGTACCGCCATATGACTTGGAGCTTTTATTGAACTATATGTAAATTCGTCTAGTGCTTGTATCGCAGGAGATAAACTATTTTGAAGAATTTAACATTTTCGGTTACATTATTGAATAAGTATATCGTACTATAGCGTTTAAATTTGTTTCTGGATGTGTCGCTCGTCAGATATAAATGTAGTGTTAACATTGGGCGAATATCTTTAAAATTGGTGTTAGATAATTCTTAATAGACAGCGTTGTTGTTTTTGGAAATTTAAATTTGTTTTTCGTATTTCATAAAAGTTATACCCCTTGGTGTTTCTGGATAGTTTGACAACAGCCATCTGAAAAAAAGTGTAATTGTTGTGGTTATTTATTTAATTAGGATAAAAATCGGATTCGTCGACTCTTGGTGGTTTGTTTTTCTTCGTTTTTAGTTTCAGTGTTAATGTGTGAGTATCGCAATCTGTTTTCATGCACTTTTCGTGATTTATTATTATATTGGATTTTTACGTTACCCTTGTCCAGTTTTTCTAGAACCTTATGTGGTCCGGTATAATGGTCTCCGAGATCACCTGGTTTGGGACCCTTTTGGAGGCAGACGCAATCTCCTACCTTGAAGCTCTCGGGATTAGCGTTCTTATCGTAATATTTCTTCGAACGATGTTTGGATGAGACTAGATTTTCATAGGCGAGCTTTCTGATTCCATTTATTCTCGTGATTAATTCAATTAAATACCCGCTATTAGTGGGTAGCTGATCTGATTCTCGAAGCGGTTCGCTTGATGGAACTCTCGATAATTTGCCAAAGACTATTTCGTATGAAGTATACTTCGTACTTTCATGAACACTTGTGTTATACGAGAGCGTTGCCAATTCTAACCATTGATCCCATTCATTGCCTTTATCCGTATATTGTTTCATAAATTCGGCCAGTACATGATGAGATCTCTCGAGGGATCCATTGGCTTGAGGATGAAACGCGGTCGTTCGACATCGCTTGATACGAAATCGTTTTGCGACCCGTTTCACGAGACCGCTCAAAATGTTACTTCCTTGATCTGTTAAAAGCGCCTTGGGTGCACCAAAAACACATAAATTTCTTTATAAATGCATCGACGACCGTTGTCTCTAGTGCATTTGGGAGTGGAATCGCGACACAATTCTTCGAGAGGTGATCTTGAATAGTGAAAATATACTCGTTCTCATTCGAGGTACGTTGCATTGGACCTACTATGTCCATTGAATTTTTTTCAAAGAATGTGCCCGGAGTGTCCGTTACTATCATTGGTTGTTTCGTTTTGACTTTGACTAACTTTTTTAGTTGACACTCTAAGCATTGTTGGATTCTTCTTTGGATATCTGATTTCAAGTCTTCCCAGAAATATTCGCGTTTAATTCTATTGTATGTTTTTGAGACATCCTTGTGTTTTCCAATTGGGGACTTATGCATTTCGTAAAAGATCGAATGTCGTTTTTCAATTGGAACGTAGCGTAGAGTTCCTAAGTAAATTATTATTTTTATTTGACTGTTTGTGAATGTTTCTTTTATGATGTTTATGACGTCAGTCCATACTATGTGTTCGACGTGATTTGTATGACAAATGCTCCACGATTCGATTTTGAGAATTTCGCAAAGGTCTCTCAACTCTTTTACGCTTTCTTTACTGTCCTCTAATATGAAAGATAACGATCCATAATTCTCGCCTTTGATAACTACTGCAATGTGATATTTTTTTCCAACCTCCTTACTGTAGGCTTGGCCTACTGTCAAATCTTTCCAGAGGGGAAGTTTGTTCAATTGCAATAATTTTTGTGCTCCAGAGTCGCATGGTTTACGAGCTCAATCAACAAAATAGACTAAGTGATCGTTTCGGAAATGAAACAATTCCTTCATCGTGACACAGTTAGCAATTTGGAATTCAGGTACTTTTGTTCCGGGAGTCAGAGGTATCTCATCTTTGGAGGATTGTGAGTCAACCGAATCGGAGTTAGAATCTGTTGGATCGTTGGAATTAGAATCAGAGGGAATTTGGGAATTAGGGATACGATATGCTTTGCGCTGGCTAGGGCCCTCAGCTGTTTTACGGTCAATAACCTTCTTGGGGCGCCTAACACGTGCGGGTCTTATAACCTCGGCTTCTGTTTCATCGCCACTACTTTCCTCGTAGTTTACGACCTTACGGTTTCGGCGAGTAAGGTGCCGGGGTTCGGTACGCACATCTGTCCATTTTGGTGAGGGTGTATCGGCTCTTGCCGGTGTATCGTCGCTAAATGCTTTTTTCCTCGTGCAGTTTCCCTTATATTTGGAGTTACGTCGTTCTTCGCTTGCGAGCGAGTGACGACGTTTATTTTTTTCCTGAGGGATGGAGTGGACATCTACCTGAGTTGTGAACCTTATGGGCTTCCACCTTCCTCTTCGCTACTACCGGATTCTTTCGATAGACGGTTTATTTCTAGTAACGCGTTTACTGGATTTCTTATTTTCATTTGTTTGCAGTGAGTAACGATTTCGGTTTCTTCTAATTTTTCAATTGGATTACTCGACAATGCGTCAGCGTTTGAATTCAAAGTACCAGATTTGTACACGACATCGTAGTCGTATTCTGAGAGTTTTAGTCGCCATTTGAGAACGCGTGCATTCGCGTCTTTGGCCGTTTTGAACCAAACCAAAGGCTTGTGATCGGTGACGAGAGTGAATTTTCTACCATATATGTAGGGTCGGAATGCTTTTACGCTATGAATGATAGCGATTGCCTCTTTTTCGTAGGTGTCGTACCGAATAGATGCCCCTCTTGATATGCACGATGTATAGGCTATCGGTTTGTCTTTACGTAGTTTCCCTTGTGAGAGGACTCCGCCCGTTCTGCTCAAAACTACAAAAAGTTTTCAGAGATGGGATAGTTTGGGAACATCCTAAGACAGGAGAAACTTTGACTTCAACAGTTGTAGCTCCGTTATTCATCGCTGATGGCCAGTAAGGCCAGCTAGGGCCTTACTCCAAAATATATTGAATTTTAATGGCAATTACGGTTGCAACATTTGCGAACTACAAACTAAAAAATGCGTAAATATAGAACAAAGAAAAAAGAGATCCCGTATATATCCTTTTAGTGACAAATTTAAATTAAGAGTTGGCCTTGAAATGGAGAAACAAGCTCGGCAAGTCTTAGAATCAACATTAAAATCGATCATTAAAGGAGTCAAAGGATATTCTGTTTTATCTAGTTTACCTTTACTCGATCTCGCTACATGTGTATTACCAGAATACATGCATTCGGTATTCCTTAGCGTTGGTAGACTATTTTTTAATCCATGGTTTAATGTACCTGGTTCTTGGAATATTAAAAAAGATTTCGAAATGATTCATAATACTTTGCTAGCCATCAAACCTCCTCAGTCATTCAATCGGCTACCAAGAAATCTGAACCGGCTTCAATTTTATAAAGCTTCTGAATATTACAATCTAATCTTGTTCTATTCATTGCCCGTTTTTGTCAAGCATTTGCCAGAGAAGTTTTTCAAACACTGGATACTTTTCGTGATAGCTCTCAATGCATTACTTCAAGACAAAATAAAGATAATGCCTGATCTCGAAAAAGCTGATGAATTACTAATGGTATTTGTCCAGAAAATTCCAGAATTATTTAATGATACTGTCATGACATACAACATTCACCAAATGTTATATTTCGTCTTATGTGTTAAGCGGTGGGGCCCTCTGCACGTTACGTCGACATTCCCATTTGAAAATCAAAATGGTTACATTGCTAATTTCGTTCATGACAATAAACATATAGGCCAGGAGATAATCAATAATTTGAATATTAATCAAGGTGTACAAATATTAAAATATCGCATCGAAAAAAATGCTTTATATTCATCAAAAAATTGGGAACTGTTGAGGAAAAAAGTGGCCATAGAAATTCGAGATGGTGAACGCCAATTACTTGAATCTAATGGTTGGAACTACAAAAATTTGGATATGCACGTACGAGCAAAAATCAAAAACGAAGTTTTTACTTCGGTTAGGTGCAAAGTAACTAAGACCGATAGTTCGGTAATAGAAATGACGAATAACAACGAAAGTGTTCCCATATATAGATCAAACCGCCTTTTCTTTTCATTTGAAAATACTTTATATTTTATAATTCAACGTTTCAATGTGAAATACGTCGATATGTTTTGTCATGTAGAAAAAAAAGCTATTGTGACACACATTATACCAGTCGAAGAAAGCGATGACATTTTGTTAGTAAAATATCAAGAAAAAACTAATATTAATCAACTGATCAGAATTGGAAATTATCTCTGTAAAAAACCCAATGAGTGTAATCAACTTTGGTAAATATATTGCATCAATACATAATTTGTTAACTTTTAATAAACAATCTTTTGATTTACCTTCCATACGCGAATAAAACCAAAGAAAACTTTTTCTATATCTAATCATATATGAAGCCATATAAAGATATATACAATTATATGTATTATTTCAAATAAAAATGAAGGTACTCATATACAGTCATATACAATTTTATATACCGTAAATAAAATTTTCACGTATATATATAATTATATACAGAACTATGTATTAGGAGTACAACTTTGCAGTGACCGTTTTACTTAGAGAGCCACTGCGGCCGAAGTAGTGGCCCTAGCTCAATAAAAAAGTGGCATTTTAAACTAGAGGCTCTGCCAATGTAAACAATTTAAAAAATCTAACGGATACGTGTATGCATTATAAAGTTATAGGCACTCAAACATGGCAACCTACGAACCGAATTCTCAGCATTTGCGGGAGGTTATGATTTACTTCTTCAACATCAAGAAATCTGCGGCTGAGGCCCACCGTTTGCTTGTAGATGCTTACGGGGAGGATTCTATTAGTGAGAAAACGTGTCGGCGGTGGTTTCAACGCTTCAAAAGTGGAGATTTTGAGGTCGAGAGCAAGCATGGTGGCGGAAGGCAGAAAGTTTTTGAAGACGCAGAATTGGAGACCTTGCTGGACCAGGATTCGTGCCAAACTCAAGAGGAACTCGCCGAGACGTTAGGAGTAACCCAGCAAGCAGTTTCAAAACGTCTCCAGGATATGGGTATGATCCAAAAGCAAGGAAACTGGGTCCCGCATGAGTTGAAGCCGAGAGACATCGAGCGCCGATTTTTCACCTGTGAACAACTGCTCCAAAGACAACAAAGGAAGGGATTTTTGCACCGGATTGTGACTGGAGATGAAAAGTGGGTTCACTACGATAATCCTAAACGCCGAAAACCATGGGGACTGCCTGGTCATATTCCGTCATCGACACCCAAACCGAATATTCACGGATCCAAAGTGATGCTGTGTATCTGGTGGGACCAGCTGGGCGTTGTGTACTATGAGCTGCTCAAACCATCCGAAACCATCACAGGGGAACTCTACCGACGTCAGTTAATGCGCTTGAGTAAGGCACTCAAAGAGAAACGGCCACAATTCAACGAAAGACATGACAAGGTGATACTGTAGCATGACAATGCCCGACCCCATGTTGCAAATGTCGTGAAAAAGTACTTGGAAACGCTGAAATGGGAGGTTTTATCCCACCCGCCGTACTCTCCAGACATTGCCCCTTCCGACTATCACTTGTTCCGGTCAATGGCACACGATTTGGCTGACCAGCATTTCGGTACTTACGAAGAAGTCAAAAATTGGGTCGATTCCTGGATTGCCTCCAAGGACCAAGACTTTTATCGACGCGGGATTCGAATGCTACCTGAAAGATGGGCCGAGGTCGTAGCTAGCGACGGGCAGTACTTTGATTAAAAAATATGTAGCCACTTTTTTATAATAAAGTCTTAAACTTTTGAAAAAAAAAACGGTCACTGCAAAGTTGTACTCCTTATATAATTTTATCAAATCAAATTTGATGGAAGTACATTTATATCGGATTATATATACGAATGTATAGAGTTATATACAATTATATACAAACTTATATGTAAATATATATGATTGTATATCATTTTTATATAATTGTATCTAAGTATATACAATCATTTTTACTCGGGGAGCAGGCGGGGGGCGTGATTGATTGCCAGAAAAATTCGAAGATTTCTGGTAGCAAGTTCTTGCGGTGTGACCGGGCTTATCGCAAATTTGACACGTGACAGTCTTTTGTTCGGGTTGTTTACTTCTACATTGATCGGCACTGTGACCTTTACCCTCGCATTTCTGACACGTAACTGTCCCAAATCGGCAAGTTTCTGTCGTATGGTTATCCTTTTTACAAATGTTGCAATTTTTTACCGGTCTTGTTGGAACGGATCTAAGTAGGGATGCCTGCAGTTCTCTACGCGCCTTGAGGTCGCGTTCGATTTCTATAGCATAATCTATAGCGGTTGCGACATCGTCGCACTTGGGGAGACGTTGCTCTATTTCTTCTGCTAACCCGCATTTGAAGCACGAGAGGAAGTAGTCATCTAGTGTTTTTCTGAGAACGGCATTCTCTGCCCCACTACGGGATGCTTTTTGAGCTTCAAGTATTTCTTTTGCTTTGTCCCTGATCCGTGTGGAAAAATCGATCACGCTGTCGCCACTTGCTTGGAAAATGTGCCTGAGTTCTCCCAACAGTTGCATCTCAGTTTTGTTTGGTGCATATATTAGGTGCGCAACTAAGTTCCCGCTGTTTTTCAAGAGATGGCCATACTAGTAAGTGCTGGTCTATTGTGACATAACCAAAACGTCATGAACCAAGCTTAGACATATGGTAAACAAACCGCTTTGACACATTAGTGATTTTCTATTTGCGTCGTATACTTTTGGTTGTGTGAAAATGTCTGATTTTGTGCCAAATAATCGTCACTTGCGGGAAGATTTGCTTTTCTTCTTTCATTCGAAGAAAACGGCGGCTGAAGCGCATCGAGAACTCCAAAAAGTTTACGGAGATGCTGCTCTAAGTGAAACAACGTGCCGTGATTGGTTCCGTCGCTTCAAAGACGGTGATTTCGATGTTGACGACTGTTCACGTGAAGGAAAGCCAAAAACCTTCGAAGACGCTGAATTGGAGGCATTGCTCGATGAGGATCCGTGCCAAACGCAAAAAGAGCTTGCTTCAGCGTTAGGAGTTACCCGCCAAGCCATTTGCAAGCGATTGCATGCGTTGGGAATGATTCAAAAACAAGGAACTCGGGTTCCTTATGATTTGAAGCCGAGAGACGGTGAGCGTCGTTTTTTCGCCTGTGAACAACTGCTCCAGCGGCAAAAAGGAAGGGTTTTCTTCATCGCATTGTTAGGGGTGATGAAAATTGGATTCATTACAGCAACCCAAAGAGAACAAAATCATGGGGACTGCCTGGTCATGCTTCTACGTCGTCGGCTTGGCCGAATATTCACGCTGCGAAGGTTTTGCTGTGTATTTGGTGGGACCAGGGCGGTGTTATTTATTATGAGCTGTTGAAACCGAACGAAACCATCACTGGGGAACGGTATCGAACTCAATTGATGCGATTGAGCCGAGCACTGCGCGAAAAGCGGCAACATTACTAGCAGAGGCACGAAAAAGTGATTTTACAGCATGCTCGGCCTCACGTTGCCAAACCTGTTAAAACCTACTTAGAAACGCTCAAATGGGAAGTCCTACCTCACCCGCCATATTCCCCAGATATTGCTCCGTTCGATTATTACTTGTTCCGTTCAATGGCACATGGTCTGGCTAATCAGCAGTTCCGCTCATATGAAGACATCTCAAAATGGCTTGATTCGTGGATAGCCTCAAAAGACGAACACTTCTACCGCGACGGTATTCGACCTCTGACAGAAAGATGCAAAAAAGTTGTCACTAGCGATGGGCAATATTTTGAATGATTCATTTGTAACCATTTTTTCACAATAAAGTGGCATTTGCATAAAAAAAAGCGAGAACCTAGTTGCGCACCTAATATTTTTTTCAAGAATTTTAAGAGATCGTCTATTGTTTCGAACTTGGACGCTTGAATAACTCTACCGCCTTGATCTTTTAATTTTCTCCGTACTAATCTTACAAAACGTCTTTCGGATTCGGGACCGAGCATATCCCGTGCATCTTCGCATCCTGCTACGAAGTCGGAAAAGGGGATATTTTTCCCGTTGAATTCCGGAACGAAATCAAGAGCATCCTTCAAGGAGAGTGTTTGATTTGTCGACATGACTGTTATTTCTTCATTTTCGGATTTACGAAGTAAATTTAAAGATTTTTCTGAACATTTTTTTGGTTCGAGACCAGGAAATAATTCAGTACTGGAGCTCCTTAATAAATATCTCGATTGTTCTGATAGATCTTCCGTAACATTTACATTTAATGAGCTACTCGATTCGTCGGCAGACATTGGATTACTCAGCACATTCCCTTTTCATAATCCCGGACGAGCCCCCAAAAATTAATATGTCACGGCAGTAGAATAGCTGTAGCGGTTCTAACGCAAGGGGAGGTGGTGTGTCAAGAGTGGTAAAGCCAAGGTGGCGCCACCGTCGAGGGGAGGTCGCCGGGCGCGTGTGACGTCACAGAGAGGCCTATGTGGAGGGGGGTCATGTGGTCCGTGTAGCGACTGGGGGGGGGGGGGGGCGTCGATGAGTGTTTTGTGTCTATGTGCGTGCGTGCGTGCGTGCTTGTAGGGAAGCCAAGGTGGCGCTACGGTCGTGGGGAGGTCGGCGTGTGTGCATGCGTGCGTGCGTGCGTGCGTGTAGGAAAGCCAAGGTGGCGCTACGGTCGTGGGGAGGTCGGCGTGTGTGCGTGCGTGC